>JARGCV010000048.1:1550000-1857500 GCA_034064705.1 Bothrops alternatus | reverse complement strand
ATGTTGTTTAAAATTGTTGACAAAGAAATAAGGGATTTCTGAGATAGCTATTTCGAGTTATTTAACTCTCTTCAGTCAGAACTCACCCTTCTGGGATTCGAACCTGGGCAGTCTGCATGCTAAGCAGATGCTTTAACCTATTGAGCCACAAGTTCTCTTCTGCTTTGTCAGTAGTCAGGGAGTAAGGATATGTGTCAAGTGTTTATTTTTTAGATTGCACCCTGTAAACCCAAATATGGGAGGAAGGAATCATTCTTTCCTTTTGCTTGTTTCAGCTCAACCCAGAGCCATCCTGCAAGCACAAATATATATATGTTGTTTAAAATTGTTGACAAAGAAATAAGGGATTTCTGAGATAGCTATTTCGAGTTTCTTAACTCTCTTCAGTCAGAACTCACCCTTCCGGGATTCGAACCTGGGCAGTCTGCATGCTAAGCAGATGCTTTAACCTATTGAGCCACAAGTTCTCTCCCGCTTTGTCAGTAGTCAGGGAGTAAGGATATGTGTCAAGTGTTTATTTTTTAGATTGCACCCTGTAAACCCAAATATGGGAGGAAGGAATCATTCTTTCCTTTTGCTTGTTTCAGCTCAACCCAGAGCCATCCTGCAAGCACAAATATATATATGTTGTTTAAAATTGTTGACAAAGAAATAAGGGATTTCTGAGATAGCTATTTCGAGTTATTTAACTCTCTTCAGTCAGAACTCACCCTTCCGGGATTCGAACCTGGGCAGTCTGCATGCTAAGCAGATGCTTTAACCTATTGAGCCACAAGTTCTCTCCTGCTTTGTCAGTAGTCAGGGAGTAAGGATATGTGTCAAGTGTTTATTTTTTAGATTGCACCCTGTAAACCCAAATATGGGAGGAAGGAATCATTCTTTCCTTTTGCTTCTTTCAGCTCAACCCAGAGCCATCCTGCAAGCACAAATATATATATGTTGTTTAAAATTGTTGACAAAGAAATAAGGGATTTCTGAGATAGCTATTTCGAGTTTCTTAACTCTCTTCAGTCAGAACTCACCCTTCCGGTCTTCGAACCTGGGCAGTCTGCATGCTAAGCAGATGCTTTAACCTATTGAGCCACAAGTTCTCTCCCGCTTTGTCAGTAGTCAGGGAGTAAGGATATGTGTCAAGTGTTTATTTTTTAGTTTGCACCCTGTAAACCCAAATATGGGAGGAAGGAATCATTCTTTCCTTTTGCTTGTTTCAGCTCAACCCAGAGCCATCCTGCAAGCACAAATATATATATGTTGTTTAAAATTGTTGACAAAGAAATAAGGGATTTCTGAGATAGCTATTTCGAGTTATTTAACTCTCTTCAGTCAGAACTCACCCTTCCGGGATTCGAACCTGGGCAGTCTGCATGCTAAGCAGATGCTTTAACCTATTGAGCCACAAGTTCTCTCCTGCTTTGTCAGTAGTCAGGGAGTAAGGATATGTGTCAAGTGTTTATTTTTTAGATTGCACCCTGTAAACCCAAATATGGGAGGAAGGAATCATTCTTTCCTTTTGCTTGTTTCAGCTCAACCCAGAGCCATCCTGCAAGCACAAATATATATATGTTGTTTAAAATTGTTGACAAAGAAATAAGGGATTTCTGAGATAGCTATTTCGAGTTATTTAACTCTCTTCAGTCAGAACTCACCCTTCCGGGATTCGAACCTGGGCAGTCTGCATGCTAAGCAGATGCTTTAACCTATTGAGCCACAAGTTCTCTCCTGCTTTGTCAGTAGTCAGGGAGTAAGGATATGTGTCAAGTGTTTATTTTTTAGATTGCACCCTGTAAACCCAAATATGGGAGGAAGGAATCATTCTTTCCTTTTGCTTGTTTCAGCTCAACCCAGAGCCATCCTGCAAGCACAAATATATATATGTTGTTTAAAATTGTTGACAAAGAAATAAGGGATTTCTGAGATAGCTATTTCGAGTTATTTAACTCTCTTCAGTCAGAACTCACCCTTCCGGGATTCGAACCTGGGCAGTCTGCATGCTAAGCAGATGCTTTAACCTATTGAGCCACAAGTTCTCTCCCGCTTTGTCAGTAGTCAGGGAGTAAGGATATGTGTCAAGTGTTTATTTTTTAGATTGCACCCTGTAAACCCAAATATGGGAGGAAGGAATCATTCTTTCCTTTTGCTTGTTTCAGCTCAACCCAGAGCCATCCTGCAAGCACAAATATATATATATGTTGTTTAAAATTGTTGACAAAGAAATAAGGGATTTCTGAGATAGCTATTTCGAGTTATTTAACTCTCTTCAGTCAGAACTCACCCTTCCGGGATTCGAACCTGGGCAGTCTGCATGCTAAGCAGATGCTTTAACCTATTGAGCCACAAGTTCTCTCCTGCTTTGTCAGTAGTCAGGGAGTAAGGATATGTGTCAAGTGTTTATTTTTTAGATTGCACCCTGTAAACCCAAACATGGGAGGAAGGAATCATTCTTTCCTTTTGCTTGTTTCAGCTCAACCCAGAGCCATCCTGCAAGCACAAATATATATATGTTGTTTAAAATTGTTGACAAAGAAATAAGGGATTTCTGAGATAGCTATTTCGAGTTTCTTAACTCTCTTCAGTCAGAACTCACCCTTCCGGTCTTCGAACCTGGGCAGTCTGCATGCTAAGCAGATGCTTTAACCTATTGAGCCACAAGTTCTCTCCCGCTTTGTCAGTAGTCAGGGAGTAAGGATATGTGTCAAGTGTTTATTTTTTAGTTTGCACCCTGTAAACCCAAATATGGGAGGAAGGAATCATTCTTTCCTTTTGCTTGTTTCAGCTCAACCCAGAGCCATCCTGCAAGCACAAATATATATATGTTGTTTAAAATTGTTGACAAAGAAATAAGGGATTTCTGAGATAGCTATTTCGAGTTATTTAACTCTCTTCAGTCAGAACTCACCCTTCCGGGATTCGAACCTGGGCAGTCTGCATGCTAAGCAGATGCTTTAACCTATTGAGCCACAAGTTCTCTCCTGCTTTGTCAGTAGTCAGGGAGTAAGGATATGTGTCAAGTGTTTATTTTTTAGATTGCACCCTGTAAACCCAAATATGGGAGGAAGGAATCATTCTTTCCTTTTGCTTGTTTCAGCTCAACCCAGAGCCATCCTGCAAGCACAAATATATATATGTTGTTTAAAATTGTTGACAAAGAAATAAGGGATTTCTGAGATAGCTATTTCGAGTTATTTAACTCTCTTCAGTCAGAACTCACCCTTCCGGGATTCGAACCTGGGCAGTCTGCATGCTAAGCAGATGCTTTAACCTATTGAGCCACAAGTTCTCTCCTGCTTTGTCAGTAGTCAGGGAGTAAGGATATGTGTCAAGTGTTTATTTTTTAGATTGCACCCTGTAAACCCAAATATGGGAGGAAGGAATCATTCTTTCCTTTTGCTTGTTTCAGCTCAACCCAGAGCCATCCTGCAAGCACAAATATATATATGTTGTTTAAAATTGTTGACAAAGAAATAAGGGATTTCTGAGATAGCTATTTCGAGTTATTTAACTCTCTTCAGTCAGAACTCACCCTTCCGGGATTCGAACCTGGGCAGTCTGCATGCTAAGCAGATGCTTTAACCTATTGAGCCACAAGTTCTCTCCCGCTTTGTCAGTAGTCAGGGAGTAAGGATATGTGTCAAGTGTTTATTTTTTAGATTGCACCCTGTAAACCCAAATATGGGAGGAAGGAATCATTCTTTCCTTTTGCTTGTTTCAGCTCAACCCAGAGCCATCCTGCAAGCACAAATATATATATATGTTGTTTAAAATTGTTGACAAAGAAATAAGGGATTTCTGAGATAGCTATTTCGAGTTATTTAACTCTCTTCAGTCAGAACTCACCCTTCCGGGATTCGAACCTGGGCAGTCTGCATGCTAAGCAGATGCTTTAACCTATTGAGCCACAAGTTCTCTCCTGCTTTGTCAGTAGTCAGGGAGTAAGGATATGTGTCAAGTGTTTATTTTTTAGATTGCACCCTGTAAACCCAAACATGGGAGGAAGGAATCATTCTTTCCTTTTGCTTGTTTCAGCTCAACCCAGAGCCATCCTGCAAGCACAAATATATATATGTTGTTTAAAATTGTTGACAAAGAAATAAGGGATTTCTGAGATAGCTATTTCGAGTTTCTTAACTCTCTTCAGTCAGAACTCACCCTTCCGGTCTTCGAACCTGGGCAGTCTGCATGCTAAGCAGATGCTTTAACCTATTGAGCCACAAGTTCTCTCCCGCTTTGTCAGTAGTCAGGGAGTAAGGATATGTGTCAAGTGTTTATTTTTTAGTTTGCACCCTGTAAACCCAAATATGGGAGGAAGGAATCATTCTTTCCTTTTGCTTGTTTCAGCTCAACCCAGAGCCATCCTGCAAGCACAAATTATTTATTTCTTTGTCAACAATTTTAAACAACATATATATATTTGTGCTTGCAGGATGGCTCTGGGTTGAGCTGAAACAAGCAAAAGGAAAGAATGATTCCTTTCTCACATATTTGGGTTTACAGGGTGCAATCTAAAAAATAAACACTTCTTTCTTTTACCTGTTTCAGCTCAACCCAGAGCCATCCGCAGGAACAAGTATATATATATATGTTTTTATTTAAATTGCTAACAAAGAATAAGGGAGAATAATAAAATAAAAACATATATATATATACTTGTTCCTGCGGATGGCTCTGGGTTGAGCTGAAACAGGTAAAAGAAAGAAGATTTCTTTCTCCCATATTTGGGTTTACAGGGTGCAATTTAAAAAGAAACACTCGATATACATACATACATACACACACACACACACACACACACACACACACACATATAATATGAAAGAACTAGGCCTTCTAGTGATTTGATTGTGACTATCCAAATTATGCAGAATATGCATATGCCAGGGTATGTCAACTAGCATGTTTTTGTTTTAATTAGCACAGATATATTTTGTGTGTAGCTTTGGCCAAGGTTTTAATGGGAGAATATGTATGGAAGATACAGAAAGAGTCTAAAGCTCTGCCATTTATTATATTACTCTGTGCTCATTTCCTCCAACCTGATGCCCTCCAGGTGTTTGAGGATAGGAACTATAGTTCATAGCCATTCCAGCCATCTTGTGCCATCCTGATGTGTTAACAAAGCTCATCTCTGCATTCATTGATGCCAAATTTTACTAGACCAAGGAAAGTGAATTTGGAAAGCCATCTCTCCCTCCCTCTCTCCCCCCCCTCTCTCTCCCTTTCTCTCTCCCTCTCTCTCTCCCTCTCACTTTCTCTCCCTCTCTTCCTCCCTCTCTCTCTGTCCCTCTCTCTCCCTTTCTCCCTTTCTCTCTTTCCCTCACTTTCTCTCCCTCTCTTTCTCCCTCTCTCTCTCTCTGTGTGTGTGCATGTGTGTGTGTGATTGCTACCTTTAAAATGTGTGTTACAATTTTCTCTTAACATGCTTCTTTCCTTTTTTCTATTGGAAAGACATTCGGCCTGTGTCCAGTTTCTTTTCAACAGTGCTCTTGCAGACAGTCATTTATCAGGTGTATGCCACATGGCAGAGTGATGTTTAGAAATTCCATTTGCCATGTGTTATTCATGATCCTTGCACATTTCCTTCATTTGTCAGGGGATTTAGATCTCAGCTGTGTTTAGTTTTGGGGGCTTGAGAACAAGTCAGCCCATAGGCAGACACCTAATGATATAATTTTGAGCAGTGCAAAAGGTTTGATTGCCCTCTATCAACTTTCATGCAGGCAGCTCCTTTGAATACAGTAATGGATGACAATATCAGAACAATCAATCTAGGGCAAACTTCAAGATTTATTGAAAAACACTGTTCTTAAGCTTCTAGCTCATGGGTATTTGGCACCATGTCAGAAATGTGGGGGGTGGGGCTATTCATTTATCCCACACTAGCAAAAAAATAAACCCAAATCCCTTATGTGCCTGTTGATATGTTATGAAATAGATTCAGAAGGGCAAGGAACATCAAGTATGAGCAGCTGGCAATTGAGAAATGGAACTTCTGAAAAAATTTCAAAAGCCAAACTCACCTTCACTTTCTTTTCATCTTGTACCGGTACTAAGAAAGTTGCAATGTATTCTTTTGTAAAGTATTACCTTGGATTTAATAAACAGTATGTGAAGGGAAAGCGGATCACGCTTGAGTTGTAGTTCCTTATTGCTAACTCGTTGGAGAAAAGACGGTGGTGTCATAGCTCAAAGGAAGAGTATAGAGTTTTCATGCAAGACCTCAGGGTTGACAAAGTGAGTCCTAGGACAGCCAAAAAAAATGTTCTTACTCAATCCAAGGGAGCTTAATGTGGTAACACGGAGAGTGTTATTTACTCTGAAAGGAGAAGTTGTTTAGCCCAGCAAAGCAGAAAGGGTTTTTTTTTTAAAATGGGGTGTGTATATGCTGGGTGCCTTTTCAATGTTTCTGATCTTTCTGAATGCTAACTCCCACCATGTCTAGCCAACTTAGTCAATGGTGAGAGACGTAATCCAGTACTATCTGGAAAATTATGCGTTGGACTTCTTTGCAAAAAGCAATGCTCTTTCTGGACATTGTTGAAAATAAGATGATGTCAACATGGAATACTAAAAGTAAGAGGGAGTAGACTGCTGATCCCTGCCAATTAACCTCAGATGTTACATGTTGATATTGGGCTTTTGCAAATTCTAGATCAGAAGCCAGGCTGTATCTGTGAAAACATCATTCAGTTCCCAATAATGACTTCACATTTTTTAAAAAGTACCATGGAACCTTCTCATTTAGACTGTAGACTATAAAAAGACTATAATTAAAGACATCCTTTCTCAGTTCATCCTCACTGTGTTATTCTTATGGGGACAAAAAAAGAGGAGCTCCCATGAAAACTGCCTAAAGGTTCCAGACGAAAGATGGGACGTAAAGGAAACAGAAACATAAAGTAACACAACACTAAGAGCCCAAGGGTAAAATGAATTCATTAAAAAAAATCTGAATAAAATCGTTTACAATTTTTTCCAACCTAAAAACAAAGCATAAAAACTTAACTAAAATACCAAAGTAACTATGGGTATTGCTCAACAGCACACCACCACCACATCCCCCTCGTCCTACCTCCCTTAACTTCTAACACCCAACCCTCACTACCTCCCTCTCTCTCCTCCCTCCTCCTACCACCTCCCTACTTCCCACCAACTTTCACTCCTCAAACTCTGCCCCCTCAGATATGGTGCCGAGGCGCCACCCGAGCAACCCATCTTTTATCAAAAAAATATATCATTCATATATAATACCAATACCATGTTACAGTTGAGAAAAATATAAACCCCCACCCACCCATCCCCCCGACTTCCCAGAGTGAATACAGGGTAAAAACACAAGAAAACCCTCTAAACTACACCAAATTATTATATAAGTTCTATTGAAAATTTAACTATATTTTCCAATCCAATTCAGTTGAGTTGTTTTTTATATTGGAAATTTTTTTGTTATATTTATAATTATAAAATTAATTTAAAAAATTACAAAAAAAATCTATTGAAAGTGATTTTAAAAACAAACAAGAATCCCCTTTGGTGCCTCCTAATAATATAATGAAAGTTAGTTTGATGTAATGGTTAAATGTACAGGACCAGAAAACCAGGAGTCTGTAAATTCAAATCCCACCTTAAGCATGAAGCCAGCTGGGTGACTTTGGGCCAGTCGCTCTCTCTCAGCCCTAGGAAGCAAACAAGGGCAAACTAGTTCCAAAAAAGTTGCTTACAAAATTTCAGAAATCTGTCGAGCCATTGCCAGGAATCAACACTGGCTTAAAGGCAAATAAACACACCATAGCATAGTTAATTATACAAAAGGGAAAAAAACTCTGTTTATCCTGCTTTTGTCCCCATATCTGTCTCTTCATTCCACTCATGCATTAAATTCTGTGTTTTCTGCACTAAGTTGCTAAAATTGATTCCCTCATCTTGCAGAATACATTTTGTCCTGATTCAGCCAAAGATCATAGACATAACAAATTCTGAACTTCTAGGCAGGTTACTGCCCGGACGGCCTATGAGATCAATGCTAAGGTCATACTCATGCTTCTTTGGTTGGAGTATCCAGAAGGACTGGATCAAGGCTTCTAGCCAAAGAAGAGCATTGTCATGAATAATTTCATGTGAAACTTTGCTGTGGTTTTGCCGAAAGTCCTTAGAAGAATGTCATCTATTGGGGCCTTGAGGGGCAAAGCTTCTTGTTGATGGTGGTCCTTCTATGCAGTCACTGCCCTCATGTTCATCCTTCTCCATCTTATAGGTCTTCCAAATGGCATAAAAATTTGGATTTCTGGAAAAGTAATTAGGGATGTGAAAGCTTAGCCTAACTCCCCCAAGATGGCCCTACTGAGGTCCTTTGGTTCAGTATGTTTGATGTGATTGGTGCTTCTAGTTTGATGGATGCTGGTGTTTTTTAACCACTCAGAGCCTACAGGAACTAAGCAACATAGAAATTTCCATAAATAAATAAATAAATAAATAAATAAATAAATAAATAGATAGATAGATAGATAGATAGATAGATAGATAGATAGATAGATAGATAGATAGATAGATAGATAGATAGATAGATAGATAAAAGTACTTTTCTTTCATTGACATTTTGTATTTAAGATGAAATTTCATATTTTAAGGGACAAGGATTAACAATGCCATGGCACTGCTTTTGGTTTCTGTGAAAAGAGGTCTGAATTTAAAGATGTTAAGAAGAAAGAAAATATACATTTGGTTCCCCCTTTTCTCCAAAAGGTGAACAAAACGTAGTTATACATGGTTCCACCCACAACTTTGCAAGCTGGATAGCGAAGCTGAAAGTAGCAGCCCAAAGACAGAGCAGGGATTGATCTAGTATCTGTTTCCTTAAGGAAAATGCCTGTTTGAGACAAGAATTGTTTTTGTAAAGAAACAAATAACCTGGATGTAGCTAGAAAACAACCCAGTGTTTTTTCAAGGCTGGAAATCTCAAATTGGAATTTAAGAGGCACAGTACTGGAGACTTCATCAATCTGAACTCCCCAGAGTTATAAAAGTACATATTAGGATGTTTTCTGCCCATTTGCTTTCATCCACTTTTAAGAACAAAGTTAGAAGAATGTAACATAATAAGAAGGTCCAAGGGAAGAAACTAAATCTAAGACCAAGAGGAATTTCTGTTTTATTTGGGGGATGTCAGAAAATCTGATAATACAATGCTAAACAACAAGGAAAACCAAAAGGGTGAAATATGTTTGTCTATTGTAAAATCCCTCTGAGGAAATAAATCTAGGAAAAGATGTTTAAAGGGACTATGTCAAGGCTCAGTTCAGTTTTTTTAAAAAAAAACAACTTTAAAAATTGGCAATTTGCTCTTGAAGTGTTGGATGCTTGAGATTCTTCTCACAACATTTTCTTTCATTTAATAAACTTGTAGCATTTTTGTTTTAAATCAGCTTCTAAATAACTATTTTGAATGCAGCTCTTCTTCTCTTCTAGCTGTTTGGGACACTATCCATTTTTAATTTAAATTATATTAATATAATTAATTAAAATTGTAGCAATTAAAGGTATCCTTTTAATCTAGAGCACCAATGATACATGTCAAAATAATGTCAGAAAATAGCAGCATAGCCATCAAATGTATCTTTAAAAAACAACAACAAAGATACATGAAAAATACAAATTGAAATTACTAGGAATGCAGATGAGGTCTGCTCAGGCCCCTACCCCTAATATAGAGCATGGTTTTACATTTTTTAACGCCAAGGCAGATGAGACCCTTCTTATTCTGGGCCTAAAAGACGCCCCAGTTCTGATCTGCTTCTCAAGGATTTTGGAAACTCCTGTGGGAGAAAAGAAAGAGGAAAGAATAAAACTCTGACTTCAATCTCTGAGGGGAAGTTGGATATCTGTGCCCAAGAAAGTGATTCTTCCAATCAGCTTCCCACTTCTTATGGAAGAATAGTGGAAACTCATGGGGATGGGAAAATACTTTTTTTTTACTGCTGATTATTTTTTATCAGTTTGGACAGGCATTTTAAAACATCAGTATTCAATCACAGGAAAAACAGAATAAAAAATGGCAAATATTGAGGACAGCGTGGAATGAAACAGGAGGAAATACCCCCAAAATAAACAAGCTCCATCCATGACTGGTACTTTAAGAAAATAACTCTGCTAGCAGCACCTGGAAGTAGCCAGAGGTGTCCAATCTTGGCAACTTTAAGCACAGCTGACTGGGAAATTCTGAGAGCTGAAGTCCACAAGTGTTAAAGTTGCCAAGGTTGGACATTTTTGATGTAGCCCTTGGAGTAGACAAAATAGTGCTCCCACCCGGAGATCAGAAACTGAGTTCTACTTTTGCAGAGGAAGCAGCCTTCTGGGAAACCGATTACAGGACAGATCTGCGCCCAAGATTACCTACATATTAGTTAATGTTTCTAGCTAATATGTATAGTGCAGCACAGCTATACTGTACAATATGTTAATCCAGCTTTTCCCAATGTACAGTCTTCCAGAACATTGGGGAAGCTACAGAGTTTCTTGCCTTGCCTTATCTGAAAAAGAAACATCCCCCCTGGATATAATTGATATCATTTTTAATCCAAATTTTTTTAAAAGAGCCTCTGAAAATAGCCAAAAACATGCACTGAGTATTGTTCAGTGAAACCATTTTCTATAAGGCAACAAAGGAAGATAATTGGGTTGGGAAGGAAGTAATTTTTTAGGAGTTACGAAGAAAGAAAAGTTGGAAAGGAAAGTTCTTTGGAAAGTTGAATGTAAAGATCATGAGCTATGAATCATGAGCTAATGATACAGCCAAAATTTGGGAATAAAACAAAGCACTTAATAATTAATTAATGGATGACTTTTACTGCCAATGCTGAAGATGTGCCAAATATTCTAAAGGCAAAATCAGATACATATACTTACTTTATACCGTATTTCATATAAAATTCATATGCAATTGAGAGACAGACTCTTCTTGAAAAATGGGAAATAAATTAGTTGAACAAGATACATAAATGGTCCTTTTTTTAAAAAAATACTTTAATTGGAAAGGATGTGTCATTTTCATACTTTCTGGAATACAGCCTTTCCCACCTCATGTTGGATTTAACTTTATCCTTTGTAAATATTTATATATATTCTGAAATGATACATGGGCAGAGTTGCATTTTTTCCTGATTATTCAATATATGTACTGAATGTATTTATTCTCACATTTTGCATTAAAAACAGACTCTGGAAAGACAAAACTTGAAAACTATGACAAATGATCTGCTAATAGAGGAATAAAACTTTTTAGAACATAAGATTTAAGCATGTTATAGAAAATTTATCCTGTATTTTAAACCTGTACAGTACTCAACAAACAGTCCTTTTATTATAGAAAGCATGCATTCATTCGAGCCGTGACAGTTATGTTTGAACATTTCATAAGAAAGGGGTGAGATATAGGCTGGACTAAAGCCAATTATTTGCTGAAGTTCTGAATTTAGAACTTCTGAAGTTAGAATTCCCTGACATTTTACTTTAACTCTTTGTCCATATTATTTCCCTGATCAGATCACCTAACACTATAGATACCTATGATGTGTCCAATGTGTGAAGTGACAACTTCAAGGGCTTCAATTCATTCATTTGGATCAGGCTTGCTTAGACATCAGTTTGCCTGGCCAGATGGGAAGTGACTCACAGATCCCTTAAGACAGGGGTGTCAAACTGCCGGCCTGCAGGCCGGATGCGTCACGCCGAAACTGCGCCCACTCCATTGCCGGCAATGGGGGGAAAGTCGCGACACATCACCTGATGTTGCAAGTTTGGCACCTCTGCCTTAAGAAGACAAGAGATACATAATATTGACTTGGCCCTTGTGTGGTGTGCTGAGAAAAGGCACCAAAGCCAATTCAATATGAGCAGGTTCTTGTCTTAAGAAATAGAACCAAGATGCTGAAAATGTTTTAAGAAAGTATTGCTGAGGAAAGGGAGAATCTGCTGTTCATGTTTCTCTCTCAGGAAAGCTCATTATTCAGAACGTGAAATATCATTTTGAAATGTCTTGAAATTAGAAGCAGGGATGTAGGTTAGTGTTATGTAATTGCCTTAGTACATTTTTTTAAAAGCTATAGAGGGGAACTCTTTGTAATTCTCCAATATTTTCACATTCTTTTTTCTTACTAAATAAAAAAGGGAAACAAGGAATGCATCACACTTTTTTTATTAGTAGCACTAGAATCCATCTGTCAACTGTTACCCATTAACTAGGACTTGTCAGTGTTACACCACCTAGGCTGTGTGAAATTGGCTGTACCTAGAATGGGTCATCATCATAGCGCAGACATGTCAAACTCGTGACGTCACATGACGTCGCTCAACGTATCGGGAGAGTTTTGTCATTGCCGGCAATGGGATGGACGCGGCTTCTGCATGATGTGTCTGGCTCACGGGCCAGCAGTTTGACACCCCTATCGTAGCAGAATGTACTGGATTCTGATAGTCCTTGGTACTATATTCAAAATTATAGCACTGCTATAGCTGATTCCCAAGGATCTGCAGGCCATCAGAGGAGATTCATGTAAGTTGCCTAGAGCAGAGATCCTCACTCTAAGGACCGTGGCCCACTACCAGGCAACCAGTGGCTGGCTAGTGCATGTGCGCATGTGCACGTGCTCACCTTCTGCCCTTGCACCGGTGCTAGCCAAGCCATGAGCCTCTCGCAAATGCTAGCAGCTCCATTTGTGGAGCGCGCAAGCTCACGGCCCTGTTTGCGTGCATATGCAAGCAGCCACATTTGCGTGTGTGCGCATGCATGCAAAAAGGTCCCTGTCCCTCTCTTTCCCACTGGGCCACCAATCCAGAAAGATTGGCAAAAACCAGAAAAGCTGGTGACCCCTGAGCTAGAGAACAATAAGGTTGCTTATTTTAGCTATTTATGAATGGCTCTGGTTGCTTGTGCCCAACACCCTGGGAGATTATCTATCTATCTATCTATCTATCTATCTATCTATCTATCTATCTATCTATCTATCTATCTATCTATCATCTATCTATCATCTAACATCTATCATCTATCTAGTTATCATCTATCATCTATCTAGTTATCATCTATCTATCATCTATCTATCATCTACCATCTGTCTATCTATCATCTATCTATCTATCATCTATCTAGCTATCATCTATCTATCATTTATCTATCTAGCTATCTAGATAGCTATAGCTAGCTAGCTAGATGATAGATAGATGATAGCTAGCTAGATAGCTAGATAGCTGATATATAGATTATAGATAGGTAGTAGATTGATAGATGATAGATCTATCTGTCTATCTATCTGTCTGTCTATCTATCTATCTATCTATCTATCTATCTATCTATCTATCATCTATTTGTTTATTTATTGTTTTTTTAATTTATGTATGTATATTTCCCACTTTTTAACCGCCTATCTTCCTCAGAGAGATGGCTACCCTGAAACTTCCCCCCCTCCTGCCAAACAATTTAGGACCTGGCAGGTTCTTGTTTAGGGCCCCTCTCTAAATGTACTACCACCTCCCTGGGAAGCTGTGGTGCTATTGCCAACTCCTCCTCCCCCCCCCCATTCCTTCTCTAGCTGCACATCCCATCATAATATCTAAATCTCAGGTAAGGACATATGAGTGGGTTAATGTCTGATAGGGTTAAGAGGATTGTCAGAACAGGACCTAAGAGTGCTCCCTCCCTCCCTGCTCCGTGGTGGAAAGTTCTTTCCGCAGAGAGACCACATAAGAGGAAAATAAGGTCAACTATGCAAATTGTTTTCTGCTTGTGTAACCACTGGATGCAAATTAATTAATTAGATACAGAATAGAGGTATAAGTTAGGTATTATAGATCAATCTTTAAAATATGTTGTCCACCCATATGACTACAATTTACTAAGCAAATCTACTGAATAATTCATTGCTCTGCTAATTATCCGTTATTTCTAAACTGTTGAAACATCAACGGCTATTAGTCCAATGCTTGTGAATGCGCATGTCCTCCGGGACTTGTTTTGGTAATGATTTGTAGTCCATCTAATCTCTCCAAGCTCTCTATCTGTCCAATCTTTCTAAATTCTAAGCTTCATTCTTCTTCCTTCCTCCTACTCAGTTTCCACTTGGAGAGATAGATATTGGATACTTGGGATGAAATGTTTTCAGCACAGGGCCAACCTTCTTTGTGAATATGCCTGACATAAGGCCCTGTTTTCTTTTGCCTGGTTCTCCTGCCTCACAGCTTGTGCCTAAGAAAGTTTCCTTCATCACAAAAAACAGATCATTTCTCCCTTTCCCCTTGTTGCATCAGGGCAGGTGCCTTGCTTCATTTTTAGAAGAAGAAAAAAAGAAGTTATTTGTTGCATGGGAAAGCCAGATGACTTCTTTCCTTTTGGATTTTTGCATTATCTCAGAAGGAAAAGCACCATATTGCTGAGGGGGGGAAAATATTTGTTCCACCGCTCTTTTCTTTTTATCATGAATGAAGTTGCAATAAGGAATGAGGTTGTAAAAGTCATTTGTAATATGTAAGAAAGGTGTATTGTGGGGACACACAATAAGGGATCTAATCTAAATTATGTAATAACTGGTTGCAATGAACATATTCCTTGTTTTTGTACATGCTGACGTGCAAATACCAATATAATTACACCTGGAGTGTTGTGTGCAGGTATGATTCCTGCAAGAGCTGTTGATTGCACCAATTTTGCAAGCCCCAGATGTTCCTACTGTAATGCAGAGAAGTAACTTTCCTTACTTCCTCCCTCCCTCCCCTTTTTTCTTCTTCTCCCCCAACCACCCAGTTTTGTAGCTTGCTCCTTCCTTCCTTCCTTCCTTCCTTCCTTCCTTCCTTCCTTCTTTCCTTCCTTCCTTCCTTCCTTCCTTCCTTCCTTCCTTCCTCTCTCTCTCCCCTTTTTTTCTTTCTCTGCCCCAACTTCCTACCTTCCCTTTCTTCTTCTTCCTCCTTCCTTCCTTCCTTCCTTCCTTCCTTCCTTCCTTCCTTCCTTCCTTCCTTCCTCTCTCTCTCCCCTTTTTTTCTTTCTCTGCCCCAACTTCCTTCCTTCCCTTTCTTCTTCCTCCTTCCTTCCTTCCTTCCTTCCTTCCTTCCTTCCTTCCTTCCTTCCTTCCTTCCTCATTCATTACTTCATCCACAATCTCCATAGTCCCTGGTATATTATATTTATCACCAGGTGGGCCTACATATTGACCTCCACCTCCAAGCCCATCAACCTAAGATTTCACATATTTTAATGCTTTTTAATAATATTCAGAAAGTATAGATTGCTTACTAGCCTTATTCATACATATAATACATGCAGCATTCCCTACTATTAGGACAGAAAGTCTAGTTTGCTAGTTTATTTGTCAGTTTGGGCAAATAAAGTCTTTCCATATCACCGCAACTTTAATTATATAACTACAACTACACTCAATATTTCCAAAGTTTGGTTTGGAGTCATTTCAGTGCAGATGCTTGGCAGTACACCAAATATTTTATCAAAAGAGCTGAAGGTCTCATTAATTGAGAGCTCTGCTCATCTAACTCCACACTAAAGGCCAAATTTACTCCCTTAAACTCTGAAAACTTCTGCTGACTGATGTTATCTCTCCTCCTCTACCTTGCAAAAAACAACATTGCATGTTAATAATAATAATAATAATAATAATAATAATAATAATAATAATAATAATAATAATAATAATAATAATAAAGTTGGAAGGGACCTTGGAGGTCATCTAGTCCAACCCCCTGCTCAGGCAGGAAACCCTATACCATTTCGGACAAATGGCTGTCCAGTCTCTTCTTAAAAACTTCCAGTGTTGGAGCATTTACCACTTCTGGAGGCAGGTTGTTCCACTGATTACTTGTTCTCACTGTCAGGAAGTTTCTCCTTAGTTCTAGGTTGCTTCTCTCTTTGATTAGTTTCCATCCATTGCTTCTTGTCCTGCCTTCAGGCGCTTTGGAGAATAGCTTGATTCCCTCTTCTTTGTGGCAGCCCCTGAGATATTGGAATACTGCTATCATGTCCCCCCTCGTCCTTCTCTTCGTTAAACTAGACATACCCAATTCCAGCAACCATTCTTTATATGAAGATGGTATAGATTATTTATTCAATATGACTTCAGCCCAGGACTGTTTATCCTTCTCAGAATTGCCAGCCTAGTCCAAAAATCCCTCTGCCATGCATGCAGTCTCCTGATCAGCAAATTCTCTCTCATGCCATTTCGTGCGATGCTACCATCCTGGCTTCAGTAGTTCCCTTGTTGATGGATAACCACATTCATTGTGTAAAGGGTCAAGACAAACCTCCACAACTGTAAACCAAGCAGAGATATGTCACTTACGAATTATCATCTTTTTGTTCAGAATAACATCTGCATCGGAGCTTTTGTCCATATCACAGCTTCAGCTGGCATGCTTTGTCCCACTTTAACCTGTGGAGCAAACAATAAATGAATAAGGAGAGTTGAAATAATGTCCCCAAGTATTTTCCAGGAAGCAACCCTTAATAAAAAGATTCTTTCTTTCTTTCTTTCTTTCTTTCTTTCTTTCTTTCTTTCTTTCTTTCTTTCTTTCTTTCTTTCCTTTCTTTCTTTCTTTCTTTCTATCATGGATTGTTTATTGCTAATTGTTACAGAGCCATCTTCCAGGATATGCTAACGTCCCTGTAACATTGCAATAATTTTACAAAAATGCAGTCAGATCCCAGAGGCAATATTAATAAGACACTTACTGTAGTTGAGATTATTTCAAGCATCAGTGAAATCATAATACTGACTGAGGATCTCAATTATGTTATAGAACCGCATAGGTAGACAAGACCAAGGATACACTTTCCTGTACAACAGGCAGTTTTGTATCAGTCAACATTATTTCTGACCTACTGAAGTTCCAAACCATTTTTCATTTTCATAGTCACCCATAATTAGTTCCGACAACCAGTTAATTCTGGTAATATAGAACACCAGCATTTTGGTAACAGAGCTAAGCTAAAACACAATGACCAGTGCTATTTTCTTGGAATGATTACCAGCTCTGAACCTCTTAGAAGACACCACCTAGACATCCCTGTTGTATGATACCAATAGAATATCCAGGGTGCTGAAAAAAAGGGAGAGAATCTTCTTCGGGAAATGCCAGCATCTCATCTCAAGGGAGGGACCGTCTTCCAGAAAAGACAGCGTGACAGCCAATAAATAAATAATAAATACATGCAGTCCATTAATTGCCCAGCATCCATATTTACTTCAGAGGCTAAGAACAGCACCCAAAAGACTTACAGAAAAATTAAGCTAAATAAGAAGAAACTGTTATGAAGAAACAATCATCAATTACCCGTGCACTTTCTGATGTCTACATGACAACTGTCCTATTGGAACGTATAGCTGTGCACCACAAAAAAAAAAGGGCGAAAAATATCACAACAAACCGATTTGGGATCATGCTGACAGTACGAAATGAACTGCGTGTATCAGAAGACGGGAAATGATGTGAGGCTAGGAAAATATAGATAGTCTGCAAAGCCTCCCTGAGAAAGGCTCATAGGGTTAGGGTGGGTGTGCGCTTTGGCAAATTAGTGCCCCTTGAATATTCTATCTCAGGCAATAAAATAATTTCATTGTAGTCGTCCTTTGCATGTGGATGTACAAAGGAAAGAGGTACAGAACAGATGGCTGAGTTTGATTCCTCATCACAGTATCTGTCTTTGACCAGTGACTTTAGGTATTTCTACTTTGTAGAACAACTACTGTCTAAGGCAGGGGTAGGCAACCTTGGCTCTTTTATGACTTGTGGACTTCAACTCCCAGAATTCCTGAGCCAGCCATGCTGGCTCAAGAATTCTGGGAGTTGAAGTCCATGAGTCATAAAAGAACCAAGGTTGCCTACCCCTGGTCTAAGGTAATAACAAGATGTGGTTCCAGGGAGGATGTTTCTTTCTTTGGACTTTCTGGCCAAAGACTCAAGTAACTTGTTTTGCTACAGCTCCTAACTCTAGTAACTTGTACAATATTATATTATTTTTTCTAGAATTTCAATGCCATAAATGAATGAATGAATGAACGAACAAACAAATGAATAAAACAAGGAAATATAATGGCAAAATGCTTCCAGATTTTGTCTATTTGTCAGGTCTGGAATACATGAGACTTGCAGATCCCACATTACTTAAAGTATTTAGCAAATTATACTCCTCAACATGGAAGTTGATCTGAGCCTTTGAGCTTTTAATGTAATTTAAAAGAATTGTCCCAGTGGGGAGATCTAAACTCTTGACTGGTTGCAGTTTTTAATGTTTAAACAGCCTGAGAAAAACTCCTCCTGGTTATAAAAGTCCAGGGGTAAAACTTCGCCACAAAGTCATTTCTGGAAATGATAATGGCCTAAAATTCATATTTATTCATACAACTCTATTTGGGGCAGACTCCCACAGGAAATGTTGAGGCGTGAATGTCTCTCTCTGGCATGTTTTATCTGAGATAGTTCGGTCCTTGTGGTACTGTGGGCTGATAGCAAGATAGATGAGTCCCTCTGAAAATCTCTGGTCTTTATAGAAGCTGAGGATGACAACAAGCAGGGCCTTCAACACTCTGTAAAGTCAATCCATCTACTTTCCCTTGTTATCATTAAAATGTCTTTTAGACATAGGTCATACTGGGAACCTATAAATGATGTCTGAAAAGTTGGGCACCTCCCACAAAGCTGGATCCTGCTCTGATTACAATTTATCACAGTATTCTTATGGTTACAAATTCCCTGGAAATGTGTCATGGCTTGAGATTGCTGCTCGGAATAGCTTTTTGACAACGATCCAAACTGCTTTGTATTCTCGGTTTCCCATACAAGCCGCCGAACTTTTTTTTTTCTTTTTTTAAAAGAAAATGTGTTATTTGACCATTTTGCTTGGATACGTTTGCATTTGAACTATGTCAGTGACTTCATCCTCCGATTAACCATTCACTCTCATTGGGTGAAGCATATTATGAGGGGAAGTATTTCATTTCCCACTCTGCTTTTGAAATATGACAAGAAATGATTTGTGGTATATAAGCATGTATAGTCTCATTGGCTTACAAGACTGCAGATACTTTAGTTCCTAAAAACTCAGGGAGAAAATTAGATGTTTGCATTATCATCTATACAGTGGAGGGATTCAAATATGTGAACAACCGGTTCTGTGTGTGGATGCCGCGTCTGGAAGTCCATTCGGGACCTGGGCAACAAAACATTAGCTACCGATTCCGCCAAAGTGGTGCGAACTGGCTGAATCCCACCGCTGCATCTATAAGGGATATAGAACCACAGGAAGTAGACTTGCGCCAATATTATTTTCCACTTAGCAGATGTTCCAATTGTGTAGTTTCAGTTTTCAGATTGTGTTGTTTTATACCATCTAACCTAGTTTTCACTTATTTCTAGACTGTTAACAACTCTCCACAGACCTGGGCAGCCTCCCCCCATTAAAAAAATATTTTTAAAACTGGAGGTACAAGAGGGGAAAACTTGGAATTTCTGGATGCAAACATTGATTCTCCCTCTGAATTAATCTTTCCCAATCTATATATTATTTTTATCCAAATGATATCTTAATTGCTTTACACATTGCTAAAATATCTTTAAAGATAAAGGCTTTTCAATTCAATGGTGGCAATGATGCATTCCAAGTAGGTCAAGAGTAGAATATTACTGTAATATTCTATGAGAACCAAATTCTGTATAATTACTATATATAATATTAAGCACCCAGGAGAGAAATTTGTATCAAAGTAGCAATGCCACAGTTCATTATTTAAAAATCAAATCTTCCAGTAGTTCCACCATTTTTCCCTTCTAAATTCCAGAATGGTATATAGTGGACTAGAGAGCATTGGTGGGGAAGGGTTAAATTCTCCCTGAATACTGAGGTGAAATGAAGTTTTTTTGTATGTGTGTGTGTGGAGGGGAACACCTTTAATTAATGATGCATTAAATACCACTTGAAATTTTACCCTGAGATGCATTGCTAAAATTAACAGCCTTAGAATATATGCGCAGGATATTTTGGGTGAGATACTAACATTACTCAATTCGATTGTAAATCAAATGAAACCAAGAAAACTAATTCATACATAAATTTAAAAACGGGAATAAACTGAACTGACACTTTGATCATTTTAAATCAGCCAATCATATTCATCCATTTATAACACAGCTAGTTTCCAATGAAGGTGTAGAATATATGTATGTATATATATATATATATATATATATATATATATATATATATATATATATATATATATATATATATATATGTGTGTGTGTGTGTGTGTGTGTGTGTGTGTGTGTGTGTGTGTGTGTGTGTGTGTGTGTGTGTGTGTGTGTGTGTGTGTGTGTGTGTGTGTGTGTGTGATATCTCACA
This sequence comes from Bothrops alternatus, assembly GCA_034064705.1. Lineage (NCBI taxonomy): Eukaryota > Metazoa > Chordata > Lepidosauria > Squamata > Viperidae > Bothrops > Bothrops alternatus. The sequence goes on along the minus strand of JARGCV010000048.1, from coordinate 1,837,117 downwards.
TCAAGCCTACACTCAAATTCTGAAAACTAGAAAGAAGGAAGAAGGGGCAACCAAAGAGTGGTGCCTTGAATAAAAGGCTTCATTTGCTTTGTGATGTTTTTAAGTAAACTATAAAAAGATGGCTACAGACTTCAAAGTCATTTCCAATTTTGAAATTGTCTGATGTAAAAGGTGCTGGTTCAGGGGGAGGCTAATGGAAGAGCCACAAGTCAAAGAAAGCTCTATAAGAGGTCAAATGCTGGGCAGCTAGTAGGGCTTTTTTCCCTCCAGTTGCAGAGCATATTATATAAACTAAACATTCATGTAAAGATGCGAAAGCTTCCAAAAATGTCATCTTATAGACATTGGTTTGGATGCAGTCCACAGCTATGTGAAAACATTTACTTTTGGGATCTGAAAACTGAAAGTTGTGTGGGTGTTTCTCTACAATTGGTCTTGGGATTATTACTACTGAGGCAGGAGTTATAAAAAGCATTTTGGTGGAAATCACAATTACACACATAAATGGATGTTTCTTTTGAGACTGACAGCAATTAATTTTCTTTGGAGTAAACAGATTTTGAATCATCTCATTCTACTCTGTCCTCAAATGCACAGCTATAAGACATTTGTGAAGAAGAGACTTAGGAACCTGAACATAGCTGGGCTAAGTTCACTACTGTATTACAAATTTATTTACAAATTTATTTAATTATGCATTGTACCTAGTAATATATTGCATGCTAGGCAATATATAACCATGTTCTTCAACAAATAAGTAAACTGGCAGAAGGAAAGATGCTATGGTAAAAGACTAGGAAATGAAATTTCCAGAAACTTTAACAGTTTGTTCATACTCACCCCTATCCTCACCTCCAACCAAATTTCTCCATTTGCATGCTACACAATGATTAGAATACTTAAAGTGCTGATTCTCGGTTCTAGTTGAGTTGCAAAGACTAGAAAAGAATCTGGTTCCTTGTCATCTAGAGCAGAGGATGACAGAATGATTGGGGCAATACCAGAAGTAGCACAGCTATTTATGCGTGGTAGTAACACGTGGGATCATGTTTTCTGCATAGGTTTCCACCAGGGTGAGAGAGAATTTTTTAAAAAGTCAAGAGGAGTGGACAAGCATAGCTGATGCAAATCAGCAAATCAAAGATTCAGTGGTAAAGCATGTAATTGATGTGGGGGAAAAACCTAAAGTTCAAATTCCAAGTTAAAATTACAGAATAATACAAAAAAACAAAACAGAACAAGTGTAGAATAAAGAAGGGTAAACTGGCAAAGGGCTCGTCCTTATAAAGGTCTGAATAGCACCTGCTAAGCACTATTTTCTTCCCTGTACTTTTGTCAATAACTTTGTCTTATTCTCTGCCCAGACCAGAAGTAGTTCGAAGGACCCATGCATAATATTAGCTTATGTTCAGATTTAATCTCTTTCATAATTTAATGTAAGAAATGTTCCTTATAAGTGGAAGAGTCTTGTTTGACTTTCTGTATGTTAAACATTATAATCCCTGTTATCTTTCCGATGTTTTCCTTGGAGCTGAAAGCAGCGTTCTAATGGCAGAGGAACGTAACCAAAAGGACCAATATTAATTGCAGTTTGGGCTTTAGTATTGCTCCCTACTTTAGAAAAAGAAAGCCTCTGTTAAAGTGAGACCTCTAGCTGTCTCTAAGTGTCATCACAATATGTTTTTATGTCCAATGTTGATTGTTTTAATAAAAGAATTTTATATTAAAAAAAAAATTCTGAAAATAAGGGGGGAAATCAAAAGTTGAAAACTAAAGAACATTTTGAAAGGCTAGTTTGCAGATAGCAGTATATTATGACTAAAATCTCTGCAGTATAGATTTGACATCATAGGAGAGCTTATTCTAGCAAGGCTAAAGAGGGCTGTATTGGAAATGGCATGTTGTTGCTCAGTTGCTAAGTCGTGTCTGACTCTTCATGGCCCATGGACCACAGCACGCCAGGCCGCCTGTCTTCCACTGTCTTCTGGAGTTTGCCCAAATTCATGTTCATTGCGTCGATGACACTATCAAACCATCTCATCCTCTGCCGTCCTCTTCTTCTTTTGCCTTCATTCTTTCCCAACATCAGGGTCTTTTCCAACAAGTCCTCTTTTTTATTAGGTGGCCAAAGTATTTGAGATTCAGCTTCGGCATCTGTCTTTCCGAAGAACAGCCAGGGTTGATTTCCTTTAGGATTGACTTTAAGATTTGATCTTGCAATCCAAGGGACTGTCAAGAGTCTTTTCCAACACCACAGTTCAAAATTCTTCAGCGCTCAGCCTTCTTTATGGTACAATGGATATAGTATATATGTACACAAACATGTGTATATGTAAATAACAGGGCTTTTTTTCTCATAGAACGCCCAGAATGGAGTTCCGGCACCTTTTTGGGATGGAACCTTGTAGGGTAGGCAAGGCGGGTTGTATGACGTGTGTGAGTTCCGGCACCTGCATATACATGTAGTGATATGACTACAAATGAATATGTATTTATCTAGGAACAGAGGAAATGAATGTAATATACAGGCTCCTTGCCGCTTCAGATTTTTCTTAACTTCTTGCTATTTCTGCCTTGGTTTGTAGCAGGTATTTTATGTTTGTTGTTTTTAGTATTAAGGAGTTAGACAAGGATTAGACTCTCTCCTTATTTATTCAACCTCTATGCTGATCATATATTGAGGGAGGATGGATTGGAAGAAGGTGAGTGTGGTTTTAAAACTGGAGGAAGAAATATCAATAATCTGCGCTATGCTGATGACATGATTCTGATAGCTGAAATTACAAATGACCTAGGAGCTCTAGTAATGAAAGTCAAGCACCAGAGTGGAAGAAAAGGGCCTGTGACTAAACATAAAAAAGATCAGCCAAATGGCAATGGTACAGCAACCACCCTTAAAATTTACAATCAAGATAGTGAATGGTGAATAGTTTCTATCCGCCCTTCAAGGTGGGGCAGGTCAAGAAGCTGACACCACAAGAACAATAGTTTTTGTTACAGAGACAATAACAGAATCTTGTCAGAGTTTCTGCCTGCTGTATCTTATACCAAAGAACATCAAGGCAGGGTTATTTTGAGTTTCTTTCTTATGCTTTTTGTTTTCCTAGCACTCAGTTGCCATTTTCACCTCTCTTAATGGTTCTTACATTCTTTTACAATTTTTACCTTTTAGAGTTATCTGCGGTCTAGAAATACGTCATAAACTACTACTTGGAGGGGGTAGCAATGAAGGCTTTGGAAAAGATATGTAGACACCATGATCTGTCTATACCTACAAAGGTCAGAATCATGCAGGCAATAGTTTTGTTTGTGACATTATAGATATGAGCGCCCTGGTGTTCAGTCTAAGTAGAGAGGATGATCAGCCTTAGGCTGATTGCTGATCTGAATCTCCGCAGGGATTGAGGTCTGGTTAAAACTGGTGAGTCAGGTGACAGATAGATCCAAATGGATTCCTGAATGCACTTTTGGTGAAGGGCTCTGCTTTCTCTGTCTGCTTCTTCTCTTAATACACTAGCCCAGGGATGTCAAACTCAATTTCATTGAGGGCTGCATCAGCATTGTGGTTGCCCTTAGGGGGCTGGGTGGGTGTGGCCAGGGTGGGTGCGGCCTACTGGGTGGGCGTGGACAGAGTGGGTGTGGCCTATTGGGTGGGCATGGCCAGCTCTACATCATTTGCGTCAAGGGGGCCTGGGCAGGAGTGAGACAGATCTGAGGGTCTCTGGCAGAAGGGGTGGGACTGGGGCAAGTGCCAAGGCATGGTCCACTGGAGGAGCCTCACCATTCCTCTCAGGCCATGCAGGGGAGCTGGATAGTGGTTTGGGCTGCCTGGAGCCCTGGGCAGCAAAGGTCAAATGCCCAGCCTGGAGCTTGAGCACCCGTGGCACCAAGCCCAGCTCCACTTCCCCAATGGGGTGCCCAGCTGCAGTTACCTCATCCTCAAGGCTGCTGCTGCTGTGCTTGCTCTCCTTAGCCAGGTTGCTCATGATGGGTACGAGGGCAAAGTCAGAGGGAGGCCCATTCCCTCTCCATGGGAGGAGACCCAGCTTTGTATCCAAAGCTTCCTTAGCAATAGGATGGGAGACCCCCAGGATAGGCCAGGAGGAGGGGGCAAGGGGATGGTAAAAGGGCAGCAGGGCAGGACTAAGGCAGGACTTCCCTCAGATCCTCCCTCTCCCTCTCCTTCTTTCCTTTCTTCCTTCCTAAGTACAGAGTGGTGGGAAAATATTTGAGATGAGGGAAGGAGAAAAACAGGCAAGAAACGCAGCTGGGGAGGTGTCACCCTTCGTGAGGAATGAAGAAATGCACCATTGCCTGGAAGTGGCCAGCACATGGCCCTCACCTACTTCACATATCTGGCTTGGTGGGCTCTGGGGGAGGGGATGCCACGAGCAGTGTGAGAGTCAACGTTACCTGCGCAATGCCACCCAGCCCCCAGCCAGCCTGGTTTCAGCAGGCAGCAGGGCGCTCTCCTCACAGTGCCGAGAGGTTGAGCTGGGTGGTGTGAACTCGCCAACTTTGCACTTTGCTGCCTGCTGAAACTGGGCAGGCTGTGGGCTAGGTAGTATTGCACTTCTTATCAGATTTGTGTGACCTGGCTCAGCTCTTGGTGATGTGAGGAGAGCACCCCGCTGCCTGCCAAAACCCTTCCCCCAGAGCCCATCAAACAAGATATGTGAAGTAGGCGAGGGCCATTTGCTGGCCACTTCCAGGCGATGGTGCATTTCTTTATTCCTCAAAATGGATGACACCTCCCCAGCATGCACCCAGGGGGTGGGGCTGATGCAGCAGGGGCTGGTTCCTCGCTGTTTCCAGACGACCTTGTGGAGCTAAGACTGAATGTGTTTCAGCATAGATGGCCACCACAAAATTGTACATTGGCTCCCGGCCAGCCTGGGCCAGGGCCAAGGCAGTGGGGGCTGTTCCCTCACTGTTTCTAGGATGGCTTTGCAGGCCACATGAAACCACTTCGCGGACCGCATCTGGCCCCCAGGCCTTGTGTTTGACATGTCTGCCCGAAGGTGATGCATCTGGTGGGACCCAGAAGAAGGGCCTTCTCTGTGGTGTCTCCCTTTCTCTGGAACATCATTCCCTCAGAGATTAGACTGGCCCCCACTCTAGCACTCTTCCAGAAGGCACTGAAGACCTGGTTTTGCCAGTGGGCCTGGGGAACCCAAAACGGGATAGAACCCATCAAATGGCTAGTTTAATATGTGTTGACGCTGGGGTGGGGGGTTATTATATTATTTTATTATTTTTCCTCTTGTTATTTTATATTTTATAGGGTGTTTTTCTATTTATGTAAGCCACCTTGAGTCACCATGTGTGAGTAGGTGGCAATACAAATTTTCTAAATAAATAAATTGAGTTCTATCTTTAAGGCATTAAATGATTCCCCTGAGTGGAGATAGATGAAACAAAATGGAAAAGGGACAACCTGAACTTATATCCAGTCAAGACCAAAGAAATCAGTTTCTGGAACTGGGGTCAGTTTATTCTGAGTGAATTTGTGTCTCCCCTAAAAGTTTGCGAATATTCTGATAGCATTTGTGCCTTACCTAACTTCTGACTTAATAGTTGATTTTAAGCTTTTTTATGAGTTATTTTCTTTTTCAATGTTAGGTTTATAGCAGAAAACCAAGCTATATAAATTATTATTGTATACGCAACAATGCGAAATTACACCTGCCAGAGATTTAGATAGTTTCGGCCTTCATGTACATTGAGTTCTTCCCAAGAACCTATAATACAGTGGTTCTCAACCTTTTTCAGGTTGAGACCCCACTTGCCCCGCCCATGCGCGGCGCGACCCTGACCCATGCCACCCACGCGCGTGCGCGACGGGCCGATCTGCGCATGTGCGCGCGATGGACCGATCCGCGCATGCGCGGCACGCGCGTGATGGGCCAATCCGCGCTCGCACAGCATGCGCACGACGGGCAGAACCGCGTATGCGCGGCGCAACGGGCCGATCCGCGCATGCGCGGTGCGCGCACGATGGCCCGAACCACGCATGCACGGCGCGAGCGTGACGGGCAAAAAACCACACAAAAAACAAAATGGCGGACCGCGGTGTCCGGCAACCCCCGCGAAACTATCGTTCGACCCCAAATGGGGTCGCGACCCATAGGTTGAGAACCGCTGCTATGATATAATGTATCAGAGTAGTATATGTGCAGATCCAAACAGTGTGGCCTTTTGTAATTGACAGATGGAAATTTTGTCATTGTGTATATTTTCTAAGAGGTGTCCAAGGTTTTTTTAGTAGGACACTCATTGTGCCGATAACCACTGGGCCCACCTTAGCCATAATCCCTCAACTTCGATTTTCAGATCTTAGTACTTTGTGATCTTCTCCAATTCTTTGTCTTCTATTCTATTATCCCTGGTATTTCCACATGAGTTATCTACACTTTCTTCTTTTCAACCAGTTAAATCTGCTATGTTATGTGCCAAGACTTTTTATCAGTTTGAATTCAGAAATTCCACAATATTTTAACCTGCTCATTTTCCACTACTATTTTTCAGTATTCACAGGCAGACAACTTGCTGTTTCTTAATATAGATAATTATTTGGATTCAATTTCTAATTTTCAGCATACAGGAAGTCTTAGATTGTAGTCTTAGATTGTTTTTACTTCCAACTGTTTCTCTTTAGTATGGCATCTACTGTATTTACTTTCTCATGCCAGAACTCAAAAATCACATAAAAAGACCACATGATGAAGCTATTTCTTACTATTGTGGTTGGGTTGTTTTTTTTTTTGGAAAATTAACAATAATATGAGAAACAATTACACCTCAGCCATAGCTCCAACAATCAGTTCTTGAACATAAGAGAACTTCAGTGTGATTTTGGATTATACCTGAGTAGGTTCTGTCTTATATGGACAATTGTACTGACATTCCAGCAAAAAGAAACGTGTAGAAATTGGAAAGGGGGAAGAGGCGAGACTGCATGTGGAGACCCAGCCTCTTTCCACACTGGGGTCACAATGCGTTTATGACAATATCTGAAGAGGTCTAGAAAGTGTGGAAAGTTCATTTACATCTTACGTATTTATTATAACGTTAAAAATTCTATGATAATCTTTTTTTAAAAATCAAGGATATAATTTTAAAAAATTGTAAAGGGTTTGACATGGTTTGATTTCTTAGAGAAAGGGTTTTGAAGATTACATTGAATTTAACATGCATAAACTTTGTTCCCTAAGGAACATGTAAAATATAATCATAAAGTTTTAATTTGAAAGATTAGGTCAGTGTGGGATGCTGCATATATTTGAGATCTTGTTCCACTGACGTGGTTGTGGCTGAGCTGAAATAAACCAGTAATTCTGGATAAATTTGCTATATCTTAACTAATATGAAGAAAGAGAGTCTTTGATTATGAATCATTGTAAATGGAGAAAAATGTCAGCTAACAAAAAAGAAAATGATGATGCTTTGAAGCTATTTTATGTGAAAGAATGACAAATATGGATAGTAGTTGTTTATAGATTCTCTTTGCCTCTGCTAAAAAGAGTATGGTGTTTATTCTGTTGGCCACATTTATATTTCTGAACTTCATCATCTCGCTTATCTTCCTTTCGATAAGCAAGTCTGGCTCAAGAAGAGTACACATACTCAGAAAAGGAGGGTGGGGAAGATGATCTTTTTCTCTTTTAAAGCTCTGCCAATAATATGTTAATCTAGAGCTAAAATTAAAGTGAAATAAATTGTTCAACTTATCCAGAATCCTTCTGCCAGTGCCATAAAGCCTCCCTTCCCAACTGCAGCTTAGCTTCTGGGCCTGTTGGGGATACAGACAGCACTGGCAGAGAGTCTGCTTTGGAATCTAAGCAGAGAAAATGTGTTTATTTTGGTTTTGTATCTGTTATGAGTTCTCAGCAGCTTTCTGTCCTGTTGCCCATAGAATATTACTGGATTACTTTGAGTAGGTGGGCATAATGATAGCAACTTATAATGGTGCCAGTCCTTTCTTATGAACTGGTGCCAGAAGGTTCACTTTGGCTATATTATATACTGTATAAAATAAATCATTTGTAAATCATTGGGTATACACAATGTACATTGCATAGTGTCTGTGTTATTTAACATCTATGTGAGACCATTAAGAGAAATGAGATTAGGAATGCAAGAAGGTGAATCTATTGAGAGAACCTACTCTAGTTCTCTTTTTTCTTTCATACCTAGGAAGCTGCTGATGCTCTTAATCAGAGCCTGTAGTAATTAGGGTGAGATAAATTCTGGGGAGAAGCAAATCCACATTCAGTCATTGAGTGACTCTGACCAGGTATTCTCTTGGTGCAATCTCCCTCACAGTCTTCAGGTAAGGAAAAAGAAGAGGATGCTATGTGTAAGGTGTCTTGAGTCCCTGGAGGAAAAGAAGCATATAAATCTGACAAATATATAAATAATAAATTGAAACAGTCAAGAAAAGGGAAAATTCCGAAACAAAGAATCAACCAGTTTTAGGTAATGAAATCTGCATCTGGAGATTTTTCCTGGAGAAAGAGGAAGTCAAGGCCCCTTTCATCATCATCATCATCATCATCATCATCATCATTATTATTATTATTATTATTTTCTCATAACTAAATAAACAGGTGGCAATGGGGACCAAAAATGTTCTCCCCCAGTTGACAATGATAATTTTTCTATATACAAAGATCAGTAATACGCCCTATATGGCTTTGCACTAGAATTAATTTGCCCTGGAATCTGATCTTAACTTGTCTCCTGCATTTTGCTACCACACAGATAGAACTTTTCCTTCTCCAACAATTCACCCAACACCACTGTGGTTGAGTCCATCCACATTGTCGCTGATCATCCTCTTCTTCCACCTTTCGCAGCATTGTAGACTTTTCAAGAAATCTGAGTCTTTGCATAATGTGCCCAAAATATTAATTTGAGCTTGTTCATGTAAACATATTTACTGTGTTATCGTGATGAAGTGTTGAGAATAGGACACAACAATGCTGTTTTCATAACATTTCTGTGGCCAGAACATTACTTTCTCTGGCTCTAACCAAGAGCAGAATTACTCATTTTCAGTTGGATAGACAGACAGACATAATGTGTCTCACATATATATATACACAAAGACACACATATCAGTATCTCATAATTTATGAGTAATAAACACTATAGGTAATAAGCTTCATATCGACCCTTTTTAAAAATAATTGTGAGGCGGGCGAAGGTGGGGCTGGCGACGGACTGACGGACTGGGCGACAGACCGGAAGACGCGCGGGCTGTTCCATGTTCTCGAGCGGGCGGCGGCGGCGGCCGCTGCTGCTGCTGGGCTCCCCGGAGCCACTCCTCGCCGTCGACTGACGCCTCGCCGGCGGAAGAAGGCACAACTTGGATATGGCTCGTGGACAGCAGAAAATCCAGTCACAACAGAAAAATGCCAAAAAGCAAGCTGGACAGAAAAAGAAACAAGGCCGTGATCAGAAGGCTGCAGCTAAAGCTGCTTTAATATATACCTGCACCGTCTGTAGGACACAGATGCCGGATCCCAAGACCTTCAAGCAGCACTTTGAGAGCAAGCATCCCAAAACTCCCCTTCCTCCAGAATTAGCTGATGTTCAGGCATAAAGTTCACTGGTGAATTCATGGAAGCTATTGACTCTTCTACTGTCAATAGTGTCTATTATGTGTATATTACATAACAAATCTGCAGCTGCTTTTCTAACAAACTGTTGATCAGCAAAAAATGAAGGGGCTATAGAAACATTCATATTTTTATGCTGTTCCTTAGGGGCTTCATGTAAAGAAAACTCTGTGTAATTGTACAGTTGTGGCCTACTTGGAAATCTGGAAATCGGTTCATTCTAAAAAAAATTTACAGTTGTAATTATATTGATGTTCATATTGTGTAAAATAACTCATTTAATAAAATAGTACTTTGATTTTACAATAAAAAAATAATAATTGTGAGGCTGTTTCAAATGGAGAATATGAATGTATTTTACCAAGAAAGAAGAGATACCATATTAAAAGACCAGGAAAGTTTATTATTCTGTACTAATTTGAAGTCATGTCTTGCAGTATCACATCTAGAACTGGACAGCATTTTAAGAAAGGCATTAAGAAGCTATATTTAACGGAGGAACCAACAACATAGTGTCTAGAAAGAAATATTTGAGATGTATTGAAATATATCTCATGCAAAAAAAATGGTTTATGGTTCTGGAAGGCAGAGCTATGATTAAAGGTGTTGAATCTTCAGGAAAATATATTTTAACTGATCATTGTTGAACAGTGGAACCAGTGGTGTTCACAACAAACTGCTGCACTGCTGAAATAATGTTACACAAGTTAGGTAGTTGTGTCCTGATTTGTGACACAAGTATGTAAGTTGCATCATTTTGTCCCCATGCACGTTTTGTGGTTTGTCCCTCTGTCTCCACCCCATCCCGATGCCCATGGGTGGAATGAAGGTCAGTGCCCTCTGCAGGTCTTAAAGGTTTTGAAGCAAAGGCTGAATAAATTTTCACACAAGATGCTGTTTCTGCAGCTTGCCTTGCAGTTGCTGCACTGAAGAGGGGTTGGATTTAAATGACCTTCAGAGAAGCTGATTCTGGGAAACTAAAATCCACATTACAAGTGATCTTATAATCTGCAGTTCTCTTTTGAGCTCAAAACTCAAAGAAACGCCCAGAAGGCAATCAGGGAACTTCCTATACAAACGCACCATTCAACCACTTCATCCCATCCATTTGATGGAATGTGTGTGTGTTTGTGTGTCAAGATTTAAAGCTGCAAAAAATCCCAAGCCATCATCTCTCTGTTCAAGTTACAAATTGCAAAGAAATGCAAACATGAACATACCACTGCAGAAAGGAGAAAAATCCAAGCTACAAGAGGAAAAGTGAGGCAAGATGTCCCATCAATAAGCTATTAATCAGCTTAAACTTCACGAAGCACCAGTAGTTCTGCTGAAAAGTTGGCTTCCATTTATTTCCTGTTGCACTGCAAATGAGCCAAAAATAGATTGGCTCACTTGCTGAACAAAGATAGTATCATGGAATCACATAGGTGAGGAATTGCTTCTTGAGCCTCACCAGGATTACATTTGGAGATCTGCTTAGAATGAATCATGACTTAGCAGCTGATATATGTAACTATAGCCACAAATAGTTTTCTTTATTTTGCATTCGCTTGGAATAGTTCAACAACACAGGAAAATAGGAAAGTTCCAGAAAGTTTCTGCTGCTTGATGAAATGTGGAAGCTTTATCATGCTTTGGGGAAAAGAAATATGGATCAAAAGACAGCCTAGCAGAAACTCAGAGAATGAGAAATCATTTAAAGTGGAAGTGCCAATTTGGAGCATTCAGTTGTTGTTGTTGTTGTTGTTGTTGTTGTTGTTGTTGTTGTTGTTGTTGTTGTTGTTGTTGTTCAGGGCAGCAAAAGATCAGTACTCATTTTCCAAAGTCATCCTGTAAAGCAGCACACAGACCTAGAAGGAGAAAAGTCCTTGACAAGATTGATAGCTATAGAGATATTTTTTTGACAAATATAACATTCCTAGAAAATCCAGGACAAACAGAACTGCTCTGATATTATGGCTAGCATGATTACTCTGGGGTTATTTCTGGCTTTCTTCTCATTTCACCATGTATAATCTTCCAGGAGCAGCGACAGGAAGTTAGAGAAAAAACACTGAAACAATTTTAATGAGTAAATACATCCTCAGTATGCTGATTGTACAGTAAGCCCAGCTCCCTTAAATATTTTAGGAGAGCAATTTTTCTCCAAAAACCTCTGGAAGAAAAAAGAAGTCTTTGGTTAATTGAGTATTGTTCCTCAAAGGACAAAAGCAACCAAAGGCAACTGATCCCACAGAATTGGTGATTTTGCTCGCCTCACACTTTGCGTTTTGGTCCTGATGGTCTTCCAGCTTGAGGGGTACACGTCCCCTCCATGGTAGCAGTGGCAATCCTGGTGGGCATGGAGCTTCATTTGAGAAGGAGTGAAAGCATAATTGTAAGAAAATACTGTTGTACACAACAGCTGCAGTCTGTTTTCACTAATATTTGACATACTCCTTTGGATAGCAGCCAATTCAAGCTACACCCAATAGATTCCATGCTTCCTGTAGCTCCAGAATCCTTTGTAGCTGCTACTTGAAATTTAGATTTAGGGCAAACTAAGCCTCTTTCCTCCCCTGAATGTGCAGTCATCCCACCCCAATTAATTAACCCAACAGTGATTTCATCTTCATGTGCCTGCATCTTCCCACACTTTGCCCCTCATTCGGCTCAAGGACATCAGCACATTCCTTACTTCATCACTTGTCAACTCCCTTCTGTCAAAGGCCACTGTTTCCTTCCCGTGACCTACTCCTTGGCTTGATCTTAATCAAAACTATCTTATTATTGCAAAATGGCCGAGCTTTGTGCATCTGGATCCTAAAACCTTGCAGTGATTACTGGGTATTTTGATCTATATGGAAAAGAAACAGTCATCTTTTGAGATTCTTGGAATGGCAGTCAAAAGCATTAACTTGGGCAATTAATCCACATGTGGAGCTGGTAGCCAGAGATCAAATTAGAATTCGTGTTTGTGAATAATTCAGTCTCTGGTATTGAAATTAGGAATTGTGATTCTTAATCCTTCTACTTCCAAACAAGAGTGAACACATCTATTTTATTTTTGCATTTTTATTTTTATTTACAGTTTTGTTTAATTTACAGTTTTTCATTTTCCATGAATAATGCACTTGTGTGTGAAATGTTTATAAATACATACTTTTAAACAGAATTTTCCATGCTGCATTTCTCATTGGTAATTTGTTTGCAAAATACTGAGAAGTATGCATTGCAAGTGTAAACTAAATTTCAGTCCATAAATTAATCCCCAAAATGTAAACTAATGAATCTTCCTCCCATCTGTACTTTTAAGAATAAATTTAGGAATTTGTCCTCACTCCAGAATCTTTTGAGATCTTAAAGTCTTAAGAATCAATCATTTTTGCTTGGGTTCTAAAATGCATCTGTCAACATCCCGGAGAATATTTCTGAAGCAACAACTGCTTTCTGCAAGGGCTGGCAAGATGAACTTAACTTCTTTGCTGTGGTGAGTAGATAACGAGGAATTAATTATCTTGTAGTAATCAAATTCCCTTGACCACCCCTTCCTTCATTTCAATCTTCATTCTTAGTTTCAAGATCAGATGATCCAAATCTTGCACAGAAATAGTAATTGTCTGAGGCTGGTTGGTCTAAAGGGAACACTGATAGGCATAGGAAAATGCCAGTCACTGGGATGGGCAGGCAATATTAATCCCTGCATTGGACAGCTGAAAATACCATTTTATTCCCTTGATCAAATTATTTAGATTCTTTTTCACGGCCATTTATTGTAGGGAAATTATTGACAAAACTTAAGTGGGTATAGGATTTCTTTCTTTCTTTTTCTTTCTCCTTCCTTCCTTCCTTCCTTCCTTCCTTCCATCCATCCATCCATCCTCTCTCTCTCTCTCTCTCTCTCTCTCTCTCTCTCTCTCTCTCTCTCTCTCTCTCTCTCTCTCTCTCTCTCTCTCTCTCTCTCTCTCTCTCTCTCTCTCTCTCTCTCTCTCTCTCATATTTTCTTCCTTTTTCTCTCTTTTTCTTTTCTTCTCTTTACTGGGTATCTTTACTGAGTATCTAAATAGGCCAATATTCTCTCAGGGATCAGGATCTTCCATTTGTAACTCACCCTTGTTTCCATCCTGTTTTAATCAGCAGTTGCCTCTATATAAACTCTTGCATTCATGGAGACAACCCAGAATAACTGTGTTAATGCCCTTTGATCAATTGTACTAACAGCAGTTGTAATTAAAGAATAGCCTTTGTTAATACATACTTTCAGAAAAAATGCCCTAGGTTACCAGATGCAAATTTATTTAACCGTTTATTATCTGGGCTGGTTGACACGTATGTTTATCCAATCAGATATGAAGGATGGATAATCACCAAATGGTAGTCCTCCCAGGTCTATAAATCATTCTGTGAGATGAGTTAAATCCCATTCATGTAGGCCACATTATTTAATATTGAGAAGTGCTATGCAAATTAGATCAGTAAGTATTGTACTCCTACCATTCACAACTCATTAAACGTAATGGAGAGATTGCAGTATATTTTACTCCTCCATCGTGGACTCCATATCTTTAAACAGTTTCATGCATTAAATTGTTCCATAGGGAATCACAAATCAATGCCTTTCCTCCGTGTTTAAAGGATAGCAGAGCTGACCCAGTCAACTTGACCCAGGTTGTTTTGGCTTTCCAATAGCTCCATAGAACAAGCATATATTTGTTAGTGGGGGATGGGAGGGGGAGATGAAGTTTTGAATAAATAAAGCAACATGCAACTATTGTATTTCACCAGCAAAACTTTGAAATGTTACTGGGCTCCTTAGGTTGAAACTAAAGCTGGCTTTAAATGATCCCTGAGACTAAAAAAAGCAGATTCAGAGCAGAACATTTATTTTAATGAAGAGCATCCATAAAGGATGTGCAGGTAATAATACAGTTGTTGCTAAGGTGCCAGCAAGAGAAGCTTGTTCATGTCTTAATCCAAAACACCACTAACACTTCTGTTTTCAGTCACAATAGAATTATGACAGAAATTACAAGGATAACTCCTATTGTGTAGTACAAAGCCCATCAGTTACTTTAATGACATAGGAGAAATCAAACTTTGTGAGGGACAAGAAAATTGAAAGACAATTGAGTAAGTGAGGTTAGGCCTTCTGCTGGCAGCACGAACACACGGGAAGCAACAATTGTGTATGTTGTAGTAGTAGACAAGCAGAAGCCTACCCCTTTTTCTGAAATCACCACTGATTATCCTCCTCCACAAATATATCCAAATTGATGGATGAAACAAACAACTTACTTTGTCCGTGCAGCTGGCTTCCTGCAATATTTTTATAATCCCATCTATTATTTTGAGACTAGTGGCCAGCTTTAAAATATCCCACAATTAGCAGGCAAAATATTTTGACAAAGAATGAGAGAAATTATTGGTTGGATCCCGTCTGTTTTCTGAGAGAGTGGGAAAGGGTGAGCTATATAATCGTTTAGCAATGTGTCTAAGGATGTATCTCAGCAGAAGACATTTCCTTCAGCCTTAAAGGGCCACTCCAAAGATCAGAAACAACATAATGCTATTCAATTCTTTGAATATATGCTACACAGATAGTCCTCAGGATACGACCATAATGGAGCCTGCCCATTTTGGTTGTAAGTTGTGACAGCTGTAAAGTGGGCTATTCATGTAACCAACCCAATTTTATGACCGTAGCAGTTGTTAAGTGGATACGACAGTCATGAAATGAACGCCACAGTCATTAGGCAAACCTATTGTTTGCTATGAGCGATTTGGTTGAAAACTGGAAACAAATGCTGGCTTTCAGTAAAAAAAAAAAATCATAAAATGTGGTTATCTGACAGAGGGACGCTGCAAATGGCCATAAATAGGTTGCCAAGCATCAGAAATGTGATCACATGACTGTGAAGGGGCAGCCATCAGAACTTTGGAACTGGGTTGTAAGTAACCCCAGGGAGAACTATTGTATCTTTGACCAGTCACTAAGAGACCTGTCATAAGTTGAGGACTACTTGTATGTGATATCTGATTCTGTGTGATTCTGATTCTGAAGCTTGATATTCATCCACAGCAGCAAGAGAAGGTAGCCATCTGAAAAACTAGCTGTGGTCAAATCCAAATAAATAGGTCAACTAAGTTATAATATACCAGGGTTAACTATGTTTCTCTTGACCGAGTTTGCCAGAAAAAATGCATTCAGATTTTTCCCTTATCGCAAACATATATTTGCATGTAATTGTGCTAACTCCTTCTCAAATCTTGCAAATTATTCTAGATAATCAAGTTACCCTGAAACGGAAAGTCTTCTGCTGGAACAGTGCATTTTCTGTGTGGTTTCTTTCTCATTTCAGGGATTTTGAAACCATGTCAACTTTTGCTTCTGAAAAATGCAAGACTTCTCCTTGAACAATGAGTTGAGAAAAAGAGAATGCAAACCTTGATCCGTTATTTGAAAGTTGATAATAAGCTGAAAACAGTATGAAATGAAGATTTTTAAAAAGAGTCCTGACCCTGCACCTACAGAGCATTATATCATGTCTGTGGCCAAATGCGGTGATGATCTGTTTTGTCTTAATGGGAACCTACTTGGCAGCAGTAAAAGAAAATAAACAACGGGAACTCCTGATAACTATAAGGCTCTTGTTTAATGTATCAGAACAAATGATATTGTCCTATCAGAAAGCAAGCTTCTTCTGTACATTAATCAAATCATTCTCAGTTCTCTTTATTTAATTTCAAAATGTCTCCCACTGGGAAAAAGGGATGCTATTTTATGAAGACTTTAAACTGTACCTCAACTGGAGTTGGGGTTTCGATTAAATCTTTTGGTATCTGCATTATTTTTTATTTGATTTCTACAGGTACCAATCTCAGCATGTGATTCTGGGTGGCCTACTTCATAAACATAAAAACAAATTAATTGACGGGACCTTGGTGCTCTCTGAGTTTGGTTGTTTTTTTACAGAGTAGGTTAAGTTTTATTATCTAACTAGATAACATCATCAGTGCTATTCCATCACTAGCACTGGTAATGAAATATTTGCAAAACAACCAAGCTTAGAGAGCACCAAGGACCGCTCATTTCAACTATGAGCTAAAAAATATTCTCCTTTATTGGTACAAATTAATTATCCCAAAACTGTACAAATGCTGAAACATTGCCTGCAATAGAATAGAATAGAATAGAATAGAATAGAATAGAATAGAATAGAATAGAATAGAATAGAATAGAATAGAATAGAATAGAATAGAATAGAATAGAATAGAATAGAATAGAGCTGGAAGGGACATGGAGGTCTTCTAGTCCAGCCCCCTGCTCAAGCAGGAGAAACTATATCATCTCAGACAAGTGACTGTCTAGTCTCTTCTTAAAAATCTCCAGTGATGGAGCGACCACGAATTCTGGTGGCAAGTTGTTCCACTGGTTAATTGTCCTCACTGTCAGGAAGTTTCTCCTTAATGCCAGGTTGCTTCTCTGTTTGATCAGTTTCCAACCATTGTTTCTTGTCTTTCCCTCTCGTGCTTTGGTGAATAACGTGACCCGCTCTTCTTTGTGGCAGCCCCTCAAATAATGGAATACTGCTATCATGTCTCCCCTATTTCTTCTTTTCTTTAGACTAGCCAAACCCAAGTCCCACAGCCATTCTTCATATGTTTTAGTCTCCAGGCCTTTGATCATCTTAGTTGCTCTTCTCTAATTTTTTTCCAAACTCTCAACATCTTTTTTGTGATATGGTGACCAAAACTGGCTGCAGTATTCCAGGTGTGGTCTTACTAGGGTTTTATAAAGTGGTACTAACACTTTGTGTGATCTTGATTCTATGCCTGTTTTTACAACCCAGGATTGTATTAGCTTCTTTGCTTGCTGCTGCACACTGCTGGTTCATAGTCAAGTGATCGTCCACTAGGACTCCAAGGTCCCTCTCACAATTACTGTTTTTGAGCCAATTACTCTCGCTCAGTCTGTACTTGTACCTTTAATTTTTATTGCCTAAATGTAAAACTTTGCTTTTCTCCACATTGAAACTCATTTTGTTGGATAGGGCCCATTGTTCAAGTTTGTCAAGATCTTTTTGGATCTGGTCTTCTGGGGTGTTGGCTAATCCTCTCAGTTTGGTGTCATCTGCAGATTTGATAAGTTCCCCTTCTATTTCCTCATTTAAGTCATTTATGAAGATATTGAAGAGTACTGAGCCTAAGACGGAACCCTGTGGTACCCTGCTACTTACTTCTCTCCATGTGGATGTGGTACCATTGAGGACTATTCATTGAGTAAGGTTTGCCAGCCAGCTACAGATCCATCAGGTTTGATATTGTCTATTCCATGTTTTTCTAGCTTACCAAGGAGTATGTTGTGGTCTACTTTATCAAATGCCTTACTGAAATCTAAGTATACTATGTTTACTACGTTTTGCTGGTCTACTAATTTGGTCACTTTAACAAAGAATGAAATAAGATTGGTTTGGCATGATCTGTTTTTAACAAACCAGTACTAGCTACTAGTTATAACTTTGTTTGCTTCTAGTTATTCACAGATCTGTTTTTTGATTATCTTTTCTAGAATCTTTCCAGGTATTTATGTTAAACTGATTGGCCTGTAGTTTCCTGGATCCGTTTTTTTTTTTTTTCCTTTCCTGGAGGTGGAAACCACATCAGCCCTTTTCCAATGGGTACTTCCCCAGTGCTCCAGGATTTATGAAAGATGTGGTGTAAAGTTTCTGAGATAACATCTGCCAGCTCCTTCAGAACTCTGGGATGTAATCTGTCTGGTCCCGGTGATTTATACTCGTCAAGGTCGATGGGTGTTCTCTTATCATTTTCTTGCTTATTTTAATTTTTGTTTCTAGTTTGTCTTTAGTTAGTATAGTATAATTTATGTATATTTATGCATACCCTTAGGAATAGGACTGGCAATTGAACTGTTGCAGGAGAGAAATCCCAGCATGTTAGCTGTCAGTCCTTTAAGGAAGACCAGGTCAAGAAATAGGAATGCTACTTTATCCTTGTAACATTTATTAATAGAATATTGTATATCTGAACAAAACTTTCACAGCCTCTTCTAAGGACAACAAGGTAGGGCTATACTCTTGAGTTTCTTTGTCACATGTTCTACTCTCTTAGGACTGAGCAACCATTTTGCCTTACTCATTTCCTTTTCAAGGATGGAACTAAGCTCTTCCACAGTAAACTAGGTACAATGCCACAAGCTTCAGAGCATTGCTATTATCTGTTTCTTAGCACAGACTACTAGAAGGATAAAATGAGAAGTATCTCCCATGTGTTCTCTCTTGCATTTCCAAGGAAAAGGTAGCATAGAAGTGTAGTCATTGATTCACTAATGCACAGTGCAGTGGAACAATGGAAGAAAATTGGAAAAAGTGCAAAATAGTTTTTAATGTTAGGACAGATTTGTGATCTATTTTTGTCAGATCCCATAAAGTTCAAAACAAGGACATTAAAATGTTCTTAATTGACAATACTGTATAATGAAAATACATCTTTTGTTGAATTAATTACATTTAAAAGTATAGACAACAGTCTTAGCTTTAGAATTAACATGTGATAGAAATGAATCTGGAAGAGTAAATTAAATATTATTTTATGTAATTTCTAGTTCTATTACCAAAGTGACTCCTAATAGGTTGCCTGTAGCAATATAAATATATTTTTCCATAGGCATTCTGAATTTGGGTATTTAATATTTTGCATTTCTTTTTAAACTCAAATGTATTTTACATTTTGAATATTATCTTCAAACAATGTATATGGGTTTATTTCAGAATAACAGAATTGGAAGAGACCTTGGGGGGGTCTTTTAATCCAACCCCCTGCTCAAGCAGGAGACCCTATCCCATTTCATTCAAGTGGTTGTTTAATCTCTTCTTAAATGCCTCCAGTGATGGACCCCCCCATGACTTCTGGAGGACAGCCGTTCCACTGGTGAATTGCTCTATCAAGACATTTCTCCTTAATTCTGGATTGGTTCTCTCCTTGACTGTATTCCATCTATTGCTTCTTGTCCTGCTTTCAGATTCTTTGGAGAATAAGTTTCTTTTTTTTTTTTTTGATGTTGTGGTTGGTTTGGCTTGGCTTGGATTGAATAGGGGTGTTGTGTTGTTTGTGAGGCTTTTTAATGTTAATTAAAAATTAATGTTTTAATTTCAATATTTACTTAAAGTTTGCACATTTAAATAAATTTTGTAAAAATGTTTTTGTTGAGGGGTTGGGGGTTTTTGGGGGGGGTACCTTCAAATCAGTTTTAACTCCTTGCAACTACCTAGACAAGTCCCTGCAGTTTTCTTAGCAAGTTTTTGGAAGTGATTTGCTATTGCCTTTTTCCTGGGGCTGAGAAAGAGTGACTGGCCCAAGATCAGTCAGCTGGCTTTGTGCGCAAGGCAGGACTAGAATTCATGGTATCCCAGTTTCTAGACTGTTGTCTTCACCACTACAGCAAACTAGCTTTTGCTACCAAACTGGCCCTCACTTTGCTGAGATTATCAAAAGTTTTATTTTAAACTCCCTCTATTACAAAATGCATTTTTAAAAAAATCTAATTTTAAACAGAAAATGTAATTCAAGCATAGATGGTTCTGTGTTTTGAATACATTTAACTGAGCTTGACGAATAGTACATAATTTTAGAATTATAAATTACCGGTAGGTATTCCTTGTAGATTAAGCAGTTATTGAGTGACTCCAATAACACAACTGTGTGACTTCAGATATTATAGGAAAAGCAGGGGGGAAAAGAACACTCCCCTCCCCCAATGAATTATAGAACTGTACAATGTTGAAAGGGGTAAGTGGATTGAATCTTATCCTTGAACCACAATTTGCAGTTACAGATGCTTTTAATGGTCACAAATTAAACCATTCTTTTAAAAGAATCTATTGACACAATTTGTTATCTGTGACAAGCCACTCTCCAGATTACCTACAGTAAACCTAACATGGGGGAAGGGTAGACGCGTGTGTGGGTTGCTTTTAGGCAGTCTAAACTTACTTCTCTGTAATTGCCTTAGAAAGTGATATCTCTTTTTGTGATGTAGATTGTATTACAAGATATATATTCACTTTATTGAGTCAGGAATACGCACACATGCATGCATATTCATACTATGTATGTATATACACATCTACACATAAATAAATGTGCTCAAGGATTACACTCATTGGCCAAAGGACAAACTAGGGGCAATGTTGACTCTCTGATATGTTGGTGGCCCCTTGAGCTGAACTTACTTTATTCCTCCTTCTCACTTTTCAACACTAATCTGTGTTCAATTATTTACCCTTTAAGGCTATCCAGAGTGATTTATTCTCAGGATAAATGTCAGCCCCAACACACTGCTATGCTCTGTCACCCACTAGAACATGCCAAAGACAAGAGGGGGGTAACAGGGGGAGAGGGTCCTGCAGATTCAACCTGCCTTCCCCATTTCTCATGAACATCTGATAAATGGCTAAACCACCATTTCGGTAATCTAAGCTGGTTATTATAAACAACTCCCTTCCACTTTCAAATAATAAAGGTACGATAGGACAATTACAATCTTAGTGCCCAGCTCTTATTTCCTGAGCTAATTATTCTCCAAGTTTAATTTCAAGTTGTTTGTATGCTCAAAGCAGATGTGTGTGTTTGTGTGTGCACTGAGTAATGTTTTACATTGCTGAAGCAATTAACAGAAGGTTTTTAAAAATTGTCTGTCTATAGAGAAAAGGGCCTTAATTGTTAGCTTTTGCCAGAAAGAACTGAGCTTTTTTTTTTCTTTTGCTTTGATAAAGTGTGTGGAATATTTTTTTGTACCCACACAGCCCTTGAACATTTTCCTTGCTTTGAATGTGTCTATGGTGTAATTAAAACCATGTAAATATGGTTCAATCCAGATATTCATTCAACTAGGTTTTCTTTAACTAAATTTATACAGCACTATATTCTGCCAGAATCATTCGCAGCATTATGAACTTTAAAAAAAATGCAAGAACTGAATATGACATAGCACAAGTGCAATGGATTTGTATCAGGTGGGTATTGTTTTATGTTATCAACCCACCCAACATCCAAAGCAATCTTTTTTGAAGTTGGACTTCAACATATGGCATACTCCAGTCGGCTTTTATTGGTTTTTTTCCCCATATATTTTATTGATTTTTTTAAACATAAATCACTTAATAATTGGTAAACAGTGTGTTTTCTGGGTTTACATTTGTGAAGAAAAATCATTAACAATTGGTTTCTATAATCCATAATCCACATAGTACATTTAGTTGATTATCCCTTTTCCCCAAAATATCTTCTTTGCAAACCTTGAAATAATACAGTTTTTATTATTTTGATAAATAACAGCTACATATATGATTTTTCCCAATATTCCTAGAAATAATGATCACATCAATATAATATTTATTTTCTATCTAATCATTCTCGTTGCCTCATCTTATATCCTGTTACATTCCTTATTTAGATTTGTTTCTCCCATAAAGTTCAAAGTATTCTTGCTGGTTAAGATTTTCTCAACAGTTAATTACATTTAAAGATCTTAAGGGACGAGTTGTTTTTTCCATTTCTTGTAAATTTTTCCCAATAGGATTAAATCATGTTTTCTTGCTTTGTTAAGTTCTGACTTTGAATCTCTACTTTCAATTTTATGTCCGCTTATTTGTTTTGTCTGCTCCTTCTCTGCTGTTGTTTCCTGGAAGTTTTTTTGTTGTAAAGTTAACTTAGAGAGAGATTGATCTGTATTTTAAAAGTTATTTTGGATTTCTTTGTGATTTGAACTCAGTGTTATTTGAATTAATTGCAGTATACTATATATGTCCTCCTGAGAGGTATTTATGTTTTCTTGGTGTGTTCTGTCTACATGTCTCTGATCCATGATGGCCAAAAGTTAGAGTTTTCCTTCTTATCTGCAAATAGCTTTAAAGTCCTGGTTAAATAGATATTTGTAATCCAAAGAGTTCAAAAAAGATTTTTTTTTCTAAAGTTTATAATTCTCTCTTTGTCTGCAGTCCAGATTGTTGTCTTTTTGCTGTTGTTGTTGTTCTTTATTATTAAAGCTTTGAAGGTCACAAACACAGATTAGCTTTTCCCAGGTTTTGGCAAGTTCTCTATGGAAATCATAGCTGTCATAATCTTCATCCACCACTAAGTGTCATCATCTATGTAGTTTTCAATATGAACAATCGTCTTTAAAATGAGAGTCTTAACCATTCAACAGTTTTACACTTGTCCAAAGTTAAATTTTAGCTTTCAAGTTTATAAATTTATTTCATTACCATATATTTTGATCCTCCCTAGAAATTTTAATTCGCTGCTTCCGTTAGTATAAGGATGGGGCAGAAGCCCCCCTCCTTCACTTTTGGAGGTATTTTGCTTCTTGGGATCTTTTCCAGGAAAGTAAGTGTAGAAAAGAAAAGGGAAAATCAGATTCCTCACCCAGTTTCAAGCATGCTGTTTACTGTAGTGTTGGTTAGTTCTTTTGGACTCCGGTTACAAGTAGCTTGGGCTGATCGATGAAATACAGCCTTTCTCCTGTTGGGTTAGAAGGCTTTCCCCAAGATAAATGGAATGACCGCCATCATTCCAGAGTCACCAGGGCACCCTTCTTTCTTTGCCGCCTTTCCAAGGTGGCTTGCACCCATTATTTATTTTATTTTATTTATTTATTTTATTAGGGTCTCCAGGCAGGATGAAAGTTGGCCGCCGGGGTGCAGTGGTCCACAAGCCCACAACCAGTTGCAACCACGCAGGATCGGAAGTCCTACTCCTACTTTTAGTTCTTTCTGAGCCTTGTGATCATATTCATATAGACCAGGGGTGTTAAACTGCTGGCCCGCGGGCTGGATGTGGGCCAGATGCATCACAACAAAACCGCACCCACCCCATTGCCAGCAATGGGGGGAAAAACTCCGATAAGTCGCACGACGTCACATGACATTCGGGAGTTTGACATGTCTGACATAGACAATTGGCAGTATATAAAATATGACCTATTTCTCTGAGTACAGGCATTGGAATTTACTAGGTTTATGCCAGCTAAGATGTAATATTAAATTCCTGACTTATTGGGCCAATGATGTTGTTGACATTAGTCATTCTTCTCCATAACTCACACAATTTTAACAGTTCATTCTGCTGATTGGCTCCTTTTCTATGATCTATAACTTTAATTGCTGATTTTTCTTGTGGGTGCATGAATGTTGTGGCTTTGGATATCACTATACTTTGGAAGGAAAATAATTCATGGAGAAGACAATAGCAGTGAAATCTTGAACAGTGGGACACCAATTACTGTACATAGATTTCATGGATCTAGATCAGGGGTCTGCAACCTTAACAACTTTAAGACTTGTGAACTTCAGCACCCAGAATTCCTCAGCCAGCATAGCTGAATTCTGGGCGCTGAAGTTCACAAATCTTAAAGTTGTCAAGGTTGCAGACCCCTGATCTAGAGGATTAATTTTTATATCTTTTTTTAAAGTATTTTAGTGACTGCACATGATTTTATGAAATGGGGAGCTCTCCATAAAAACTCTTGTAGTACAAAAACTCTGCACTGCAGTTTTAAGAAAGGATTAATTGAGGTGATATGCAGAACTGAGTGTTTTTATAATATCTTTTTTGCTTGTTTTGGTCTTTTCTTTCACTCTTGCATACAGGGAGTCCTTCACTTACATCCATTCATTTAGTGACTTGAAGTTACAACAGCACTGAAAAAAATAACTTGTGACCAGTTTTCACACTTACGACCATTACAGCATTCCTCTGGTTATATGATCAAAATTTCGACACTTGGCAAATGACAGGCATTTATGACAATTGCACTATCCCGGAGTCATGTCATCTGTAACCTCCCCAACTGGCTTCCAACAACCAAAGTCAATGGAGGAAGCCAGATCCATTCAACGATTCACTTCACAACTGTGACAAAACAGGTCATCCAATGGGCAAAACTCACTTAATGACTGTCTTGTTTAGCAACAGAAATGTTGGGCTCAGTTGTGGTTGTAAATCAAGGATTACCTATATGTATGGTTTGTGGTAAGATATACATGATATATATGCTTTGTATGGATACAATAATCTTTAACTTGTTTGGCTGGCCTAGAGATGAATTAGAGATCCTAGAGCAGCGGTTCTCAACCTTTTTCAGGCTGCGACCCCGACCTGCACCGCGCATGCGTGGCGCGACCCTGGCCTGCATTGCGCATGCGCGGTGCGACGGCCTGCATCGCGCATGCACGGTGCAATGGCCTGCATCGCGCATGCATGGCACGACGGCCTGCATCGTGCATGTGCAGCCTGATGACCTGCATCGTGCATGCGCGGTGCTACCCCGCGCATACACAGTGCTACCCCACACATGCGTGGTGCTGCCCCCTGCGCTGGCTGAGGCGTAGGCCGCCACCCATTCGGGGTGGCGGCAGGCAGGCCCAGGTGCTCCTGGGCGGCTGCGGCGGCGATGGTGAAGGGCGACCACGGGCTGGGCCACCAGCTGGCCCAGCCCAAGGGAGGTAAGCCACCCGCCGGGCCCCACGCGCGCCAAAAACCCTCCCTGCACCCGCCGGCCTCCCACCTCCCACCCCTGGCCCTCTTTTACTTACTGTTTTAGTAGTTCTCAGCAGGGAGGGGTGGAAAGTTCCAGACACCTCGCCTTCGCTGCAGACAACTTGCAGCACCGTTTGCAGACTGGGACTTTTGGTGGGCTCAGCAGGGCGGAGACAGCCTGGATAATTCCTATTGGCTTTTGAAAGCCAATAGAATTAGACTCTATTCAAGAGAGTCTATTCTATTGGCTTTCAAAAGCCAATAGAATAAGAGGGAGTAGCACAGCTAAGGAAAAGGGGGGAAAATGGTGTAGCACAGCTAAGGAAAAGGGGGAAAATGGTGGACTGCGTTGTTTGGCGACCCCCGTGAAATGGTCGTTCGACCCCAAATGGGGTCACGACCCACAGGTTGAGAACCGCTGTCCTAGAGTATCCATCAATTAAATGGAGTGAAAT
Source organism: Bothrops alternatus (assembly GCA_034064705.1). Lineage (NCBI taxonomy): Eukaryota > Metazoa > Chordata > Lepidosauria > Squamata > Viperidae > Bothrops > Bothrops alternatus. The sequence continues at coordinate 1,811,505 of JARGCV010000048.1, read as the reverse complement.
GTGTATCCGTTTCTAGGACTTCTTATTTTAGAGTCATACTCACCATTCTTTCAGGATTTTTTCTTCTAGTTATTCAATTCAGTTCGAGAATCTTACAAAGAGGGGGGGGGGAAATCCATTTTCCCATGTGTTACGTGTAAATTTACTATGCAATAGTCTGTGAAATTGATAAGAATACACGCTCCTCTTAATTCATCTTGAAAGAATGCACCTCAGATTAAGTTCAAATCCTGTCATCGTTGTTTTGGTTTCTCTCTTGCTCTGGAATATGTGATAAGGAGCAAGGATTACATGAAATGAATTGAGAAGTTATGTAGTAATCTGTGAGCCAGCCACCACTCAGCTTATTAAACTCTCTCTTTCAGAACTGATAATAGCATCTGATGTTTTGGCTTGGTCAAAAAGCAAGTTGGGGAGACTGAACAAAAAAAAAAAGGAAATCACTTTAAAAACAAAATATTGGTTTTACACCATAGGGTATCTATTACAAGAGAATTTCCTGTGGAGCCATTAGGTATTTGAGTCGGCTTCTATATGGATCCCACTGGGGAGAAAACTAAGATAGAATTTAGAGTCTGTAGGGAATCAGGGCATTAAGACCTTGAATACACCAGAGCAACGCATTCATTAAAAGACTAAAAAGTAAAAGAATTTGCCAAAGCTGGGGGAGTGGAAATACTGAAAACAAATAATGATCCACACCCTGATCTCTGATGTGTCAAATATTCTGAGCTATACAAACTTTTACTATAAATCAACTTGGTAAGGTAGTATTGCAAACATTCAAAATGGGCTTGAATGGCCAATTTGAGCAAATTTGGAATGTGAAATTTGAAGATGAAATTTTAATTTTGAATGAGGAAATTAAATCAAAATGTAACTGCTTTAGAATTGTACCTGCCTTTTTCACTCTTTATATCATGACACCCATCATCCAGTGTCATATCAGCAGTGAGAAGCTCTGTCTTCAGCTTTCAGATTGGAAGTTCCCTTAATCTAATAGGAGCTATTGATCTACCAATGATATTTATATTATACTGACAGCAATATAACCAATGTTACCACATATTGATAAAAGCTGTAACTCAGGGGTCTTCAAACTTGGCCCTTTTATGACTTGTGGACTTCAACTCCCAGAATTCGCCAGCCAGGGTGCCTTGCTGAGGAATTCTGGAAGTCCACACGTCATAAAAGGGCCAAGTTTGAAGACCCCTGCTTTAACTGCTTATTAAGAGTTAACTGCAAATTTTAAGCACTATTGCATGTCAGTTTTCACACTTTTCCAGATACTACCAGGTCTATCTATCCAAACTTTCATGTACTCAATATTATTTGCATGTCAAATATACTAGTGAAAAAACTGCCAAACGTTAAAGGCAGACATTAAACATCCTTTAATATCAAATGAAATTTCAAATAGTATTTAGTGCCTCTTGAGCAAGGAGAATATATAGTGGTCCAAACATACTATATAATTCTACAAGAGAATTCTGGAAGGGCAATTTTTTTTTCTCATTATATAAGAGGATACTTGGGAACACCTTTAAAGTCAACACTTATAGTAATGATTTATTGAGTGAAGGGAAGGGTAAAAATTAAATTAATTGTGTAATGAACACTAAATAGAAACATAAAGATGAAAAATAGTTAATAATTATGCAACTGCTTTGTGGACAAATTACTTAATCAATTAGACATTCATTAAATAGGACAGATGTGCTACGGATTAAATTGGTTTCTCTATAAAATGTTTCATTAGCCAGCATTTACATCTTACAGGATGGGTGGGAAACAACTTCACTGGAGGTCTGAAGGCCAATACATTAGGCTAGAGCTGTCTGCTGATGTGCTTAGCAAAAATGTGTCTCTGATTTATTTGCATTTGCCACTATAAAGGTTTCAAATGATGGATATTTATCTGATAGTATTTTTAACAAATTGGTCCAAGTAGGTTGGGTAAAGCATGGAGAGGGTCATCCCACAATGCACACACACACACACAGGCTTAGAAGGAACTATGATAGAGAATCTCCCTTATTTGAAAAAGAAAGAAAATGAAAGAAATGGGAAAAAAGGAAAGGGAAGGGAAGGGAAGGGAAATTTAACCAGCAAAACACAAATACTGCTTCTTAGAAGTTAGCTACTACAAAGACAGTTCCAAATGTTCAACATATATCCATTTGTCAAAGAGTTAGAGCTGCTAAATGTTCTAACTAAATATTCAGGGGGAATTCATGCAAGGATATTACAGAAATTTAAACTTTTTCTTTTTCTCATTAGTTATTCATCGGAACCTTTCTTACTGATGTGGACTTTGTAGAAGCAAGATGGGAAAATCTATTCATTCTTTTGAAAGTTGGTGTTGGAGAAGACTCCTGGGAATGCCATGAAAGAAAACAAATGGATCATCAAATAAATCAAATCAAGTCAATCCTTACTGATGCAAATTAGCAGTATTGAGAATCTAATAATAAGTGGTGAAAGGTTAGAATCATCCCTATTGATACTTTTTTGGATATCTGCTAAGATTAGATTGCTCATTCCTATTTTTACAAAAAAAAAAGAAGAAGAAGAACTAAAATGATGGTGATGGTGATGATGATAGTGATAGTCATGTTGATGCAATTGTTAAATGAAAATGTTGCATTTACATAGCCCTTAAATTCACGTACATGGCTTGAAAATTATGGAATGCAAGAATTTCTGACATAGAGCTATGCTGGCTGAGAAATTCTGGGAGCTGAAATCAACAAGTCTTAAAGTTGTCAAGGTTGCAGACCCCTGTCTTAGTCATCACTTTACTGTGCACTACCTTATTTTTGTTTTCAATTAAAATAAAAGCATTTGATTTTTCTCTGTTCAGGTACAATGAACAATACAAATATGAGTTAGCGCTTCGTATTATTCAGGCAATAAAAGAGGGAATTTCCCTTGCTTTGTTTGATTTGGAATGGAATGGAAAGGGGGAAATTGGGTACTCTTCTGAGCCATGTCAGGAAATAGCATACAATATAACCTAGCTGAGAATTCTGATAAAGTTCTATATATGAGGTCTGTATTTTATATATTCTTGCATGATTTGATCACTTTTTATACTACATCAGGATTTCATTTGATGGCTGCCTTGCCATGCTTCTTCCATTCCTTCAGGCCATTCATTGAGTAAGACTGTTCTTTTTAAGAATCTCTACCAGTAAATTTAATAAACTCCTGACCTTTGCCAAAGGCAGGATTTTAATGAGTGCATATGACATATGAAGTAGTCAAGTCCAACTTCACACCCTCTTAGGCTTGGAGTTACTTTTATGGTTACCCTTTTAGGCACACTTGTGTGGCATTTTATATTCATTTTTCATATGTTCATTCATTTCTTGTTGCTAAACACATACAGTGACATTCGATGATTCAAATTAGAATAACAGAGTTGGAAGGGACCTTGTAGGTCATCTAGTGAGTCCAACCCTTCACCCAAGCAGGAGACCCTACACCATTTTTGACAGATGGCAGTCCAGTCACTTCTTGAAAGCTTCCAGTGATGAAACTCCCAGAACATCTGAAGGCAAACTGTTCCAAACTGTCAGAAAATTTCTCCTTATTTCTAGGCTGAATTTCTCCTTGATCAGTTTCCAACCATTATTCCTTGTCTAACTTTCAGATGCTTTGGAAAACCGGTTGACCTCCTCCTCTCTGTGACAGCGCCTCAAATATTGGAAGACTGCTATCATCTCTCCCCTGGTCCTTCTCTTCACTAGACTAGCCATGCCCAGTTCCTGTAACCATTCTTCATATGTTTTAGCTTCCAGTTCCCTAATCATCTTTATTGCTCTTCTCTGCACTTTTTCTAGAGTCTCAACATCTTTTTTATAATGTGGAAACCAAAACTGGTTGCAGTATTCTAGATGTAGTCTTACTAAGGCTTTATACAGTGGTATTACTAACTCACGTGATCTTGATTAAATCCCTCTGTTAATGCAATTTAGAATTGCATTGGCTTTTTTTGGCTACTGCTGCACACTGTTTGCTCATATTTAATTGATTGTACACTAAGACTCCAAGATCCCTCTCACAGTTACTGCTATTAAGTCTGGTTTCACCCAGTCTATATGTCTACTTTTGGTTTTTTCTTGCCTAAGTGTAAGACTTTACTTTTCTCTACATTGAATTTGATTTTGTTAGGTAGGGCCCAGTGTTAATCAAGATCCATCTGGATCTTGAGCTTATCAGGTGTTGGCTATTCCTGCCAGCTTAGTATCATCTGCAAAATTGATAAGTTCCCCTTCTTTTCCCTCATATAAGTCATTAATGAAGATGAAGTTAAGGACTACTTGTTGAGTATGGTTTGTCAGCCAGTTAAAATCCATCTGATGGTGATGTTGTCTATCCCATTTTTTTTTAACTTTCCAAGAAGTAGGTTATGGTCTACTTTGTCGAATGCCTTGCTGAAGTCTAAGTATACTATATCCACAGCATTTCTCTGGTCTACTAATTTAGTTACTTGGTCAAAGAATGAAATAAGATTGGTTTGGCATGATCTGTTTTTGACAAACCCATGCTGGCTTCTAGTTATAACTTTGTTTGTTTCTAGATGTATGCAAATCTGTTTTTTGATTATCTTTTCCAGTATCTTCCTATGTATTGATGTTAGGCTGATTGGTCTGTAGTTTCCTGGGTCTGTTTTTTTCCCCCCTTTTTTGAAGATGGGAATCACATCAGCTATTTTCCAATCCTCTAATAATTCCCCAGTGTTCCAGGATTTTTGAAAGATATGGTGGTTCTGAGATGACATCTGCCAGCTCCTTCAGAACTCTGGGATGTAATCCATCAGGTCCTGGTGATTTATGTTCATCAAGATCAGATAGGTGTTCTCTTACCATTTTTTTTATTTTAGCTTTTATTTCTAGTCTGTCTTTTTCAGTTATGTTTTTGTTACAGTAGATTGGGCTATAATTTCTTTTGGCATGAAGACCGATGCAAAGAATGTTACTTTCTTGCCGTCTTCCTGTTGCCTATTATTTTCTTGCTATCTTCTCTCTTTAATGGACCGTTTCCTTGATTTTTTTATTGTTATTTATATGTTGAAAGAATTTTTTTATTATCTTTAACTTTTGTTGCAAGTCTTTGTTCATTCTGAGCCTTGCTTTCCTGACTTATTATTTGCAGATTCTGGATATCTGGTGATATTCTGCCTTAGCTATGTTATCCCTCTTTCCATTTTTTTGTACTTGTCCTTTTTGTCTTTGAGTTTATCACAGAGAACTTTGTGCAGCCATGCTAGTTTCTTGTTAGATTTCTTGTTTTTCTTTTTCAATGGTATTATGCTGGATTGGGCTTTTATGATCATATTTTTCAGAGTTTCCCAAGCTTCTTGAGTTGTTTTGCCCTTCAGGATTTCCATCCAAGGAATCTTTTCCAAGTTCTCTCGGAGTTTGTTAAAATTAGCTCTTTTAAAATATAAGACTCTGGTATCATGTTCTATTGTTATGTTTGCATTATATTGAATTCCAATATGGCATGGTCACTCTCACCCAAGGGTCCTGCAGTTTCAACTTTCTCTACTTCTTCTTCTCTGTTCATGCAGATTGGGTCCAGTATGGCTGTCCCTCTGGTTCCCTCCTCTACCTTTTGGACAACACAGTTGTTGGCTAGGTTGATCAGGAATCTATTCGATTTCTCACTTTGTATAGAATTAGTCTTCCAGTTAATGCCAAGGTAATTGAAATCTCCCATTACTATTTTAGTGTGTTTCCTATATATATTTGTTAATTGGTTAGCAAAAAGTACATCTATTTTTTCTGCTTGGTTAGGTGGCCTTTAGTGTACACCTATAGCAATGTCATTTTTTTTTCTTTTATATTGACCCATATGCATTCTAGGAGGTTTTCATCTTTGGTCTCGGGCATTATAGCAATATAATCTTTTACATATAGCGCAACTCCACCTCCTCTTTTATGGGGTCTGCTTTTTTTTTTTTACAGTTTGTATCCTTCTATCAGTGTGTTCTACTCATGGATTTCATCCCACTAAGTTTCAGTAATTCCAATTATATCATATCTATCGTCATGTACTAATAATTCTGTTCACCCTGTTTGTTCCCCAGACTTTGTGCATTTATATATAGGCATTTGAGATCTTTATATCTGACTCTGGGTATGCTTCCTAAGTCTCCTATTTGGTGTTTGAATTTGTCTTCCTTCCCATCATTATTTGATTTGTTTTCTAGGGGTTTTTTGCTTGTAATTAGGTCCTGGAGATCCTAATGATTGGTCACCCTCCCCCTCCAGTTTTAGTTTAAAGCCCTCCTGATAAGTTGAGCCAGGCATTTTCTGAAAACATTCTTTCCCAGGTGCAGCCTCACAAAATGATGTTGAAAGGACAGGCACAACCGCACAACTGAAGTCCTGCCACTTTTCAAGAGGTGTTGTATTCATTGCGCACATATCAAAGGGGGAAGGTGTGGTTGTACACGTCCATTTTGAGGTTGTTGATCCCCCTCCCTGCAATGCTTCTACCATGCTCTTACATATGCATATATTCAATCATTCTTAATTTTCATTCATTCATAATAGTCACTGCAATCCATGTTAAAAAATAAATAACCAAATGATTACAACCCTATGGGATTAGGGAAGTTGCAATTTAAAGATAGGCAGCTGATTAGATACTATTTCAGGAAATGATTAATTAAGCAGCCAATCTCAATGTTAGGAAATGCAAGCCATTCATTGACTAAAGACTGGAAATGAAGGATCATTCCCAGTGAACAGAACAGGATTTTCTTGTGAATAAAGATGCCTGCTAGGTGATTACAGCCTACTAATTAATTCATTCCCTAGAAATATATCACACTTATTCTACAGTAATTTATTTACCACACTTAGAATAGATCTATATTGAGAGATGGCTGGGGAAAACAGTGCCAGATACAGTTTAGCACAAAGACATTGTTGCAGTTGCATTTGGGGCTCTTATTGTCAAAAATAATGCTAACAGCTCTACCCACATTTGTGTGCCACCCCAATATCATACTCAGGCTCTCTGTCCCCTGAATGTAGAATTATTGCCTTTAAACTGCTGATTTCCAGAACTGCATAAACTTTTTCTGAGTAATATTCTATTAGCTTAACATTCCTTGGGAGATGTTTAAAACTGAGCTCTTATTTATTCTACTGAAGGATGTCAGCGCTGCACTTAAGAAAAATGTTAAATGGACATTAAGAAGAATAGGTGAAGTTATTTATAGTCTAAGCAGAGGAATATGTAGGGCTGTTTTAAAAAAAGCATCCACTTTTATATGCTGTAGCCTGTTTTACAGATGCCAGAATAAAGTTTAGATTCATTCACTTTCTACAATACTCATAAAATGCCTAGCTATTACCAAAATTGTAAAGAATATTTGTAGTATGTTATATTAAATGAGCAAAATAATCATGTTAATAATTATTTGCATAAATTATTTATCTCACTGCTAATTAGGGGATCAGCCATATTGGACTTAATTCTCACTAGCAGAGATGAAATGATAGAAGGTGTTGAAGCCACAGGAACTTGTGGGGGGGGAGAGTGATCATGCAATATTGGAATTGAACATTATGGAAGCACATGCAGTAGAACACAATCAAACTAGAGTCTTGAACTTTAAGAGAGCTAATTTCAATAAATTTAGAGACAGCTTGGGAAGAATTCCATGGATGAGAATCCTCAAAGGGAAAACAACTCAAGAAGCTTGGGAAATTTTGAAAAGTGAGATTATAAAAGTCCAGTCTAGCACAATATCAATGAAGAAGAAAAATAACAGCTCTCAAAAGAAAACAGCATGGCTGCATAAAGAACTCTCTAATAAATTGAAAGACAAAAAGGACAAGAAGTGGAAAGAGAGGCACATAACTAAGGCAGAATATCAGCAAATAGCCCAAACCTGCAAAGATGAAGTATGGAAAGCTAAGGCTCAAAATGAACTAAAGCTTGTAACAAAAGTAAAAAAATAACAACAACAAAAGCTTCTTTCAACATGTAAAAAACAACAGTCAAGGAAACGATTAGTCCATTAGTGGGAGAAAGTAGCAAAAAGGTGACAAGCAACAGGGAGAAAGCAGAACTACTTAACTTGTTTTTTGCATCCATCTTTACACAAAGGGAAAAAACAGTCCAACCTATCAAAAACAATACCGTAAAAATCAGATTAGAAACACAAGTTAAAATATGCAAGAAAATGGTAAGTGAGCACCTGTTCACCCTAGACGAGTTCAAATCACCAGAAACAGATGGATTACACCCCAAGGTTTTGAAGGAACTGGCAGACGTGATCTCAGAATCACTGAATTATATCATTCCAAGATCCCAGAGCACTGGGGAACTATTAGAGGACTGGAAAAGAGCTGATGTAGCTCCTATCTTCAAAAAAAAGGAAAAAAAATGGATCCAGGAAACTACAGACCTATCAGCCTGACCTCAATACTTGGGAAGATTCTGGAAAAGATAATCAAGCAATAAATCAATGAACACTTAAAGACAAACAAAGTCATAATCAAAAAAACAACATGGGTTTATCAAAAACAGATGATGCCAGACAAATCTTATTGCATTCTTTGACCAGGTGACAAAATTAGTGGACCAGAGGAATGCTATGGATATCATTTACTTGGACTTCAGTAAGGCATTTGATAAAGTAAACCACTACCAGTAATAGATAAGATATAAAAATATGGGTCAGACAACATCAGCCAAGATGGATTCGTAACTGGCTGACCAACCACACTCATCATGTAGTTCTCAATGGAACTGCATCTACATAGAGGGAAGTATGCAGTGGGGTACCCCAAGGCTCTGTTTTAGGCCCAGTATTCTTCAACATCTTCATCAATGATTAGGATGGGGGGATAGATGGGGAACTCATCAAATTTGCAGATGACACCAACCTGACAGGAATAGCCAACACTCCAGAAGATAGATTTAATATACAGAGGGATCTTGACAGACTTAAATACTGGGTGCTATCTAACAAAATGAAATTCAATGGTGAAAAAAATAAGATTCTACATTTAGGCAAGAAAAACCAGATGCACAGGAACAGTATAGATGGTACCTCACTCAATAGTAGTAACTGTGAGAGGAAACTTGGAGTCCTAGTGGACAATGGGCTAAATATGAGCCAGCAATGTGCTGTAACTGCCAAAAAAGCCAACCCAGTTCTAGACTGCATTAACAGAGGAATAGAATCAAGATCACATAAAGTGTTAATACCACTTTACAATGCCTTGGTAAGGCCACATTTGGAATACTGCATCCAGTTTTGGTCACCACAATGTAAAAAAGATGTTAAGACTCTAGAAAGAGTATAGAGAAGAGCAACAAAGCTGATCAGGGGACTGGAGGCTAAACATATAAAGAACGGTTGCTGGAATTGGGTATGTCTAATGAAAAGAACGACGAGGGATGACATGATAGCAGTGCTCCAATATCTCAGGGTTGCCACAAAGAAGAGGGAGTCAAGCTATTTTCCAAAACACCTGAGGGCGGGACAAGAAGCAATGGATGGAAACTTTGGTGAGAAGCAACCTAGAACTAAGGAGAATTCTCTTGACAGTTAGAACAATTAATCAGTGGAACAACCTGCCTCCAGAAGTTGTAAATGCTCCAACACTGGAAGTTTTTAAGAAGAGATTGGACAACCATTTGTCTGAAATGATATAGGGTTTCCTGCCTGAGCAGGGGGTTGGACTAGATGACCTCCAAGGTCCCTTCCAACTCTGTTATTCTATTCTATTCTATTCTATTCTATTCTACTGTACTCTACTCTATTCTAAAACCACAGGATAAAGGGATAGGATGTCATGCAACTATAATAACCAATTCCACTACCTCCCAATCTAGCAATGTAAAATAATTTCTACAGGCAATTATAACATTCAAAACAAGGTTGAGAGAGTTAATGGAATATTAATATTCACTCCCTGTTTCTGAAACTTAGAAAGACTGAGAGAAAGATCCAGAAAACAGGAGTTTTCTGGTATCTCATATTCCCCCCCCTCTCTCTGCCTCCCTCCCTCTCCCCCTCAAATTATGTAGAAAATGGAGACTGGGCAAGAAAGAGAGGAGATGGAGACTGGACAAGAAAGGAAGATGAAAATTCATGGTAGAAAAGTGGTAGAGTGCTTGTACCTTTAATTGTTGCACAAACGGGGGGGTGGTCAGTATTCTTCTCCAATACCATTATAGAAGATGAAAAAGTTTTACATCTTTTGCAGGAAGTCATCTTAATTTGCATCACAGAAATATCATTTTCCATTCCACAGCTATCCTATCCCATTTCTGAATTCACCTTTGCATCTCTGTTTCTGACTCACTGATTGTTGAGGAATGTGACTAAAGAGATTTACTCTCCATCCTTAAACCCGCCTTCTTCTCAAACTTGAGGGCTTTTTTTATTCTCCATCTAAATTCTGACCTGAAAAATCTAATTCATGCCCATTGTTCTTTGCACTACACTAAATCACTCCCTTTATTGTTGCTTTCTAATAGATGATTGTGGTTCAAATGAACAGAAACCTTTTGTAGTTTTATATCATAACTAAGACAGGAAAAGATGGGAGAGCTGGAATATAAAAGGAAAGGATTTGTTGGGGTAATGTAAAAATAAACTGGGAAGTGATTATGCATTAGGCAAAGATGCTGAGTGTGATTCTGATATTGTGTGGTCAAAAGTGAGAAGGACTAACCCAGTTTTAATATCTTCATTTTTTATTTCCTAAAAGATAAAGGCCATAAAAGATATTGTAACTGAGAATTCTCAAAGAACTGGTGACATCCAGCTATCTTTGTCTGATTTGAAAGGTTAAAGAGGGTCAATCCTGGTTAGCATTTGTATGCTAGACAAGCAAGAAATGCTAGAAGACAAACCGGGAAAGCATCCCTGAAAGCATCCCGGAAGAAACCAATAGCAAATTAATCTATATTATTTTCAAAGTCTAATGGTGCACTATTTCAATTGGTAGTTGAGGATGAAACACTTTTGCTACAGATGACTGGTAAAGGGTGAAACAGGACACCTTTGGACTCAGAAAAAAAGCACAGGAAAAAGTAGGATGCTCAGAGAAATAAAAATAGTAATATTTTTAAACCATATTTCAGACTAATAATTTTCTATTTGCAAGGCAGGAATTATAACCATTGTGTTACAACAAGCAGTCATTATAAGGGGCATTTTCAAAAGGACTGACTCCATCAATGGGTGTTCCTCATTATGGAAATGAATTATTGGGGTTAGCTCACAACAACTTGAAGTATGCTATTCAAAGCAGACAGAAGCACTCGAGATGACATTACATGGAAAAATGTACATTGGAAGTGGAACATAAAAACACATACACTGAGGTCATTTGACAATGTGGCCAGAATTAATACAGAGTCACATTATTTTGGACAAGACCTCAATGAAAATCCATTCTTAGCTAAGGCAATTCATTGGGTGACTTTGGGACAGGATTATTGTTGCTGGGAGGGAAGACTGGAAGATAAAGATTTGTGCATGCCCTCTTGACCTCAGGGAGGAAAAACAGGATATAGATCTAATGACTAAATCAATCAATAATGTTAAAATGTGTGAGCCTTTAGTTGCAAGACAGATTCAAAATTCTAATAAATCAGTACAATAAGGTGATCTACAAACAGGCACTTCAAGTAGCTGAACCACTTTATTCTTCATAGTTTCATTGTAAAAATCTACCTTTCTTTCACCTCCTTATTTTCTTATATTAAATGAAATGCTTTATTTTTCTGCACAACTCCATTGTATTAGCTCTATAATCTTTATCAAGATAAGACAGCCAAAATAAACATGTCCACATAACAGATTTCCAGCTGAATTCTAGAAATTGCTGAACTGGTTTCAAAGCCATTACATATTATTTGGCACCATGTGAATATCTATTTTATTTCTTTACAAGCAAGATTAAAACAATTTCACCATGGTGGGGGGGAGGGTTGGGAATGTGAGAAGCAGTCATGAGACTGTTGTGAAATTTTGTAACTGTGTAGGATCTGAGTGAGAAGGATAGCTCTGTTGCATAATTAAGTGTGCTGATGGACATACGTCTTAAACTATCATTTGTAAAGTAACACTTTGATCATTTTCTGGTGCACCCAGGCCTTGTGGTGTGTGTCAGCTGTCTGACTGCTCCTTTCATACTGTGAAAAAATCTATTGCTGAGTCTCTGCTTCCCAACACCTACATTTCTAGTAGACTTTCATCTCTGCCTGCCTCCCCTCTCTTCCTCTGTTGGCACAGAACTCCATACAGAGATCTATTCTAGATCTTATGATCTAGTGAGAGATCTCCAAAGTTGGTTCTTTGAAGCTTTAGGCAAATATTATCCAAAACGCAGAGAACAAAAATAGATTATATATAACATTACATAAAGAAACCTACCCTTAGCCACAGAACTCACAAAGTGACTTTGGGTCTATTACTGTGTCTCAGCTCAACTTACTCTACAGGGTGATCATTGTAAAGAAAAATTGTAGGAGAGAATACCATGCATGTCACATTCAACTACAAGAACGTGAACTACAAGAAAAGAAAGATATAAATCTGACAAATTAATAAAATTAAGTAAATAAACCCAACTTCTCTAGATCCAAGAACGGGATATCATAAAAGTCAGGATTCTATGTGCCAGTTACAAGCAAGTGGTTGATATAAATATGAAAATCCCAATTTGCAACTCGTGTAATTGATTCATGGAGAATTAAATAGATTTCCTATCATTAAAGGCAATGTGTCAAACAGCAGAGGAACTTAGAGGATGTTCTGCTTGGTTAATTATTAATTACTTGATCAATGCCAGAGGTATCTTATCATTGTTTAGAAACTGGAAGATCATGGATCTATAGGGATTTTTTGCCACCATATTCCAAATAGGAATGAGTTCACCAACCATTTCATATTTTGTTGGAGATTCAGTAGGATAGCACCTTTGTGCTTTCCCTCTTTGGTTTATCATCTTCAGAAATTCTTGGGTGGGATAGTCAGTGCCAGCTCAGGGTTTGAAAGGATCCTCAAGTAATAAGTTATCTTAGCTATGGTAAACAAATCAACCCTTAATATTGTGATGGTGAATCTGTAGTCAAGAAAAGATTGGAAAATACAGAGAGAGACATACTTCTGAATAGCATTATAGAAATTTTGATTTAGTAACATTTTCCAAAAACAAATTTTTGGAAATTTTATGTCGGAGTTTTCACTGATACATTTGTCTCTTGGGAGACACGTTTTTACCTTCAATAAACACTGGACCGGTACTTAGAGGTAAACTTACATTGACTTAAAGATAAATCTAGGAGTTAACAATTGTGTGCATAAACCCTGAATTACTGGGTAGCTGAGGCATCGGACATCACTCGATTAGTAGTTTTGTAAAGGAGACATGATCATCCAAAAGTGTAAGAAAACACTCTTAAGTTGTGACAGATCTCCTCTGAGATTCCAGTGTTATCCCACTGTAAGCATTACAGGAAACTTTAAGTAGCACTTTATTCTCCTTCCTTAAGAGGCCTTAAGTAATTTAAACTAAGGTCATTTTGCAAGATCCAATCTGGGTCGGTCACCAGGACCAATGGTTTTATCTTCCAAGTTTTTGGATTCGTGTTGGAACCCATCTTCAGGGAACTTCTCTCTAGCAGAATGTGTACTGTTTTGTGTGTGGTATTTATAGTGTCTGTTGTAAGTGGCTTTTTAGGTGTTGATTGGGATGTGTTGATGGCTGGCTTTTAAGATTAGCTGTCGTTTGTTCTGGTTCCGGTGACCAACCCAGATTGGATCCTGCAACATTATCCTGGGACACATATACTGTATTCGACTTCATTCGTAAGGTCATTTTCTACTTATATATAGTATTACATCCCCATGAAATACCATTCAGTTTAAATCTAACATTCTAACTAACTTGGTTTAGGGAGAATTCTTTTTTTCCTGCTGAGAATATTTAGAATGTTGTCAAATATTTAATGCTTGCCAAACTGAGGTTGGCTTATTATCCAGATGTGGAATGAACTATTTTTAAGATAAGATAGGCCAGCCATGGATGCCTTCCTGATGTTTGGACTTCAACTCCAAGAATTCAGAGCAATGGCTGAGCAGACTGGGAATTCTGAGCGTTGATATCCACACACATTTGGAAAGATACAAGTTAGGAAGGCTGAGATAATTTGTACTTGCCCAGGTAGTATTGATTTCAGAAATTCTCAAGCAAATGGATTATTAATTACATTTGTATCTAAGATGATTCATTTCCCCATTTTATGTTCATAACAATGGTATCCATTTAACTTTATGACTGAGTGTAAATTAGAACCTGTTTTTATGTTTTATATTTACTTCAATATTCAAATTGCTACATCAGGCTGGTTTGTTGAGTTCCAAAAAGCAATAATTGAATTCCATAAAAATTGTCTTGAGTTCCTTACAGCAAAAATTTGGGATACCCATTAGAAAACTTGTGGGCGTGGCATTTGTCTGAATAGTATAAGGGAAAATCTAAATATATATGTGTGCATGTTCTGTCCACCAATGTATGCAGAATCATATTTTATTTCGTTTCTAAATTTGATCAGGACTGCATATATATGCAGAGTTTGCACTTCATATATTAACAATATGCATGCATTCTATGGTATTTCATTGCAACAGGAGTCCAAGCTACTGCAGAGAACAATTGTTCACAGCTTACTTATGGTGACCAAGAGGTATCTGACACATTACTGTGGAAAATATGGTGCACAGCTATGACCCAAGAAGTCCACAATTGATTTAAATTAAATGGCTTAATACTTAACCCATGTCCACATTAAGCTAGAGGTTGGTAATTCCACATTTATGAAAAGCTGGAATTGTTTTTCAGACTTACATTCTAATTACTGGAAAGTAAGTTCAACAAATTATTCCTTATCAACCAGTTTCATCACATTCTGAAACCACAAAAATGAGAAGGATTAGCCAACATAGAAACAGCATAAAAAAGATATCCAGAACCAAAACAATTTAATCTTTTGGTTATAAAATGTCATAAAACACTGGGGAGGGGACTTTCCCCCTTAATTGTTCACAATATTTGATGCATTTCTTGTCGCTACTGCCACATTCCACCTTGAGTACTTTTCCATGACTAGAACTTTCTGCATATCTTTTCGTATCCATCATAGCTCTCAATAGCTAACGTTTCCCTTTCACAAGGCATAGCAGAGATTATAATCTTTTTTAAGTATGGTAAAACTGAACTGCCTTATAGGCTGGCCTGCTGTAAAGCCAACTATATTGCAGAGTATGGTTTCATGCCCAATTTCATTTTGATTTTAACCGGTTAGAAAAAGACAATCTGAATCGTCTTATATCAGGAAAACTTCATAGTTATCTATGAAATTGGAATATTTTATAATTCCTGAACTGCTCTTGCATTCTCATGCAAAAAGGAATCTTCAGAAACGGAAGCAGAATGTGGTATACTTTACCTATTCTGGGAAAGAAAAAGGAGGTCATAGAATCCATGCCCAATAGATGTAACTACTCACAAAGCACATAAACAGATTTAGCTATGCATTAAGAAATGGAGTGCAGTTGTTTTCTGGTTCAAGGAATCATTCCACACATAGAATTTACTTACCGCCTGCAATATACTGATTTTTAAAAAAAAAACAAAAAAACTTCCGTCTGATTCAACATTTCCTGCCCTGCTCCCTGTCTTGTAAGCAGCAAATGTTATTCTGGTCCTCTGTTCGTCAATAAAACTTTTATTTTCTAAGATTAAACCGGCCTTATGAGTACCTCTAAAGCAAACCTTATCTTCAGTGTCACTCTAAGTGGGATCTAATCTCTCCAGTAGGGGCAGTTACTGGTTACAGTTTGCAGATGTTCTGCTCCATTCTACACCACACGAGGCGAGCAGGAAAGCATAAAGAGAGGAAGTTTTGAGCAGTGACACCTCTGTGATACAAGATCCTCTCCAGGGAACCTTCTTGGTGGGGTAATGCTTCAGGACAACTTAAGTTTCTTCTAATGCTGTCAGCCACTGATCTTTAATGCTTTTTTCAGTTTAATTGATTTTGCTGCTAATATTTAATTCCTGCTGATTTATATTCTCATATATAGTGTTTAGTGGTTCTCTTCCATTGTTGAGCTTTTAACCATGGGTGGCCACTGCTATATGCAATCCAACCCTAACACTCCATTTATTGTCCCCAGCGCCTCCCCAGACTGTGTGGGGCCAAATATTTTGATACTTTTTTTTTTCCTGCGGCCAAGAAGGTTTAAAAGATTAAAAAGTGAAATAAGCATCTTAAGCCTTTCAGAGGCTTAAGGTATCCATACCAACTTTTTTAAAAAGTCCACATTGCTCTGATTCAAACTGATGTGGAGGGATGTGAGACTGCAAAGTTTAATGTACCATGTTTGCTTCTTGAATCGACTCCCCAAAATTCTAAAATAGTAAAAGGATCCAAAATATTCAATTTCATCCTGTAAAAATATAAAAATTTTAAACAATTCCTCCAAAGATCCCAAACAGATAAAAAAGCCACTAAACTACAGACTAAAAAAGTTGACAACCCTGTTATAAAAGAGCTGTATATATTTAAATAATTAGAGCTTACACATCTGATGTATGTATATATGCAGCAGAATTGCAAATGAGTGAAGATTGTTTAATTTCTTTAAAATTCTCCATGTTCACCGAACTTGAAAAACATGTATTTACCAGAGGGCCTGAACCAAATTACAAACTTTCTACATATAAGATACTACTTATTATTATACTCATAAGTGTTGGGTTTGTTAGGATTGGTTTAAGAAACAAATGGTATAATCAATCTAAGCCAGGAGTCCCCAGACCCCGGTCCACAGATTGGTACTGGTCCATGGCTCGTTGAGAGCCAGTCCACACAAGTAATGGGTGAGTGCACAAAGCTTTATTTGTGTATGCATGGGATTAGGTTGCACACGTGCAACCATCCCTTCCACCCACCACCACCACTGTCACCACTGCTGCTGGTCCACAGAGGTTGGGTACTGCTGACCTAAACAATGCTCAAAGCACACTTATAGTAGGATTGGGATAGCCATGCATTACGTTAGTTGATTTCTCTATATTTGACTGTTGCCTATTTCAACTGGCTGTAAGAACTGTTCTCAGTGGGAAAAGCGGGTCTACCACCCAAAATTTGATTTCTTCAATTATCTCCTCCTACTTTTGCTTGATCATTTCAAAAGTAAGGGAGGAAAGAAACCTTATTTGCTTATTTTTGTATCTAATCAAGATTCTGATGTACCAAGTTCAGCTCAGAAATATTTGAGCCTCAGTGTGTCCATTTTCTCTTAATCTTGTAGTGTATAACTTCTAATTAATTGTGTGCACAATTTTAGTTGTCTGGATTTTTTTTCATATGAACAACTTCAATTTGATATTTCTTTTATCTTAAAGCTGGAAGAGACTCCTTACACAAGTTTATAGTATCAATCACTTGAGCAATAAATCATGGCTATGGAAACCAACCATGTAGGGATCCACCTGCACAAACAATGATCAGGAACATAAAACAAAAAAGACCATAAATCTCAGACCTGCTGATGAGTAATTTTTGAAATCAGTAAGAATGCATGTCTAAAACAACTGGCTACAATAATCAATTAAGCTGACAATGTGTTTAGTTAATAGTTCATTGAAAACAATACCAACCCAGTGTTAGTTTAACATGAATGTAAGGGTTCTGAATTCCCAGATGAAGCAGAGAGTTAAACTGATATGCTATTATTACAATTCTCCTATTCTGCACCATGGGTGTAGCTATTCGTTTGCATATAAATAGCAATAGATAGTTCTATTTAATTCCTTGCATTTTCATGTTTGAATAAATACATATATTTTAAGATTAAGATGGTATTTGTTTTTTATTAGTTATAGAGTAGGATCATCATGCAGTGATCCCTTTCCAGGATTAAATTAGGATTGAACCACTCTATTATAAATTAAATGGAACTGGATGTTGATACCATCCAAACTCAGTTGCCGGCGTATGGCTTTTTCCCCCAAGAGCAGATTACGAGGCTTCATTTTACACCCAAGTGAGCATGATAGGTTCATACAGGAAGGAACAACCTCATTCAGTGGCAGCCACATATGACAATTCCAAATAGTAGTGTTAGCCCTTCTAATGAGGACTTTATTACCTGCCTTGGAGCAAAAGTGTGAATAAACTAAAAGACAAATATAAATCTATGTTTACATATAAACATATATGTTTAAACCTGGCATGACCGTTCCCATAAAAGGGTCATCTCCCTATTTGTCTGTTTGGAAATTAGTTGCTCTTGGTTTGGCTTATTCCAATTAATATCATTTGAAGAAATATCTCTGCGGTGGATTTGATTGGATTGTTTGGTCATTCGTAATGTACTGTTGATTTAAGTTCTGCACAGTTTTAAGGTTCTTCATAGGACTTTCTGCAGGAATCACTCAGAGAATGTTCTCTTTCTTTTCTGAGATGTATTAAGAGGAATGTTGTAACACAATACAAGAAGCTTATCCAAGTATATCTTTGATTTGAAAAATGTGGAAACCTGTTACCTTCCAGTTGCAGTGGAAATGTAGCTCTCATACTTCCCATTTATAACTTGGGGAAAGTTGCTCTAAACACCCTTAATAAAACGGAAAGCCATTTTGGAGTGTAGAAAGGCAAAGAGGCCATTCCAAGCTTCTTTGTAGCTGTTGAGGTAGAATTTACCTGCAGCCCTCCCAAAGGCCACATCAGCTGTTCAGCATGGGATCTGAATTCAGCATATCTGATGGATATTGGATTGGGGAAACAGTCTGTAAAGTAGCCAACTCCAAGATAAATGAAAACAATGAGTCCATGTAAAGCTTAATGAAATGCTATATTACCTACAAACATCTCAAAATTCACTCTCAATCAAGCTGGTATAATTTTTTTTCTTGGGGTTCTCATAATTGACCTATTTAAATCAATAAAAGCTTATTTGATGCAGGCTTTTTAATTAGACTATCTAGCCCTGCCTTGGGCATGAAAATCAGCTGGGTGACTTTGGGCCAGTCACTCGTTCTCTCTCAGCCCAACTCACCTCATAAGGTTATTGTTGTGATGAAAATAGAAAGAGGAATGAGTATTAGGTTTCTTTTCTGCCTTGAGTTACTTATAAAAATAACTAAAAAAAATAAAAAATGTAAAAACAAGAGTCCACTGAACATAATGGATACCAACTGGTAGTTTACTGAGCCAGATTCAAGATGCTGGAGTTGCAGAACCTTGGAGAGCTCCAAACAGGCCATTGTCTCCAATGAAGTTTGGCTTTATCCTAGATCATTCCTTTGGAGTTAGTCCATTCTCTTCCTGAAAAACAAGAGCTTCTAGGATGGTCCAGAGTCTGGCATTGTGTCACTTCTTAGGCACCTCCCAACTTGTGCATTGCCTCCACTGAAAAACAGGCAGAAGAAAAAGTGAAACCCAGGGGTAAATCACAATTTATCTGGGACAGTCCAAATTCAGGTTGTCTGATTCAAGAGGAAATTGTTAGAATTCCAGCTCAGTGTTGGAATCCAAATTTATCATCCCTGCAAACAATCAGAAGTCAGATCACCCAGCTATAAGGAAAGGAGCCCAGTCAGTCCTTGTTCAGTTTCCTGACCTGCGCAGAAGACCACTGTGCTTCTGAAGATTGCTGGTGAAACATCAGGAAATCTGTTGTTTAGACTATGGTCACTAAACCCTGAAACTCAACACTGCCCAACAGACATGAGCTAACAAAGCCTATACAGGTATCATTGCCTTAAAAGTTGTCTAAAGCATGGGTGTTCCGCATGTCTTTTGGTTGGTGTGTCAAAGAATAGATTCTAATCCAGGTTTATGCCAGCACAAAGAAGTAGGTAAAGTTACTGGACAGTATTTAATATTTATTTGTTATGTATATGTAGGGGTGTGGGTCTATACATATGTTGTACATAGTATGTTTAGGTGTGTGTCATGTATGTGTTTCACTTTGAGACGGGCAACTAAATTTCATTTTTGATGTGTGCCACTGTGCCCACAGTAAAAAAATGACAATAAAGGTTATCTCATCTTATCTTAGGACAAAAAATAAACTAGATCAAATATAATTTTATATGCAGGTTAAATTAAATGTAATTGATGTCGTTTTTATATGTTTAATATATTTCCACTTCTGTTATATTAAAAGAATCACACATTGATTGAATCAGGTAACTCTTTACAAGTAACTTAATACATTTCTATCAATTTTGGATGGACTTTCAATGCTACTTTGGGAGCCATATGTAATCCTGAAATCTCAGGCTAGATAATCCTGTTCTAAAAAGT
The DNA here is from genome assembly GCA_034064705.1 of Bothrops alternatus. NCBI lineage: Eukaryota > Metazoa > Chordata > Lepidosauria > Squamata > Viperidae > Bothrops > Bothrops alternatus. Next base: position 1,791,132 of record JARGCV010000048.1, on the reverse strand, counting down.
GTACAGCATTCTAAAACCCTTCAATATTTTTTGAATTGTTAAGCCTCTAAAGGAAAATTCTGTATTTACACGTTATAAAATTTTAGAATTACTTTCCCCAACTTGATACTCTCCAAATGTGTTAAACTCCATTAATTCTAGGTACCTTAGCCCAAACCAAAGTGACTGGAAATTATGAAGTTTGTAGTTAAATTTATCTGTGGGTACTAGGTTGGGGAACGTTACAACAGAGGATATATAGAATCAAGTATTTAACAGTAGAAGAATTCAGTCCTACATAGATTAAACCAGCTCCCACTGAGCTTTGGGACACGAGTTTTAGATAAAAGCTTACAAAACACATGTAAATGTGATATTTTCTATTATACCGTATTATACACTATATTATTCTATTATATAGTGCTGGTTTTTAATATTAGTTTGTCCTTGGTTAATTCTATTTTAAATATTATTTAAATGAAGGATATTGTAATTTTAATGTCTTGTATACTTCATTATAATTATATGTATTTACTTAAAATGTTCCTGCAGAATTATTGCAATATTACAGAGTGCATACAAAATACTGTACTGGTTTCTTATAATAAATCATTTAATTAATTCATTTATATTTGCTATTTAAAGAGTTGGCTATACAGAAAAACTGCCAGTTACAAACCTTTTATCAAGAGGTAGAAATCTTGATCAATATTTCTAAATATGTACTTTGCACTCTTTAATCATTGGAGAGGATGTACAACTGACGTTTATACTAAGATTGAGAAGGCTTCGGAATTCATGATATGGCTTATTGGAGCACCACCTTGCCATTTTATTTCCTTTGAGTGAATCAAGATGCTCATTGGAAAATAAACAGTTCTACAGATGCAGCTGTTCCATTGATGAAACTCAGGCTAGATCCTGTAAGGTCCAGTCTAAGATATCTTATTTATTTATTTGTTTGTTTGTTTGTTTGTTTGTTTGTTTGTTTGTTTATATCTACCAAGAACAGGTATAGGAATAAAGAGTGATTGAACAAGCTAGAAATAAAACATGGCTGTGTAAGAGGTAGTTTCAGAGTAATAGAGTTGGAAGGGACCTTGGAGGTCTTCTAGTCCAACCCCATGCTTGGGCAAGAAACCCTATACCATTTCAGACAAATGGTTCTCCAATCTCTTCTTAAAAACTTTCAGTGTTAGAGCATTCACAACTTCTGGAGGCAAGTTGTTCCATTGATTAATTGTTCTGTCAGGAAAGTATCAAAACAAAGCCAAAACTCACAGCCAATTTTTCCAAGAATATTTTAGTAATTTGATGCAATGACAAAGAAATGTACATTATTGTGGTGTTACAAATGTTGTGAGGAGAGGGGATATCTTGATAAGGAACCATTGATGAGTATCCCAAAGACACTTTTTCAAAAGGCAACTGGACTTTCTGTGTTTTTTCTCCTGAAGTTGCTTTGCCATGATAACCATGACCCTGATGACTGAGAATTCCGTAGACATTTAACCATTGATGAGCACTCTGGATATAATGTTTCAGTCCCATTCGATATCCACTTAATTGTCATGCCATTCAACCCCCTACTCAACTGTAATGCTAAACTGAATGTCTTGGGTTTGCTGGAATCAAGATATATTGTATCTAAAGCATTCCCACATGAAGCAGGAAATGGCAAACCAAAATCTTTCCAAGACAACGGCAGGGATTTGGCCAGACACTCACCAGGAGTTAATACCGAATCAAAGGCATCAAAAGCAAAAAAATACTACATCCTAAAACAGATTATTCTCACATATGGCAGAAAATCCGATCAGCACCTTCCCAACCTTGGCAGTAAAGACACAATAAACAACAAATTAACTAGCAGCTTGCTGCCTTTTCGTAACGCCCAACACCAACTGCTGAGATGGCTGCCCTTCTCTGCCTAACAGGAAAGCTGGTCCAGCCTGGTGGGATGAAGTTTATACAAACTCTGACAGGCTTAAGCTACGTCAGCTCCATCAAGAATGTAGAGGTCTCAGACACAGACGTCACTGGCCAGCCCATTCATATTCCAGGAATTTGGGACTAAATGCCTAGATTTCTGTAATTCTTGAAAAAAAAAAAAAGGAGACAGCATTTAAGACCTCACAGGAGAAATATCGGTAATAACAATTGGAAGGAAAGAAGGAAGGAAGGAAGGAAGGAAGGAAGGACTTAGTATTGAACAACTACCGGTAGGAAAAGCAAACGCCACTGTGTCATCTGCGCAGGGATATCCCAGAGGTTCCTAAGCCCAGGGAAGGAGGCATCTCTCTGGAGACATCCTAGAGGGCTCAGCAGCAAAAAGGGAAGCACATACATCTGGACGGAGGAGAGAAAAAGAGAGTAAAGAAGACCGATCTCCCCGTTTCAAGGAAAGCCCTGGGGTGACCGTGGCAGGCCACGCACTTCGGCGACCCTTCTGAGAAAAGCCCCTCCCACGGGCTGCCCCGGACCGCCTATTCATCACCCCCCCCCCCGGATAAATGCCTCCCAGGCGCTCCGCATCAACTTGCGCTTCTCCTTCCCTCTCGCCCTCGCCGAGTCAGGCGAAGAAGGCTGAGCGGGGGTCCCCAGCCGGCGGGTTCCCCTTCCCTGCCCCCGGCCCGAGGCCATGTCTACGGGCTCGCTGAGCGATGCCGAAGACCTTCCCGAGGCGGAGATACTGGGCTGCTCCGGCAGCCTGAAAATGGACCGATGCCGCTCGTCGCCCGCCCCCCGCCAGAGCCCGGCCGAAGGCTCGGCCGGAGAGCGGGGTTCTCCCGTCAAAGGCCGGGGCGCGGCGGGCAAGGCGCGGAAGAAAGCGCCGGGCAAGAAGAGCCCTCTGGCAACGGTGGGCCAGGAGGGCAAGCAGGTCCAGCGGAACGCGGCCAACGCCCGCGAGCGGGCTCGCATGCGAGTGCTGAGCAAAGCCTTCTCCCGCCTCAAGACCACCCTGCCCTGGGTGCCGCCGGACACCAAGCTCTCCAAGCTCGACACGCTCCGCCTGGCCTCCAGCTACATCGCCCACCTGAGGCAGATCCTGGCCAGTGACAAGTACGAGAACGGCTACCTTCACCCGGTCAATCTGGTGAGTGGGGCGCTCGGGAGGCGGGAAACGCGCCGACGGGGGCCTGAAGGACGCGCGCCGCGCCGCTCGCACCTGGCTCCGCGCCTTCCCGGCGCCCTCAGCTCCCCTTCGCGTCCCCTTCCCTCCAACCCTCCGGCCAGCAAAGCCCAAAAGCCATGGCCGGTGTCCGGCCGCCCCTCTCGGGGGCTCGTGAGGAAGTCGGTCTCCGAAGTCGCCTTAGGCAACTGGGAGCTTTGGACGCCGGGGCGGGAAAGGCTCGCCCGCCTGGCGCGTTCGGCTCTTCCCCGCGCGCCGACGTCTTGGCGCTCGGGTTTGTCCCGAGCGCTGACGAAAAGGCGCAGGAGCGGTGGGCAGAATCATAAATAGATAAATAATACTAAATCAATAATAACTCTTAAAGGAAGCCTTCCCCCTCCTTTCTTTTCTTTTCTTTTTTTTTTTTTTTAGCGTCCTCTGAATCGGAATCAGGAAATCGCATTGCGCCACAGAACTCTTTTCAGCCGTCCCGTCCCCCCCCCACCCCCAATTCCGTCCGCTTAGTAATAATAACTGAAGGGAGCCGTCACGCCCGTCGCTCACCAAGTCTGCTCATTGATCAGATCGGGAGGGGGGAAAAATAGCCCGATTTATTGACTTAAAGGCGTCAGTCGGCGGGATCTGATTTCGGCGTGTTTATCCGTAGTAATTGGAGATTACTATGATTAGCGCTGTTGCAACAACTACGACTGTTAACGCTATTAAATCGCAATCTACACCGCTTTTTTAAAAAAAAATACTGAACGGACAACAATGGATTTTACATGAAAAGAGAAGCCTCTTGTTTTTCTGGTCTGTTTTCGCACGCCTCGTCGTCAGGATCTTTTTTTGACCCCCCGTAAATTATGGCTTTTCGGGAGTGGGGGGGGGGTTGGTGGTGTTGACCGCACGCCTTCAGATTTACAACCACCTTCTCGACTTCCATCACGAAAAGGGCCATAATCCGTTTGTAGGTCACGAAGGAGGAAGAAAAAAAAAGACAGAAAGGAAGTGGATATTTGAAGATCCCGTTATTTCTAGCAAAGGAGTTGATCATAAAGAGGGAAACGTTTAGACCCAGTTTATGGCTGAAACGAAGGCAAACGTTTCTAGCGGGAGGGAACTCGGATTAAAAAAAAAAAAACTTCCATTCAGGATTTTATCGGTTGAACCCTCCTTATCGGAAAGGAATCTGACGGGGAGATTACATTCCTTCTCTGTTTTCTAATTTATCTGATAGTTTACTTTTATTGTGGTCCTGTATGTAAAACAATTATTTTCATATTCATATTAATGGTTAATTAGTAAGTAACAAAGGGCTGAGGCTCCATTTATTACTCTATGATTAGGCAAAGTGATACCCAGTGAACATATAAAACTACTGAAAGCAAAACAAACTCAGAACCCCAAACTGTTTTAACTGATGGATTTGGGAGAAGGGGTGATATATGGTTGACCTTGTTGTTGGTTTTGCTGTTATATCATTACTGCATGTATATGCTTACTTAATTTTAAAAACCATTGAGATTAGTTACTACAATAGCATGACAATGATGAATAATTCTCGCCACCACAGTACAGATAATCTACACAGATTTTATTTTGTTAGCAAGTTTGCATTCATGACATTAAAAAAAAAACCACACAAGGTGATTTGTGGTTGTTGTCTTTGTTGCCCATAAGAAATGGATAGAACTGGAATTTACTTTCCTTGTGAGGCTTCTGACCTCAGTAGAACCATAGTCAAGAAGAAACCCCCATCTCCAATTCCAAAATGCTTTTAGAGGAGATAGTACTCTTATCTTTTTCAAAACAAAGCAAAAGTGAAGGGGGAGCCATGCTTTGACATTACCCAGTCAAGAATAGACAGGGGCTTAAAAAAAAAAAAGATGTCTGCCACAATATGCCCTTTCAGGTTGCATTCATTATATATATTTGAGAGAAATACCATTTTCTATCAGATGTAACCCATGCTGGTATCTAGGATCAATAAAACATGACCTATCACCCCCAAAGATTACAGAGAATTATGAGGAACATAAAGAGGGGGGAAATAATCTTTATGGCGCAAAACACATTATGACTGCACATTATGACTGCGCAGCTGCATGGGGCAATACGGTGGAGCCATCTTGAGAATCTGGTTACTGCTCAGTAGTGAGACTTGTCTAGTCTAACCACTTCTTCCTATTGTTTAGAAAGAACACCTGGGTTATCTATGGTTTTGTTTATTACTGTTCAAGAACTGCGCCATTTGAAATACACTGATCTCTTTCTCTCTCTCTTCCTTTCCTCGTCCTTTCTTTCTTCTCCTCTCCTTTGCCCCTCCACCCCACCCCCTTTTCTTCCTTGGCTACAGACATGGCCTTTTATGATTGCTGGCAAACCAGAGAACGAGCTGAAAGAAGCAGTGAACACAACTCGGTTGTGTGGCCCTACTGCCTCCTGACCCAGGATTTTCAAGCATGAGAAAAGCAACCTTCTCTGTGGACGAATGCATTTGTGCATTGTGTATACAAGTGGGGGGTGGGGAGGCATTTCAAGGAGGCAACGAACTGCTTTCTCATGGAATAAACAAATCCTAAAACTGAAAAGAAGACAAAATGTACTATGCCAAAGGAAACTGAAACAATCACAAAGAACATATATTTAACTTTATTAACTTGTATATATATACATATATATTTTTAATATCCTGCAGCAACCGCCTTGCTGGTCCAAGTGCTGTTCTCTGGATCCAACCAGAATTTGCAATTTTCTATCTTTGTGTACTCCACTTTGTGAAAGACGGCGATTCCTAGAATCAATTATTCTGAAATCACATCTCTCTAAAAGAATACACATTAAAGATATTCTATGAATATATTTTCTTCAAACAAATTTTGCTATAATTTGTATAATTCTTTTTTTTCAACAGGAAAACAAAAATAGCGCAATGTGGTGTGTAGGTTTTTTTTTTCATTTGTTTTCAAAAAAAGAGAAAGAGGATTACTATTTATTTTATTTTGGTGAGCAGATTTTATAAATCTTACAGTGACACAATGCAAAAACCATTTGACCTCAGATTATGAAATGTTTATTTTCCTAATTAAGAAGAGGTAGACCGTATCCTTTGGGGGGAGGTTTAGATGGCTAGAAAAACAGCATGTAATGGCTGTTTCACTCAAGAAAGAAGGAAGCAACCTGTTTGTCACATTTCCAATAATTTAATTAAGAATCAGAGAGATTGTGAAATTAGCAACAATGCAAAATTTGTAGCTCAATCTATACATTTGCATTGACATTATTATTCATGTCTTAATTTAAAATGGGTTGTTTGAAAAGACAATAAGGATGGAAGGCAGACAGTTTTATATTGTCTTTGCATACCAGACAATCTTAAGTTTTATAGAATTTTTTACAAGTTATACAAACTAACTGTTAGCATGGAATATGTCTTTTCTAAACATTGTCAATGTAAGGCTGAAAACAGAAAAATGCTGAATGAAGGTAGGTACAATTTCTTTCAGTACAATAAATTTGAAGCAGGGTGTTTGAAGGATTAAAGTGATTTGATTTATACTTGGAAATAAATCCCAGGTAAGTTCAGAAGGTTTTCCTGTTAACTTCATTTATTTCCAGGGGATTTATATGATGATCCTAAGTAACGTTTTGGAAGTTTGTATCAGTTCTAAATTATACATTCCTAAATAACAGACACAAAATGAGAAAAAATACGTCCAGATTACATCCCCGCATATTTGTTTTTAGCTAAGCGGCTTGAAGATCTGCTGTATATAGTTCAGATTGCTTTTTTGTAAAATTAAAAATTATGTAGGAATGAATTATTTGAAAAGTATCAAGCAGGTCAAACAATTTTTTTCTGAATCTCACAAGGATGCAGTTAATAATTTAAATTATATATGAATCAGAGATTAGAGCAAAAATGCAAATAACATTTTTACAGTAAAACATTTGAACTTTTGCTTTATTCTGCCATTTAGATAGTGTGTCATCCGTATCCTTTAAAAATATCCAAACAAAGCAAAAGCTGAAATATTTTGCTTTAAGGTTTTTTTTTCGTTCTTTTTTGTCAACCACTCTAATATAGTAATATAGTATTAGAGAGATAGGCAGACCTGAGCTATCAGCAGCAGTGTTGGGGGCAATTACTTGATGGAGTTGGGCGGCAATAGAAATTGAATAAATATATAAAATTAATTAATTAATTAATTAATGCTTTCATAAAAATTGGTAACAGGTTAACTTCAATATCTATGCTTATTAAGAAACCCAGAAATGAGTTTTTGGTAACTCGGAATACTCTTTAAATGAAACCACCAAACAGTCCAGGCAAGATGATTTCTTTGTAGGACCACAAATTCAAGCTTTACCTCTTTACAGGTCTACATCCTTTAAACTGAAGGAAAGGGAAGCCCAACACTTCTGTTTTTACTAAAATGGAAATATTTCTTGTCTTTGTTAACCATCTGATTTGGGCTGGCTGGGCTTTACTGACAATCTCCACATGCACATGTGCATGCATCCGTACAAACCATGGGACATTACAAACCAGGCTCCCACTATAAACCCTTATCTCCAATTTGTGGATTGCTGAAGTCTACAAGGAGAACATCTGGTGCCTTTGCATTCAGTCACGTTGGTGTCTCAACTTGTCATCTGCTGGAACACTGAATAAAATTATAAGGTATGCCATATTTCCAAACGTTTTAACAATTGGATGATGCAAGGCTACATATATGCTAAATATATGCATTTTAGAAAGTATTATGGAAGCACTTGTCATACGTGTACATTATACAGTTTTGCTTAGAAAAGGATAATCTTTAACTGCTCATCCCTATTTGGATAACAAATCACCTGGAATTTGTTATTAATCCTCAAAGAATAATTTAAATTATTGGAAGATAAAAGGATATTTTCAAATGTTCCTTTCTTTAGGTCACACAACTTTGAAAACAGATTTAGAACTAAGTTCCTCAAGGTGGGGTCCATTAGCAGTACAGCCTTGTTGCAAAGATAATTCCCCTTTTCATCAAGGCCCAGAGTCTCCCTACAGGTAAGATGGTGGAACCAGGGCAGTATGTTAAGGAATATTTAAAAACACCGATGGGATAATTTGGATGGGAAGATATTCTTGCCTTGTACACTCTCCTGGTGCCCTGGCTTTAATTTAAACATCATTCTTTCTATTGATCTGATCTGTTACTCTGTGAGAGATTAAGCGAAGAGATAAACAGAAAGTGCTGGGCTCTTTCCTCGGAGGCAGCTCAGTCCAGAGGCAGCTGATGCGCCAGATCCCAGAGAACTGTTTAACGTTTCAAGGTTATGACCGCACTGTTTACAAAATGTCTTCAGTTATTTATACTGTTATTCCCAGCAGAGGGGCTTTAAATTTCCACATTCATTCGTTCATACATACATACTTACACACACACACACACACACACACACACACACACACACACACATATAAGTAATATTCTGTTTAATTTGATACCTGGATTCCTATTGGGAACAGTAACATTCCCATGGGGAAAAAGGTTCATTAAAGTTAAGCCTGACTTGGAAATATGTAAAAAAAACTAACTAAAAGGTATATAAACAAGTAGAAGGAACACTGGCAGTTTTGGAAGATGTGATTAAGATTCCTTATCCAAGATGTAACTATCTTGCGTAAGCTTAAAAATCGTGTTTATTGTAGAAGTTTTAATGGACCATCTTATCACATGCATGAAATAGTTTTCTTAATGGCGTGATACAAAGATAGCTTAAGACAGACGGAAGTTGACAAATTTTCCAGATTTTTGCTTACAAAACTCCAGTCAACATGTAATACATCTACTGGGATATTGTGCAAATTACACAAATCTCACATATAGACACAAGAAAATAAACATTTTTCCTATTAGCATGGGTGTGTGACCCATGACAAAACTAACTTCTGAGTAGCAGGCTCAGTAAAACAAATACACATCTAAAGACAGCCAATGCTCTTTTGCAATAAGCTAGAAATCCCCAGGATTTTTCTGCAACCAAATTTCACAGAGAAAGATTTGATCATTAATTTCTCTGTGATATCATCACATCAGAATTAGTTAGGTTCTAATATCCAGTGTATCCATGCTTCAGAATTATAAGGGATATTGTGGCTGTGTGTATCAAGATAATTATCTGTTATTCTTACATAGAGTATGGCTGTAAAATGTGATGTAAGAAACAAGCCTAATGCAACATTAATATATACTTGGTTTTAATTAACCTGGAATAACTATAGTATCCTCTTTTCATATTAAAATAATTAAGGATACTTACTTCACCTTGATGAGTAAATAGTCTTTTCAGGAGAGAGCTGCCATTAGGTTTTTATGGCATGCTAGCACCAGACTCTAAAATATGGACAGAATTAGGTCAAGAAAGTCGGCAGATCCAGGATGATCAAATTGAAATGTGCACCAAATAATTAAATGCAATGTCAATAACTCTCCATGTACTTTGTATTTTTGGTCTGTCATGTTACCAATATTCAGCGGAATTTTAACTAGAATATATCTCACTTCTTATGTATTTAATGATTCTCCTTCCAGCTTGTTAAAAATAATTCAGCAGCATTTCAATTAAACTGATTTTAAACCAAATTAGTTAAATGCAGTATATATAAGTCTTCCCATATTTATTATGTTTCTCCTCCAATTTTGTTGAAAACTACAGCTCAGCAGCCACTTTTGGAGAATCCCTGAGGCCCATGTATAGGGCTCTGGGGAAGTCATATGGGCTCTAAAGCCTCAGTTCCCCACCCCCATATTTTATAACTATAAAGAGAGAGGGTGCCAAGAGGTAATTAGCTTATCTGAAGTATGTGCAAGATATATGCTAAAGACTGCAGTGTCATTCTTTCCCCCTTGCCATCTTCAATGAAATTTAAACAAAGAATTGCACAAGCCCCACATTCTTTTATATAAGGTAAATGACATTTCAGCTGTATAAAATCTGCAACATGAAGATATTTATTCGTAAATAAAAAAAACATTGTACTGAGGGGTCTCTCTGCAGTCTTAGAGCCTAATTACTTGATAAATGCCATTTTTAATCTATCATGTCGTAAATAATAGTAACCCTGGACCTTACTAGAATTGGGACCAAGGCATATAGAAGAGGATTAACCCAAAAAAATCCTTCGTATTACCCAAACTTTTTGTGTCAGGAAGGAAACTGTTTTTTAACAACATATGTAATTTCATTCTTCAAAATCTGGCCTGAAAAATGTTTGTATCTCAATTACGTTTATATGATGTTCTCTAAATATGCTGAAGGTAAGACGAAATAACTAATTTGTAGCAAAAAACAGTTCTGACTTTTTAATACTGATTGGCTGCTACCTGCAATATAATGAATATATAACACAATGTAATAAATCTAACCCTCTCTCTAGTTTTGCCACTTTAAAAAAAGTACTGTATATGGTTTTTTTTGTTTAATTAGGAAATGAATTAAGAAAGCTACATTGAATAAGCGAACATGTGCAGAGAGCTTGCCCAAAGTTTGGGGAAGACAAGAACTATGATTGAATTGAATCATTGGAATGGACTATCTTTTTTATATCAAATGAAGAAAAAGGTCTCAGTCTTGTTATCGGTTAGGTTTGAACCCATCTAACATTGTGCTCAGAGTTCATTTAAAGCAGTGTTTTTCAAATGTGGCAACTTTTAAGATATGTGGATATCAACTTTTAAGAATTCTCCCAGACAGTTGGGGAATTATAGTAGAAATCCACAGATCTTAAAGTTGCCAAATTTGAAAAACCCTGACCTAAAATGAGCCTTATTGTTGAGTGAATTTAGGAATATTCCTTCAACACAGTTCAGATGCATGTGGGGTGTGTGTGATTTTATTGACCTAAAAGTCATCCACAGGGTTGGTTCAAATCATTTCATTCCTGAGGCTGAGAAGCAAACAGTACACAGTATTAGAATTTCACATTTTAAGGACAGAAAAATCACTGATATCTCTCCTACAGCCTGACAATACAAGATCATAACAATGAATCAGTAATTATCCTTATGCTGCCTTTTCATGATGTCCAATCTTCTGTTGCCTGTCATCCTTCTTAAAAATAGGGCTGTCCCTGGAGAACTAGAATTCTGTAAGCATACTTATATGTTTCCTCTTCAGGATTACTTACTCTGAGTTATATTACTTTTAATTAGAATATTTTCTGTTCTATATTCTCTGAGAATAACAGAAATTTATTCATAGCTAGTATTCCACCTGAAGTAAATCAAACAAACCTAAATAAAAAAGTTCCTGAATCTACATTCTTCCCCATTTTCCATGCCATAAATATGGAATTCTGCTGAAACCCAAGAATTTCTTTTAATTTCTTTCCTGTTAGTGTCTCATCTATTCTCTTCTCATCTATTCTTAAAGTATCTAGCCATGTGTAAGGTACCTGAAGCTTAAGGGACCTGAATACATGGCCATTCTTTGTGGTACAGTCACAGAAAGAGAAAATAAAGGGCATCCAGCATGTTATCAGCTTGTGGCTCTACCAACTCCCTAAGTTTCATCGAGTGTTACTAAAAGGGATAATACAACATGAACGTAACATAAAGAGGTTTCACTGGGCGACTAATGAACTTCGGAGTATTTTCTGTGTAAGAAGAACGGTGTTTTTCAAACTTGGTGTATTGGAGTTGAAGTCCACACATCCTAAAAGTTGCCAAGTTTGAAAAATACTAAATGAGAGCAATCTGACTTGTCAAGAGTAGGAAAATGGGAGTTTGGTGTGAGCTCTAGCATGTGAATATTTAAGAACCAGTTCTCATGAATTGGGTCAGAGCAGTGGAACAATATCTCTGACTAAATGGCCATTTGGCAGTGAGCCGTCTCCAAGTGCCTTTCTGGAAAGCCCTCCCCAATAAAGCATGCTTAGTACCTAGTTTATTATCTTTTTAGTGCTAGCTAGGCAGAGATATTTTTATTCCCTGGAATCATTATTCTTTATATGTATTTTAAGGGATACTGACTCAATTTTTTAAAAATAATAATAATAAAGAACCTCTGAATCTGATGAAATGGAATGTTGTGCATTCTATTATCTGAAAATTCATTAATAAAAGGCTAATAAGAATGTCACCTTCTGTATTAGTACAACTAAGATGTCCTAATTTTCTTTGTACCCAATAAGCACTTCAAACAGCTGGCAGAATGGATCCAACAGCCGCAATGAGGAAATTACTCTTTGGATGTTACCAACACCAAAGCATAGGCCTTGAAATTTAAAAAAAATAAAATCAACCCATAGCTTGCATTTGCAACCAACTGCACTCTCCCTTCTTTCACTGCATCTCATTATGATTAGGAGAATTTAGACTCCATTTTGTGAACAGAGTATTGGAGATCAATACTTACACCTAATATGTCAAAAAGTGCCTCTAGCATTCTATTACTCTTTGCACCTCCTTTTATCTGGGTTTAGGCTTTATAACTGATCCCAAAGAAGTTCCCATCTATCTGCACACAAATACACAAACACCACATTCATGCATGGCACTAAATTATGAGCTTTCCTTGGTTCTAGCTTAACACATTGCAGGAACCTAGTGTCTGATATTATATGCCTCGGTATGTAATTTAATAGTTCAGTTTAATACCGTAAGGGTAGCCAGTGTTAGTTTAGAGAAATTTATGTTAGTTAAGCAAACGGCTTTGTCTTTATATATTTGTCTTTATACATGAAAAGAACCCTATGAATATGGTTTTCTAAACGCATTTTAAACATTAGAAATTGTTGAGAATATTCGTAGTTCGGGTTGTAGGTTTTGCCAGGGGCTTGTTCTCCAAGCTTGCTGTTTAGGTCCAAGACGTTTCATTGCCAAACTATGTAATATCTTCAGTGGGGTTTTGAGGTGAAATGTCTTGCTCATTTATATAGAGACACTTCACCCAAAAAACCCCGCTGAAGATGTTACCTAGACTGGTAGTAAAACTTTAAGGAGTTCAACAGGAAGCTTGGTGAACAGACTTCTGCCAAAACATTTTAAACTTCCTTTCAACTTTATCATATGGGAGCTGGGAGGTGTGCCTTTTCCATGGCAGTGCCTGCCCCATGGAACACCCTTCTAAACACCCCCTTAAAATTTGGAAGGCCTATCCCCTTCCTCAATTTCCATAAAGTACTGAAGACCTGACTTTTCCCCCCAGGTGCTCTGATAAAACAAGGTGATTGCACAGTGGAAGCTTGACTTGCACCAGGCTTTTATTTTTATGCACTTGATTTTAACAGTTTTAATATGTTTTTTGTGTTGTTTTAATTTTTAATTGGGAACTGCCCAGAATTTGTTATAAGATGGATGGCTATATAAATGTTTTAAATGAATAAATAAATGTTGAGTTGTACAGCAAGATCCTTATGTTAGAGTTTCCTTCCAAGCCCCAATCAGTCCTATCTAACCGTTAGTGATGAGGGCTACTAAGAGTTGCAATCTAATAATACCTGAAGCACATGCATTGTCTCTCCATGTTCAATGGCTATGATTTTGATACTCAAAATTTAATAAGCTAGAAAGAAAAGTCACAGTATTTATAATCTTTAGCAGTTATAGCTGAAATGGAGTAGGAAACTGACTTTCAGTTTACTGGGGGTTGGGTGGAGAGATGGAAGCAGAGGAGAGAGAGAGAGAGAGAGAGAGAGAGAGAGAGAGAGAGAGAGAGAGAGAGAGAGAGAGAGAGAGAGAGAGAGAGAGAGAGAGAGAGAGAGAGAGAGAGAGAGAGAGAGAGAGAGAGACGAGTGGGGTGGACCTAAAAGAGGCAGGATGATGGATGAGATGGGAAAATTGTCTGGTAGTGTTTGTTTCAAACCTTTAGCAAGAATAATTTATACTTTCCCCCAAAGTCTGCTTGCATAGAGGAAAAAATAGGAAAAAAGAAAGAAGGAAGGACACCTTATCTAAATTTGGTACAGGCTTTATCATCCCCTCACAGAGAATACAAGATCAACAGAAAAATAATTTCCCCTCTCTGCTTTAGGATCAGGATACACAGTAAGCCACAAGAAAGAAAATATGCAAGTTCTAAAGGACATGGAAGCCTTTTCAAATTTCAGCCTTATCTGCAGAAATCCTTGTAAATTTCACAGCTGAAGCAGGAAGCCAGTCTACTCTTTAAAGGGTTGTTTGTCTAAACAACTGCCGAATTAAAAATGAATAAGCATCATGCAAACATTATTACTAATTATACTTTTTCCAAAGACACTTAAGATATACAATTTTATCTACGGAAATTCCACCGAACAATGCAACATTTTTTTTATATGAACTGAATATAGATTTTTTTATATACTCATTGTTATAACTGAATATTTACTAAAATGTTTAACAGAACATCTAAAAGCAATTTTCTTTTATGAAAAAGAAAGGACAAAACTTACAGAGAGGTGGTTGTATTGCTAATATCTCTGTGTTAAAAGAAAGCCAGAGGTCACCTTTATTAAATTTATTTAATGTATATATTTTTATCACTTTATATATGTTTTGCCATTCCATTTCCTTTTATTTAGTATTTCAATATATGATATCAAAAGCTAATAGAGGTATTATAACGAAAAACGCAGAAAAATATTCTAACTTGCTTGAAGAAAAATTTAAAAGTAAATTGTACCAACTTTAGGATCTATAGCATATGGTGTTATATATCCAAGAATTTACAAAGATAAACATTTTCTCAATTGTTTTCTTTTTATATGCCACAGGGTGGCACTCATGCTACCACATAAACAAACAAACAATCCTACCTAGGGAAATTAAAATTATCTTCCTCTAACATTGTACAGTATTCTCTAAATTATATATATACAAAATGTTTTCAGTCAGATCTGCAATCACATTAGGTAGAAAATATTTGTTTTTTAAGAATGAAAAACTAGTCTCCAGATACTGTATTTAGTACAATGCAATCCATAATACACTTCAATAAATGCATTTGTTTTCCGCAAGAATCTCTTGTCATAATTAAAATACATGAGAGACAACTGAACTCGCACCTAGCATTAAGCTCCTGGTTTTGGCCTGGTGTTGAATCAAAATTATGACCAATAGATGTAAAACAATTCACTTTTTGAAAACTTTAAGTACCTGTATCTATATTCTTAGAAAGTTGCTTTATAATGTTTCTAGATGAGGCATTTGTTATGCAGTTACAGTTTTTCCATCCAAAGACATTTGGAAATGACAATATCTGCTGCTTGCAAATCATGTTTCATGGATAACTCTTAATGCTGATACTGCCCAGTTTCTTTAAGTTACTGATAATATTATCATGATTATTACTGAAATGGGGCAACGAGTCCAAATCTTCTGTAAAACTCTATGTTTGGCACAGTGATTGTAGAATAAATGTCCTCTCTGGAAGTTCCTAAAATCTGAGAAAAATAGAAAAACATAAGGCCTACACAACGGCTATGATTATATGGCAAACTGAACTAGGTTTTATCCAACTAATCTAATTTTTTTAGATTTCCAGAACTACAAATTAATAATAACATTCTAAGGTAAAATGTGGTTGCTACTTTTAAGTTCATGGTGCCATATGGAAACAGCTGATGCTTTTTGATACTGTTTTTTGATAGAGCTATCTGTATTCCCTATTCTGATTAGCAGCAATGTTTCCAGGGTTTCAAATAAAAAAAAAAAGCTGGAGAAGAGTAGGGGGGAAAAAACTAAGTATTTTTTAGGAACAGGTCTCCATTTTCATATACTTTCAATTTTGATCTATGATCCTTTTGGAAATTTAGCTTGCCTGCAATTGCCTTGCGTGGAGGGAACATTCCATTTCTGCCACACTCAGGGAAAAATGCAAAACAGGTTAATCTTTAATAGAAAATATATTATCTTGAACTACAAGAATGTAAGTATTGCCCTGCTGGATCAGACCCCTGCCCCATCTAGTTCAGCAGTTTGGTCTCACAGGCCAAGCAACTGCACAAGGAAGCCCACTAGATTCCCAGATGACATTCAGTCACAGATTAATGGTTTCCATGAACTATGAAGTTTTAAGAGTTGTAGCTTTTGACGAAGGCATTGATAACTTTGCTTGAAGCCCTTTAATAGGGGACAATAAAGTTTAACACGGAGCCTCTTGAACTTAGTATGGGGAAATTTCAGATTTCCCATGGCCTCGAATCCTCCTCCGAACAGTTATACAGTAGTTCTTAAGCTCTCACCTTTCCCAAATTTGCATTGTCCAGAATGGGCCTGGTCACCCTCAGCCAACACAAAGTTCTTGCAGATGGAGTATGCTGAAGAAACCAGGTCAAGAAAAGCTACATGTCATTTGAATAACATACAACCAGCACCAAGGATGGTGGAGTTATTACCAGAGGGGGGAAAAGCATCCCTTCCTTGAGATGAAGTCATTTCCTTTTAAATCCATCTACTTTTCATCATACTAACATAGAAGTGGCTACTACAGCTTGCTTGCTTGCCTGCTTCATTCATTCATTCATTCTGTCCACCCATCTCAAATTCATAACAGGTGGCTAACATTATCAAAAATAATATAAAACCTAAAAAACAGAAAAACAAAGCAAGAAAACCCCACAATAAACATAAAACCACAAAAGAATAAAAACAGATCTTCAGTCACAAGTTAACGAAAGTATGGGCTCAGTCCCACCTCCTGATCTCCAGATGTTTTTTCAAGTTTCAAATTTGGATTACAATATTAGGATATCTTAGGGTTTTCTTATTCAGGTTTTACCTGTGTAGCTTTTTCAAGATCGGCCAAGCTCAGCTACACAGTACACCTCGACTTAGACAGTGCTTCCCAAAAGTTTTTCTTCATTACTCAGAACTGCTTATCAGAAAGTCTTTTCAATATCAAAAAGTCCTTATTTAAATGTCTCTATTGATTGGGTAATTAATTGTGTGTCTTTACCTAAAGGAAAAAGAATACTTTTCCCCCAATTTTGGGTGATTTACCCAGATTTGGAAAGTAGTCTTAGAGACCCAGGTCTATCCCTTCTCACCCAGGGTTGTTGTGGGGAAAATAGGAGGCATGTTAAGTTATATATAAAAAGGTAAGGGAAGGAAGGAAGGAAGGAAGGAAGGAAGGAAGGAAGGAAGGAAGGAAGGAAGGAAGGAAGGAAGGAAGGAAGGAAGGAAAGAAAGAAAGAAAGAAAGAAAGAAAGAAAGAAAGAAAGAAAGAAAGAAAGAAAGAAAGAAAGAAAGAAAGAAAGAAAGAAAAAGAAAGAAAGAAATAATACCGGGAGAGCTATATTAAATACTTAGGATAAATGTTAGATGGCAGACAGCATATCTAAAATTCTACTGTCATCTAGCGACAGCTACTTGTTAAATTATTATTAGCCTTCAGCTACGTCCGCTTGCTCAAGAAATCAGCCGGGAAAACCCCGAGGGCGGGAGGAAAGTGATCGCTCTCCCTGACCACGCCCCTTCTTGATTTGCATTGGAACCTTCGGACTCACGAAGAAACATGGAATTACACCAGTGACCTTAACCGGAAGAACTGCGCTTGCACCCGGTTGCCGCTCTAGGCAGCGGAGATGGGCGTGCTGTCTATGGTGTTCGCGCGCTTTGTGATGTTTTATTGTGTCGCAGAGATTCGGCGGCCTGGAAACCCGGAACCGTCAGGAGAAGCGGCGGCGGCGGCGGCGGCGGCGGTGGCCGAACGACTGTGGGTCGCTTAGCGGCCCGGTTCTTGTGGGAAGCCGTTGAAGCAAGAGGAGGCGAAAAGACCGTCGGGCTGTACGTCAGTAACGGTCTTCGTGCCGCGAACCGTTGCACGCGAGCCTACGGGGAAGCGGGGGAAGAAGTGCTGGGGTGGGTCTTTTTTCCCCCTTTCCGTCTGGCACCTTGAGATCGAGGAAGAGCTAAAGAGGTGGGAGAAGGAAGGAAGGAAGGAAGGAAGGAAGGCTTCTGCGCCCAGAAAGGGCCGAAGAGTTGGTTGGGTGCAAAAGGGGCTGCTAACGTTTCTTGTTCTCTGTTCTCCCTCCTCCCCTTCCCTCCGCATCTGCTCCGGGTTTCTCCCATCTTTCTTCCCGATTCGGCTGCCCGCATTAACCCGAGCGGGAATGCAACGCCATAAGCCAGCCTTCCCCAACGCAGTGTGTGTCCTTGGGTAACAGCCAGGCTCGCAAGGGCGATAATGAGCATTGTAGCCCAAGAAATCTGGACGGTAACGGGTTGGGAATGGCTGCCTTATTCGTCCTCCCTGGGAAACAGCCAGCAGCAGCAGGAGGAGGAGGAGGAGGAAACGGCGTCCTCCGCAGGCACTTCTCTGTTTCCTGGCAACCTCAGTGACTCAAACGTTAATAAAAAAGTAAATAAGCTGAAGGCCCTACCGTCTCACCGTTGCTGTTCTTTCTCATAATTCAGTGCTACGCTCTGTGACCTCTCCTGGAGTCAGAAAGTGAAATGGATCCGTGCAGAGATCCAGTTTTGTTCGTCATATGATTGCCTCTACAGAGGCCCAGATTTATATATATTGTCACTGGGGCGAATGGCTTCGGAATACTGTGCATCCTTCTCCAAGACAGGCTTTTCTAAACGAAGTCCTGAAATAGAGCCTGGATATACCGTAGCTATCCACGTTGCAGTAACTTTAGACTGCTCTATTGTAATATGTTATATGTGGGACCTCTTCTAAAGAAATTCCAGTTTATAGAAAATACAGCTGCTAGGTACCCTGGATTGATAGAAACCATCTCATCACTTAAGTAATTACTTTTATTCTGTACCAACACAGTGTTCAGTAGGTAGAGTTTCTTGCATCCCGTAATTTTCGTCAGTTGCCTTTTGAGTTCCATTGCCATCTGAAGTTACATGGATATTAATCTCAGACAGGCTTTTTGACTGCAAAACCAGATATTTGTTACATTTTGAATTATTTTTTTCTGTTTCCTGTAGCATTTTAGAAGTCTGAATAGTGAATTTTAATTCCTGTTTTATACTTTAGCCATGTTTATTAGGCCACTGCAACTATCTGTCTGCCCACTGTTACTGTTAACTTGTTTTTAACTCCTTTGTTTCTAAGAAAGTATATTGAAAAGAAGATTATTAATTGCATTAAAATAATACTCAAAAAATAATCCCTCAGAAAAGCATAATTGAAGTTAAAATGCAAACGAGTATCTTCCCTACCCCCACCCCCCACCTCAGAAAACCCACCAACAACTGAATCTGGAGTTCATAGAACAGGATGAGAAAAATAGAATGAATTAAAATGAGTTTCAGGTTAATTAAAGTTGTCATATTCTGGAAGACAATCAGGTAAAGCAGTGAAGGTACTCTGTGAAAACACATATTTACAAATATGTAAATTCACAAATCTAGGATCCCCATTTTTAGGAGCTCTACTTTAATTATTATTGGGGTCTCTCTTAGAATAAAAGAAACTTTCTCTCCAATATCAGTCATCTTCCGCTATATGCTTTCTTTTCAAATAGGCAAGGCTTGAGGTATTCTGGAATTGGGATGTGTACAGTCAAATTTATATCTTTCATTCAAATAACTTCTCCCTCAAATAACATTGTAAAATTGAAATAAATGCTTCTCATTGGATGACTTGCATTTTGTTCCCCATGTCTTGAACTCTTGTTATCATCTCTGTACAGCAATATTAAAATTTAGAGCTAGATGAGGTGAATATACAACAAATCTTGCTGGCTTTGAGCTATTGTACTATGTGGAGAGGAGTTTACACAATTGCTTCTGTCCTGTACTCCTACTCCTTGAGTATTGGACCTTGCAGTGATGACAATAGGACAAAACAAGTGAATTCTATTTTGCCACTATCAAAATAGTGGCAAATGGAGTGAAATTCATATAATTGGTTCTTAAGCTGAAATGCATGCCAATCATCAAAAGGAATTGATTCCTTCAAAATATATAACTAATATGCACATCTTAAAAATTATTAAAGAGTAACTGATGAATATTCTTAATTGGAGGATGGGGTAATATTGTAGATGAACTTTGAATATATTACAGAGCATCCAGCCCTTTGAATCTTACTGGATCTTATTACGTGCCTCTTTTTTCCACCCGCAATTCTGAAATTTATGATAGTATCCTAGAGAAAAAATGCAGAAGTATTTTTTATGAATCAGTGAGTGTATAATTAAGAAACAAGTTGTGTATATGTTCACACATATCTGAACTCGGGAATAAATAAATCACTATTTGGTGGGAAATGAATTATTTTTAGTGGACAGCTGCTAGCTAACTTGCAGAAAGCACTTTCAGGAAATGGTATACAGAACTTGTATAGGTTTCCTGTATTATCCTTTCCTCCAGTAAAAGATTTATATTATTTTTTTCCTCTCAGTTCCCCAGCTGCTATCTTGAATTACCAGATGGTCTCTTTCTTAGTTTTAAATTTTGAAATAAAATTTTTGAGCTGAAAAAAAAGTGTGAATAGTGTGAGAACCATCAATTATTACTGAACAAGTCCTGTTGTTCCTTAGCATTGGCTAAGGGTGATAGGTATTGGATTTCAAAAAAATCATATAATATCCATTTTCCACTCTTGTTTGTAATTTAAGATGAGCTAGTTAAGGAATGAGTTGAAGATTTCCCTAATTCAGATACTTCAGACTATGTTTAGACAGATTTTTATGACTGAAAAATAATTGTTAGAAATTAAATTGAAGTAGAATAACTTTAAAGAATGTGTTCATTTTGGAATGCGTTTAGATTTTTCAATGATAACTTAAGATAACTTCTTGATTAATAGATCTCACCCATTTCTATGCAGTAACTTTGGGCATGATACCATCCAGTATGAGCAAGCTCCAATTAAGTCCAAATGAAGTGGCACAATTTCTTCTGCATAAAAGAGCAAAAATGTACATTTTACACTTTGGTAGAATATATTTCATAATTTAAAAGAACGTGTTGCATAGAAATGCTGAATGTCACAATGTATTTCTCTCTGCCATCAGGAGTCAGGAAAAACATTAACAATTCAGCTAGGTTTCTGTTTCTTAGATTCTTATGACTTGGAAATAGTATAAATTCAGGATTGTAATTCCCTTAGTCTAAATGACTAAGGATCGTGTTTGTCTTATGAAGGAAAAGTGTTTTAAGACTGGTGATGATACACCCTGAAAAAATTTGTATGAGTATAAATAAAAGGTGAATCTGAAGCAAACAAAACCTCTTTTCCAGAATTTTGAAAATAGGTTTATGGTTAATTAATACAGAAAACAATTTGGTTATGAACATTACGTTTAGCAAGGTACTACTAGGAATAAATTACATTGTTTTCAAAAATGTATTAAATTAATGAAAGGAAAAGTATCAGTGAAGTAATATTAATTTCAAACAATTGTAATAACAAAAAGATTGAAAAAGAAAAAGCTCTGGAAAATTAAATTATAAATAAAACAATTTCAGGGCTAACTCTATTGTTTGAAAGTATTCTTTGTAGTGCATTTTGCAGATGATGGTATGTTTAACAACTTTGGTTGGCTAAAAAAATCACATTATCTTTGTATTAAATGGATATCAATGTCCTTAGATCAAACAGTTGTAAAAAAATTCTAATCAAATCAGAGAGATGTTTGTAACTTAAACATTTATATATAGTTATCAGGAAGGTACTGTTTTGGGAGTGAAAACATACTGATATACTTTTTTGATATACTTTTTGATAGATATCAGTTTAACTAATGTCTCTTACCCCCAGGATGTGATCTTTCATGGTATGGTGCTGGGAATCTGTATTTTAAATCATCCCAATGGATGCAGACAGTGATGTTGCATTGGATATTTTAATCACAAATGTAGTCTGTGTCTTCCGAACAAGATGTCATTTAAATTTGAGAAAGATTGCTTTGGAGGGAGCAAATGTGATATACAAGCGTGACGTTGGGGTAAGTAACATTTTAATTTTAGAGTTCTCTCATGTATTATTGAAAACTGCGCAGACTCGCTGCTACTGAGATATCAGGTTATGAGTCCCTCCTTATGAGG
The DNA here is from genome assembly GCA_034064705.1 of Bothrops alternatus. Lineage (NCBI taxonomy): Eukaryota > Metazoa > Chordata > Lepidosauria > Squamata > Viperidae > Bothrops > Bothrops alternatus. The sequence continues at coordinate 1,769,049 of JARGCV010000048.1, read as the reverse complement.
TTGGACCTAGGTGTACAGGTGGGCTTGTTGCTTACGTACCTGCCTCCCAGCTGCGTTTCAACAGCTCTGCCCACGCTACTTGAGGTAGCCGGGTTGGCGGTCGAGTTCCCCAGACTTATAGTCTTGGGGGACTTCAATGGGCCATCACTCGGTGAGTCTTCTGGGTTGGCGCGGGAGTTCATGGCCTCCATGGCAACCATGGACCTGACACAAGTAATCAAGGGCCCAACCCACGGGGGGGAGACACACACCTGACCTGGTTTTCCTCTCGAAACAGTTGAGGTATGATCTGAAGCAAAGGGGCTTAGAAGTGTTGCCTATGTCATGGACAGATCATTTTCTGCTGCAGCTTGAGTTTACGACACCAATCCTCTCTCGCAGGGAGCCGGAACTGATTAAATGGTTCCGCCCCAGATGCCTGATGGACCCTATGGGCTTTCAAAGGGCGCTTGGGGAATTGCCGGATTCGCTCGTACACAGTTCGGCGGAGTCCCTAGTGATGGCCTGGAATATGGCCACTACGGGGGCTCTAGACCAGATTGCGCCGTTGCGACCTCTCTTTGGTACTAGACCCAGGAGATCTCCTTGGTTTACCGAGGAACTCAGAGGGATGAAGCGCCAGAAGAGACGTTTAGAGAAGCAATGGAGGGAAAGCAGATCCGAATCTGATCGAACCAAATTGAGAGCTTATATTAAGACCTATTTGGAAGCGATCACTATGGCAAGATCTCAGTATCTTTCCGCATTGATCGTGTCTGCGGAATCTCGTCCGGCTGCCCTGTTTAAGGTGACTCGCTCTCTCCTTGATACGGGGAGGAGGGAGGAACCTTTGCAGGGCAATGCCGAAGAATTTAACATCTTTTTCGCAGACAAGGTTGCTCAGATCCGGGCTGACTTGGACTCCAATTGGAATGCAGTGTCGGCTGACAATGTGTCAGTCGAGATGACAGAGGCCTGTCTTAGTCCTGTTGAATGGGATGAGTTTGACCTGGTAACTCATGATGTGGACAAGGCCATTGGAGCCGTGAGTTCTACCACCTGTTTATTGGACCCGTGCCCCTCCTGACTGGTTTCGGCTAACAGGGAGGTGACACGGAGCTGGGTCCAGGCTGTTGCTAACGCTTCATTGAGGGAGGGGTCCTTTCCGGCTCCCTTAAAGGAGGCACTTGTGCGCCCCCTCCTCAAGAAGCCTTCCCTGGACCCGGCAGTCTTAAATAATTATCGCCCAGTCTCCAACCTTCCCTTCTTAGGGAAGGTTGTCGAGAAGGTGGTAGCACTCCAACTCCAACGGTCCTTGAATGAAGCTGATTATCTGGGCCCTCAGCAGTCTGGGTTCAGGTCCGGTTACAGCACGGAAACTGCTTTGGTCGCACTGACCAATGATCTCTGGCGGGCCCGGGATAGAGCCTACTCCACTCTCCTGGTGCTTCTTGACCTCTCAGCGGCATTCGATACCATCGACCATGGTATCCTTCTGCGCCGGTTGGAGGGGCTTGGAGTGTGGGGCACCGTTTTACGGTGGTTCACCTCCTACCTCTCTGGCCAGTCGCAGTCGGTGTTTACAGGAGGTCAGAGATTGGCTCCGAGGCCTCTTCCATGTGGAGTCCCTCAGGGGTCTGTTCTCTCACCTCTGCTTTTTAACATCTACATGAAGCCGTTGGGTGAGATCATCCGTCGACACGGGGTGAGTTATCATCAATATGCTGATGATACTCAGCTTTATATCTCTACCCCGTGTCATTACAGCGAAGCAGTGGAAGTGATGAACCGGTGTCTGGAGGCTGTTGAGGTCTGGATGGGTGCCAACAGGCTCAGACTCAATCCCGACAAGATGGAGTGGCTATGGGCTCTGCCTCCCAAGGACAATTCCAACTGTCCGTCCATTACTCTGGGGGGAGAAGTTTTGTCCCCCTCGGAGAGGGTTCGCAACTTGGGTGTCCTCAATCCACAGCTAAATCTAGAACATCATTTTTCGGCTGTGGCGAGGGGGGCATTCGCCCAGGTTTGCCTGGTGCGCCAGTTGAGGCTCTATTTGGACCAGGAGTCACTCCTCACAGTCACCCATGCCCTTGTCACCTCGAGATTCGACTACTGTAATGCTCTCAACATGGGGCAACCTTTGAAGAATGTCCGGAGACTGCAAGTAGTCCAGAATGTGGCTGCGCGAGCCGTCTTGGGTCTCCCAAGACATGCTCATATCACTCCAGCTCTCCGTGAGCTGCACTGGCTACCAATTGGTCTCCAAACACAATTCAAAGTGTTGGTTATGACCTATAAAGCCCTTTATGGCAATGGACCAGGATACTTGCGGGACCCTCTTCTGCCTCATGAATCCAAGCGACCGGTTAGGGCGCATAGGGTTGGCCTCCTACGAGTCCCATCTGTTAGGCAATGTCATCTGGCAGGGCCTAGGGCAAGGGCCTTCTCCGTTGCTGCCCCAGCCCTCTGGAACCAGCTTCCCTCAGAGGTTCGTACTGCTTCCTCCCTCCTAGCTTTCCAGAAATTGTTGAAGACACATTTATGCTGACAGGCTTGGGGCGTATGAACTGCACTGTGCCCCTGGTCCTAGGAATGTCCCTCCATCGGCGACTGTGTTGACTGTGATTGTATACTGTATGAATGTAATTAATTTTATTGTATTGTTATTGTAAGCTGCCCTGGGTCCTAGGAGAAGGGCGGCATAGAAGTTTAAATAATAAATAAATAAATAAATAAATAAATAAATAAATAAATAAATAAATAAATAAATAATAAACTTAATAAACTCTAAACAGCTCAAAACATGTTAGATAGTTTATTTGATGATGGAAAATAATTTTACAATGTGTCAGTAGTAAAGACATAAATTGTATTATTGATTCAGCAATTTTGAGAAAGTAGCATGAAGTGCTAATATAGCTTGAATGTACTAAGTTTTATTACTTTTAAAGATGGTTTAAAATTTCTGTAGAATATGGAAATTCAAATATCAGAGGGTAGTTGGAATAAGTGATGTCTGAGGTGTACTTTTTATTAGTACATTTACAAGTTCAATTAAACTTGCAGTAATTAAACTGTTAACCAGTTCCTAGTATTAAAGCTGCTTCTTCTTCTTCTTCTTCTTCTTCTTCTTCTTCTTCTTCTTCTTCTTCTTCTTCTTCTTCTTCTTCTTCTTCTTCTTCTTCTTCTTCTTCTTCTTCTTCTTCTTCTTCTTCTTCTTCTTCTTCTTCTTCTCCTTCTCCTTCTTCTCCTCCTCCTCCCCCTCCCCCTCCCCCTCCCCCCCCCCACCACCACCTCCTTGGGTCGATCCAGGGCATCTTCAGGGGCAATGCCCAAGCTCCTAAACCTTTTGAAGAAATTATATATTTTTCTTCTACAGCCAGCCTTTTTTAGTTTGAGTTAGTTTATCATAGTATGTTTAAAAAACAACAGAACTATGCGCTAGTAAGAATTTTAGTTTTCCCTCCAGTGTAGAGTACTTCAGAAGTGAAACTTTATGTTGAATCTTTCTAAATAATAGCATTTAGATTTTTTTTTAGGTTTTTCAATTTATTTTTTTCTCTGATTGATTTCAGAAAGTATTAATGAAGCTTAGGAAACCCAGGATTACAGCAACAATTTGGTCCTCAGGGAAAGTAATTTGCACAGGAGCTACAAGGTATACTTAATCTATATTTTTATTGCTTTTTAATGAAATCATTTATGTATTAGCAATGCTTAATTGCATAATCCCTTAATATGCAATTGTATGTTTATTTTGAACTCTAGTGAAGAAGAAGCAAAATTTGGTGCCAGACGACTAGCCCGTAGTCTGCAGAAACTAGGTTTTCAGGTATTTTTTTTCTTATTGAAATAAATATATTTTGATTTATTAGTCAGTTGTGACACCTCTTTTTTCGTTCTCATTCAGAGATTTTCTTATTGGATTGGTTTCTAGAAAGTCCGCTGATTATACTCACTACTAGCAATTATAACCTTTCCCTCTCTGATGAATCCTGTGCGTTCCAGGCAAAACATCACAAAACAGAATGGGGTCAAAAACTGTTTTTTTTTTCTTTTCATCAATTTCTTTGTAAAGGAGAGTTTCTCTCATCAGCTGAGTCATTGCAAAAAATGCTTAGACCCTATACTACAAAACAGGTTGTTTTGTAAGGAACAGAATGCAAAACGAATTGAAGGAACATGGCTCTACATGCATTTCCTGCAAAAACTCAGTACTAAGAGCAAGCCTTCTCCCACCTCTACGTTCCCTGTGTCTTTGCTGGTTTGCATATTATTACTTCGCTAACACATCAATGATTACAATGTTTTGTCAGCTACCAATACTGACTTTGCCAATTATAAATCCAAATATGAATAAGTAGTTTATTAAAAGGATAATAAAGTAACAGTGTGTTCAATTTGACATTATATAATTCAAAGAAGATGAAAGCCTCTTTAATAAATAGAACTTAATCATAGTATTCAGACTTCAGTTGCACTGCATGTGTGGGTGCAGGAGTGTGTGCATGTGTATTATGTTTTAAGAAGCAAAATGAATTCTTTCCCCAAGAGTGCAGTAGAATGTGGGGGTACTTCTGACAGTGTAGCTTGTCTTAAAAAAATAATCTAAATAAATGTTTCTCAATCTCAGCAACTTTAAGATGTGTGGACTTCAACTCCCATGTTTGCTGTTGCGAAGTCGTGTCCAACCCATCGCGACCCCATGGACAACGTTCCTCCAGGCCTTCCTGTCCTCACGCCTACTGCTTCAGTGACTCCATCCAGCCACCTCATTCTCTGTCCGTCCCCTTCTTCTATTGCCCTCAATCTTTCCCAGCATTAGGCTCTTCTCCAGTGAGTCCTTCCTTCTCATTAGGTGGCCAAAGTATTTGAGTTTCAACTTCAGGATCTGGCCTTCTAAAGAGCAGTCACGCTAGCTGAGGGAATTTTGGGAGTGGAAGTCCACATAACTTAAGGTTGCTGAGATTGAGAAACACGGATGTAAAGGATACTCTGCAGATGCAGCATCTCATACATGTGACATTCCCCCACCCTCTTATATATAGGAATAAATAGGTAGGAGTTATATTTTGTGTTTACAGCATTCTGGAATGATCCTTTCTGCTAATTATTAGAAGAACTGATACATGTGGATTTTAGGGACTTGATTAATACCACTTTACTCCATATGGCTCCTGCTAAAAACTGCTTTCAAGTGATGCAGCTATCTTTTGAATAGCTTGGTTTCTTAATTCTTTTTAGCCAAGGTAAATTAAATACTTCTAAAAGCAAAATGGGAAAATAGAATTACTCTTTTTTAAAAGATAGCAATTGCAAGTTCAGTGAAGGTTTGTTTGCTGTGAAACAGGAATATGATTAAAAGGACAATTAGAGAATATTTCTCAATTTTTAGGAACATTAGTAATTCTTGATTGCCATTGCAGCAACTTAATTGAATTATATGAAATTGATCACTGAAATAATTTTCTGCGGACTAAAATATGTTAACTTCTTTTCTCAAAAAAGGTCTTATGTTAAAAAGTACATTCTGGCCATAGTTACAGGAAACAACTGGTGGCTTCTTTGAAATGAGACAGAAATGTATGAAACCCCTTTATTTAAGTTTTAAAAGTTTTCTAATATTTCTCCACGTGTTCTTTCTCCTTCAAAAAGGTGATTTTTACAGATTTTAAAGTTGTCAATGTTTTAGCAGTATGCAACATGCCGTTTGAAGTCAGATTGCCAGAATTTACAAAAAACAACCGACCCCATGCCAGGTATAGTCCAGTATAATTGTACTATACAAATTGTTTTATTTTTTTTCTATTGGGATTTATTTTTGAAATACATTTCGTGTTATTTATTTCCTAGTTATGAACCAGAGCTTCATCCTGCAGTGTGCTACAGAATAAAAACACTTAGAGCTACTTTACAGATTTTTTCAACAGGAAGTATCACAGTTACAGGTACTTATTCATGTTTGTGAATAAATATCTTAACAATGGGAACTCAGGTAATTAAAAATAGCTGTATAACCATGAAAACAATAACAAAAATTCTTAGTGGATACTACCTTTATAAAGACCAAATAATGTGGTACAAAGAGTTTGCAAAAATCTGATTTTAATAGAATTCTTCACTCGGCAAGACGTTAAACATATCTAGTGTTGGAGTGGAGTGGTTGGGAATGCCAGCTAAAAACAGGTCCAGTGTTTTTATAAATGCTAGCTCTAATTCCAAGGCAAAAGTCTGTAGATTGGATTAATCCCCAATTACTTCTGTCTCACCTTCTCTGAGAATACAGTCTAACTAAAATTCAGATCTCTTGCTTATGCCTAGATAGAGAACATTAAAAAAAGAGAAAGTAAAGGGACTTTATGTAAGCAAAACTAGGTTATTTATGGACTCTGGTTGGCAAAAACAAAACTAAAGAGTTACACATTCAAGTATTCTGAGAGTAGGCTATAAAAATAAGGAGTAACAATTTATTTGGTAGATAATAACAATACTATGATAGTATACTGCTCAATACCTCATGAAGCATTAATAGATGCAGAAATAGCCATTGTAGCCTGAAGGACTATAAGAAAGTCGATAGAAGGCAGTACTAGAAAAGAATACATGAATGGCCATATTCTTGTTTTTAAACAATTTATGTTTAAGTGTAGATTCTGTATGGTCATTTTTGTAAATCATATAACACTTTGTGTGTGTTTCCATTAAAATGGTATCATCAATCCTGTGTGACAATTGACATTTGACTGAAATCAGTCAAACTAAATTTGTTTAGACTGAAAATTTTAAATAGATTGAAATTTTAAAATGTAATAGGTAAAAACAGGAATTAAGTTACAATTGAATGAGATCAGTTAATTTGTCACCATTAGGTGTTTGAGGTATTAAATTCAGTAGTCCATCCATAAATTAATTTGACTGACAAAGAACTGGCTTCTTATATCATAGGAAGTAGTTTAGTTACACATCCAATTTAATTACAAGCACGTGGGGAATTTATTTTTTAAATCAGGAATGCAGCAAATGATGGAAGAAGGCTTACATCTCCCTTTCTTTCTGCTTGTGACTTACACACTTTAAGAATAAATATCCCATTGTACCAATGGGAACATTCTTCTTTTATATTTTAGCAACTCTGGGGAAGTAACAATTTTGTTCAGTCTTGCTGAGGAGAGAAGAAATAAGACTTTGATTCTTACATGTTGGGATCCTAGTTAAGATTTTCTCGATTTATAATTGAAGAAAAATAAGATAGTTATATTAAGGTCTAATTTGAGTTGGATTGTTGGGTGGTCGTTGATGATAACAGGTAATTTAAAGTGCAAGTAGCAAATTTTGGGAAATCAGTTGCTGAATTTGCACTTTTTTCTTCTGAGTCTACGATACAGCTAGTCTTCAGTGTGAGAAGAGTGAGGATCCATCTAGGATGTATATGGATGTGTGTGATGTATAATTTAATGAATGTTTTCAGGCTAGTTTTATTTTCTGCTTCAGTACTGTTGGAATTGTTCGCTTTTAGAATATTGGAGAACAAAATTGTTGTAAGTATTAAGTTCCACTAATAAAGTTTCAAAGGTTTGTTTCTGTGTCTCTTCTGATCCTTTTTTCCCTGTTTATTTGTAGGGCCAAATGTAAAGGCTGTTGCCACTGCAGTGGAACAGATCTACCCGTATGTGTTTGAGAGCAGGAAAGAAATTTTATAATTTGCCACTTCACAGTTAGACGAACTAACCAAGCACCTTTTATAAGACTGCTGCATATTGGACTTGAAGTGAAAAAAAAAAGGGTAAAGAAAAAAGGATTAACTGGACCAAGACAGCTGAGGAGGTACAAACTCTTGGCCACAATGATAAACTCCAGTCCTTTTTGGATTTTATTTTGAACAGTGCTGTATTGTAAAAACAAAAGTTTACAAAAAAAAAATGAAATTGCTGCTTTTTACAAGACATTCTATTTATTTCTGCAGTGATTTCTGTGTTCATAAGCAGAATTGTCATGATATGCACTAACCTTGGAAATACTTCTTTAGGTTGAGCTTGTTTTTATTTGTTAATAGTCTTTTACATTTTTGTATGCTGTTGGGCACCAAAGAAGCTGTAGACATTACCTTTTTCATCTGACAACCATGCACAAAATAAAAGTCTGCAAAACCTTCCTTCATACCTGTTCTGTTACATTCCTTTTCCCTTTTCAATTAACAATTGTATATTGGCAAAGGAACTAGAGCATTATTAGTGTAATCTTTTGTTCATTTTTTTTCTTCCAGTTTTAGTGTGCGTGTGTAAAGTGGTCAATAGCAGACTAGGTTCAAGTGAATGACAGATATATAGGTGTACAAAGGACAGACTCTGTTTTTTCTGCAATGTATTTGTAAGTAAATGCAGAAGTTGGCTGATCTTTTTCTGCTTTGCTCAGTAAGGGCACATTCTGGATCATAACAGATTTTAATGAACATTGTATTCAGTAAAGATAGGGTTAGTATAAGTACCATTATAGCACTTGATGTTAGTAAAATCAGCTTACTGTGTCCATAATCCAGATACAGTTTTGGTTGGTTTTTTTTAAAAAAAAAACTGCTGTGAATTACTTCCATTGATTAGTGTTATTTTTCAGGAAAAAAAGTTAATTGATATAGACCTTTAGCTACTTCTAAAGAATTGTCCACACTTGCCAAATACTGCTATAGTTCTTCATTTTTGTTTTTGTTTTTTATTCTAACATGTAAGAAAGCTTGGTTTTGACATGTAATCTTGGGACTTTAAAAGCCAATGTTGAGTCTCTCAGTACATGTGCATTGGTACAGATGAGTGGTATTACTAAATTTTAATTGGAATGAGGATGCTACCATCACCATATACAATAAATATGTAAAAATGCAGATGTCTCTTTTTCATATCTAAGCCTCAAAAATGAATAAATGTTGATATGTATATTGCAAATACCGTGTATTCAGCTCTCAGCTTCCAGTTCAGACTGAAATAAATTCAGCAGAGTCCTACAGATAAAAAAAATCCCATTGGTATATTTTTCAAAACTATTTTTAAAATACGGCTCAAATGTCATGAGAGAACTTTGGAGGTCTGCTGGAAAAATGATATATAAATTGTGCTTTGGGAGAGGATACAAACAGACTGGATATAAATAGACGCTGTGTTATTCCAACTAGAAAATGTGCTAAATATACCTTCCTAAAACATTTTCGTCAAGGAAGCAGGCTCACCTTTTGAGAGACATCTACTCACACAGATTAAAACATGAAGCAATGATTATGCGTATACCTAACAATAATTATGATGGAACTAGGAAGAGCACCTCCATAACGACAAGCTACTGTTGATTATCACCTTTTTGTTATGTGTGTGCCTCAAGTCATGGGTGACTCATGGTGACTGCCTGGACAAGTTTCTGCAGTTCCCTTGGCAAGATTTTGGAAGTGGTTTGCCACTGACTGCTTCCTAGGGCTGATAGGGTATGGCTCACCCAAAGTTACCCAGCTGCTTTGGTGCCTAAGACAGAATTAGAAGTCACAGTCTTGTAACCACTACACCAAATTCTCACCCCTAATCATCTAGTATTCATAATTTGTTAATTGCTTCTTTAGAAACTTATGGAAGACAACTGCATAGTGTGTATGAACAAGTGTGAAGATAAATACTGTAATGTAAGAAGAACGATAGGGAAAACGGTTACACTTTCTACATTCATTAACTTTTAATTAATCATAATTTACATTTCAAAAGCGTATCACTTATAAAAGTGACACTTCCTAGACTGATGAGTTAGAGTGCAATTGTGCCAAATTTCAAGTTGGATCTGCTAGAAGTTGCAATGAGTTCAGCAAGTTAAAAAGCAATAAATATTTACAAATTTATCCATTGTATTCAGACATATATTGGATGTAAACTATTGGTGCACTTTAATCAAATAACTCACTTATGTGGTGCTCAAAATTTTCTGAGGTTTTTCTGCCCCATTAAAGAACAGCAGAAACTGTTGAAATAGTTATATTGTATAAACTAGATGTTGTCGCCCTGATTTGAGAAGAAAGAGATTAGATTGCCTAGAGCGGGGGTAGGCTTGGCTCTTTTCTGGGAGTTGAAGTCCACGAGTCATAAAAGAGCCAAGGTTGCCTACCCCTGGCCTAGAGCAACTTTCAGATATGTGAATTTCAACTCGTAGAAGCATGCAGTCTGAGGAATTCTGGGAGTTGAAGTTTACACATCTTAAAGTTGTCAAGATTGAGAATCGTGGCCTGGACACAGGAATAAAGTTCAGGAGAGAGGTGTACCCAAATATTTTCGTATTAATCTAGCAACAACACCTAATCTGCTATCTCAAAAGGTAGCTTTCTGAAATTTTACTCTACCTTTAAAAGTTTATATTCCAATTAGGAAACATGGTTTTACATACATGTAGAAAGTTCCTTAAAATGAAATTATAATTAGTATTCATTTGCACAAAAGTGGATTCATTTGCACAAAAGTGACTTCAATACAGTAGTGACTCTGCTGTTCAAAATTGAAGAACCTGTCAATGATGCCTTTTGCTAAGCAGAAAAGTTGTTATATGTGGCCATAAGTATGTGGAAAGAAACTCAGAAAAGCAGAAAAAACATTCCCATACAAATAAAGCTCAGATCAATATAGCTGATATTTGGCAACCAGCAGTTTGAAGAGAATACTTAAAGGCTTGTAAAATGAGGTAGGAATTGTTTTTGGCTCACAATAACAGAAGACTAGGAACATTTCTCAGTTGATTAGACCTCCTCATTATGCTAAGACACGATTTTTGACCTTATTTTTAAAGAAATTACAGTAGCCTGATTTACACAACTCTAAGCCATAAACCATGGTTTACAGACCAGATGTTTAGTTCACGTTATATACTGAGCAAAAATTAAGATAGACTAGATTATAATTTTACAGTACAAAATGTGAATGCAGCCAGTGATTTGAAAATGCTTGTTTGGTAGGGAACAAAAATAATGAGCAACAGTAAGGTTACAAGTAGCTGATTCAGAGTGTCTACTTACTAACATTAAAACATCACTGTCTTTTCCCATCCAAAATTAAAAGAGATCAGATACTTCAAGACTACTATAGCAATAATTTCATTTCTTAATCTGAAATCTAATAGGAAAAAAAAGAGATTCAGTCTTCATGGACTCAACACAAAAGTGGGCAACTCACCTGCAGATACTCTGATGTAAGTCTTAAACCCCCATCTTCTATCATATTACCACTTGCCATATCTAGAAATGCTTTCACCCAGAGAATGTCTGGGCTATTCAGGAAGAGGATCATTTCCAAAGAAGGATGAGATAATTAATAGAGGTTTTGAGATTTTCCTCCTCGGTGGTTTGTAGTGTAGCTGGCAAAAACATGCTGTTTCTTTCACGCGTGAGGGTACATATCACTAGATAAAACCTCCAATTGCCTTACATCTCATCTGGACTTCTAGCCTGCTAAGACTACCCACTCCACATTTAAGCATCCATTAAAACAAGACAGTATCCTTTTTCTTTGAACTTCCTAATCTGCTTAAAATTGTGAGACGGTAACCCAGAGAGGTTTTGATCATTATTTAAGGCCGATGTAACCTGTACAGTCTGTACGATTTAAAACAGACAAGTTGTTTTCAAGCCTAACAGCAAACCGTAGTTCAATAGTACCAGAATATGACTTGAAAAGCCTCAAGTTCTTATCTGCTCATTCTGTGAACATAAATAAGAAACTGGAAGCCCTTATTTCTTGGCTTAAACTAGCCCAGTGTATTGCTAGGTCAGAACACTGAAGAGCTGCGTTGACTCAGTTTGATGGCACTGCAAGGCCAGTGTTCCTGCACAATAGCCAACACATGCCTGTGGAAAGGCCACCCGCAGCAGCGAGTGCAAACCTTCCCATCGTTCAGCTCCATTGGATGACCTCGATTTCGAATACCATAGTTCAGGCAAACATTTTCTAAACATCCATCATGATTTTTATCCTTACTTGTCTTTATTCTAGGGCAGCGGTTCTCAACCTATTTCAGGTTGTGACCCCGGCCTGCACCGCGCATGTGCGGCGCGCCCGCGATGGCCTGCATCGCGCATGCGCGGCGCGATGGCCCGCATCGGTGCTGCCCCCTGCGGCGGCTGGGGGGGGGGGAAATGGCGGACTGCGGTGTTTGGTGACCCCGTGAAATGGTCGTTCGACCCCAAATGGGGTCACGACCCATAGGTTGAGAACCGCTGTTCTAGGGTACAATAAGAAGCTTCCACTTTCTCTAAAGCAGGGGTCCTCAACCTTGTCAACTTTAAGACTTGTGGACTTCAACTCCCAGAATTCCTCAGCCAGCAAGGCGGCTCTAAGGGGAATTGCTCATTTTGGTTGCCCTGGGCTGCAATCTTTTGAGTTCTACAATAGACAAATCACAACAAAACATGATTTAAGCCACCTGGTTTTGATTACTGGCTTACTTTAAAAAAAAAGATCATAACTTAAGGTCAATACCACTTGAAACATAAAAGAAAATGTTTAATTTAAATCACAAATCAGATTTTTCCAGCTCCAGGAAGAAAGGGAAGCTTTCAATATAAGCTTGTGCAAATAACTCTAAGCCACAATTCAATACTAGATTCAAATTTAACCACAGCTTCCTACATCCAGATCTTGCCGTTTGCCCAGATTTAATGACCTTAGGGTAGATTCTCCTAGGCAGCCATTATAGATTGCGAAGCAGGTATGATAACTCAGTTGGGTATGGAATTTCTTGTCACTAGTAATGTGGTCAAAGTGAAGTCACTGACTACATGGCTAAGTAATGGCAATCCCCGCAGTCCCAACTGCTGTCTTAACCCCAGAATGACACAGGTCATTAAAGAAGGATCTCGCATGATTACAACACGGGAACAGGAGAGGCAAGCAGGCCAGCAGGTGGCAGCTACAGGAGGATAGGTGCCATAGACATACACTATTGAGCACTGGCAGGTGGATGTCATGGGCAGGCTCTATAAAGCACAGGAGGCTAGGCCAGGGTTAGGCAACCTCAGCTCTTTTATGACTCATGGACTTCAACTCCCAGAATTCCTGAGTCAGCTATTCTGGGAGTTGAAGTCCATGAGTCATAAAAGAGCCGAGGTTGCCTAACCCTGGGCTAGGCAGATACCACGGGCAGGTGCTGCAGAGCACGGCTGTGAAAGCAACTTTTGTTTTTCCCTGCCAGCTTCCCCATTGACTTTGCTTATAGGAAGCAGGCAGGAAAAGTTACCAATGGCAATCATGCGACTGCAGGATGCTATAACTGATTTAATTGCAAGCCGGTTGCCAAGTGCCCCAAATCATGGTCGCGTGAGACCATGGCGATGTTGCAACAGCCGCAACTTCAAGGATCAGTCATAAGTCCCCCTCGTTCGGTGCCGTCATAACTTTGAATGGTTGCTGAGCAACTGGATATAACCTGAGCACTACCTGTGATACAGTTTGTGTGTTCACGACTTAGCACAAAGCAATAGTCAGCGTCCTTCCTTTTAAATAGCTTGGCTAATACCGGGAGGCCTAAAAAGCATGAGTACAGTTGCACAAGGGTGCTGAGCACGACCCCAATATTTTACTCTCTAAAAGATAAGTTGGCACAAATTTCTCATTTTGAATTATCGACTATATTACGTTCCATAGAAATATCATTACAGTTTGACAGCTCTGTGTTTAAAAATGTGCAAATTTCATTATTTTATAACGTTGACTGACCAAAAAAGTCCTCTAAAATAAAATCAGGAGAAAGCTAATTTAGAGTAAGACACTAAGCGTTCAGATGTAGCGGCAGGATTTCTATGAATTCTAGCATCTCGTCCTTTAGGAAAGCTAGTTCTGGTCGTAGTGACTCAGCCATCTGCCTCTGCTTCTGCCTAGAAGAACTGTTCGTTGACATCTTTATTAGAAAGTTCTATAGTTGAGCCAATCAATTGGTCTTGCCGCTGGCCCATCCAACAAAAAGGATTCTTGGTGTGCTTTCTGAAAAAGAGGAAACGTTTCAGCACAATCTTTAACGTAAGCTTCTTAAACACACACAGATCCTCGAACTTTGGGGCACCACGACCCTGCAAAATACTTAATGAATTTGTGTGCCACTCCTTTACAATCTTACCTACCTTCTGTTCCAAAGCAGCTTTTCCCTGGGGGAGGTCAAACTGGCTCCCCATTGCAAAACTGTTTTTCTGCAACAGGTTCAAATGCCCAGGTTTCCTGGAGTGAATATGCACATTCACTACCAGGGTCCAGCATCGAATCCAGGAAAAGCCATCCCTGGAAGAGGAGAGGGATGAAGACTCTGCCAGGCTGCCCTGAGCAGTGGTCAACAGCTGGTTCAGGTCTTGCAAGAGCTGCTGGTATGAGCACATAGAGGGGGGGCCCAGCACTGAGCTCCCATGTATGTCCTGGTCCAGCCAGAGTGGGAGTGGACATACAGAAAGCCAACTTGCAACCCCCAGTTTGGGAAGCTTTGCCTTGAGATCCTGGGTTCCAATTTGGAAGGAAAAATGTACCTTTACCTATTACCAAACTCTCGGTCCTTGATTTTATTTACGACTCTTCTATATATTTTTTTAAAATGAATAGGAATTAGAATGGAGCAAAGCATCAGGAATCCATTTCCAGCAATACTTTTATTTCTATTAATGTTTCCGAACCCCACATATATCCCAGAAGGATTCCTAGAAAATAAAATGATGGGTGGCTACAGTTTTGCTTCCTTTCTGGTATATGGGCCATGGTGGGTGTGTCCAACTATTTTGTAAATGTGCAAATAGGCTTTCGAAATTCCAGAAGTGTGCATTGGTCCAAAAATGTTGGGTAGCAGTTGGGATTAGAATATTTCTGTCGTGATAATCATCACACGCAATTCATTTTCAAAAGAATATTGATATACGGTATACGTAACAGCTTTCCTCAAGGTGGTACACTCTAGATATTGGCTATTTCAATTTCCCAAATACCTAGCCATCTTCATCTTTGTACAGAATACTTCATGATACATTTAAGATTTTAAAGAGAAGTTCTAAAAAAAATATTTTTATCTATGCAAGTAAATTCTAAAACAGCTAATATGCTTATTCACGTGCTTTGCTTGACTACCATAAAACCGTCTGCTCTCTACTCCTTTTAAACTCTTGAAGAATTTGTATTTAAGTTTTTGCAAGGGACACAACTGCCACGACACTGTGTACATAGGCTGATGAAGGGCGTCAAATTCTTAAAGTTCAGTGCTTATATTTTCTTGCTTAAAGCAGGGCTATTGCCACCACTGCAACAGTTGTTTCCCTAGTTTCCCAGTTCAAATTAAAGCTACCACACTGTTCTGTGACATGCTGGTCTAAGTGTCTTTTCTGACATGTCCAATCAAGGTTTCTGTACACACAATCTTCAAACTCAAGATGAGGTGTGCAGAAGCTTTCTGAAAGTGTTGAAAGAGGCTTCTTGCCGACAAAGTGAGCTACGCTATCTCAGGAGGCCAAATACGTTGCCTCCACAATACAGCCTGCCCAGTTGAACGAAATTATAAAAGTTATAATTTTTTATAAATATTAACACTGCAAAGTTCAAAACAATCAATCAAAAATACCAGCTATACTTTAATAATGAAGTATATAATAATAATAAAGTATATCAGCGCTGCTGTTTATTATTTAATAATAAAGTATATCAGCGCTGCTGTTAAGACATTGTCCAGTTTCAAAAGAGGTTTTCAAAGAGGCCTATTTGAATGGCACCTTCTCTCAAATTGTTTGAAAAGGCCAAAGGTGGACAGAAAAGTTAGGGCCACAACAGAGAATTCCCAGGTTTGGAATTTGGGACAGAGATGACATGCTTGCATAACTTGTGGAGGGTAGCTAGCAATTTCATTCACTCTTAGCCTGACATTATTTTCTATTACTGTAAAATATGTTACCGCTTGTCCACTAGACGTCAGATGTTCTCCATTTCAGAGAATCACCAAAGCATAAAACTATGTACGTCCATCACCATCTGGAACTTTTAAGTGTTATAAATCCAGAGAGATGTGTTATGGCTTTTTCGCCAGAATCTTTAATTATACTACAGGTAGTCCTCGACATGCAACGGTTCATTTAGTGACCATTCAAAGTTACAACGGCACTGAGAAAAGTGTTCACACATACGACCGTTGTAAGCCTCCCCGTGGTCACGTGATCAAAATTCAGACGCTTGGCAATTATATTTACGACGGTTTGCAGTGTCCTGGGATCACGTGATCCCCTTTGGTGACCTTCCGACAAGCAAAGGCAATGGGGAAGCCAGATTCACTTAGCAACACTTTGACTAGTTGAACAGTGATTCACTTAACAACTGTGGCAAGGAAGGTTGTCAAATGGAGCAAACTCACTTAACAAATGAAATTTGGGGGTCAATTGTGGACGTAAGTCAAGCACTACCTGTAATACACCTGTATGTAAACAAATACAATATATGTGCATATTGCTTTGTACTTACTGTTTGGCCAGATCCATGGATATTTGCTCTAAAGAACATCCTTTTGTCTCTGGTATACAGATAATGACAAAAGCTAATGAAGCTAGGCTCATCAGCGCATAAATGAAACATATCCAGGGTAAGCCAAGTAGGTCTAAAAAGAATAAATATTGTTTGACTCAGACACTTTAGGGACATAAATTCTTAGAAAAATAATCTGAGCTTACCCGAGATTTGCTATAACATACAAGGATTAGTACATAGAATAACAGCAACAACAAAACCAATTCGACACTGAAAAACACTCAGCAAACATTCTGTGTGTTTTATTTTCAACATGTAGAAATTATTAGCTTACAAAACAAAACGTTATAGCAGATACTAGGAAGGATATTGTGAAATATTTAAAAGTACTGCTCTATGGTTATAAAATGTCATAAATCTGTATCGAAGAACGCATTGCTTTACATTTCCTTGGGCTATGGTTGCAAAATTATATTTTCAGTCCTGTTGTAACTTTCAATGGTGGCTGCATGAGGCAATTAGTAAGCAAGTTCTACCTGTTCCCTGTTTTTTAATGAGCCTGCACATTTGAGCAGCTGAACTCTTGAGTTTGTAAACACTTTTGTGCTAGAAATATAATTTGAAGAACTGGCCCTAATGCACTGAAAAGGCTGTTTTGATAATTTTTTCAAAATATCTTTTTGGCTGACTGATTAACTGATTCACAGGATTTATATGGCACTCCAGTCAAAAATGACACTAGATAACTTACATTCCGATTTATAAAAACAAGTCTAAAACTATACAAGCAACAAAATCATACAAAACAGCCACAGGGATACATAAAGTTTTACATTCACTAATGGCTAGATTATACCGTAGTAGGAAGCAGAGCTCACATCATTCCTGCCTCCAAAGCCTGCTGAAGAACCCAGTTGTGGCTCCAGTGATCACATAAAACATTTGTTGGATGCTCTGATTGTAAAAAGGGCCTAGGACAGGGGTAGGCAACCTTAGCTCTTTTATGAACTCGTGGACTTCAACTCGCAGAATTCCTGAGCCAGCGTGCCTGGCTGAGGAATTCTGGGAGTTGAAGTCCACAAGTCATAAAAGGGCCAAGGTTGCCTACCCCTGGCCTAGGATATATTTCTAAAATGACAAAGCCATTCTTGTTAAGATGATAGAAGCTTCCCGGTTGGTAGACAAGCCTTAAGTCATCCATTAATAGTTGCCATCTTTACAAAAACCTGTGTGCAAAACAGCACTGGACTCTCTATCCAATACCCCAATGACTAAGGTAGATCCTGGATTGGTCCAGTGAAAGCCAATTCTTTGTTTTGAAAACATACTGCAAGTAACACTGCAAATTTCCTTGGAAATGGGGGTAATGACTATTTTCTCTCTTTTACTTTACTTTTATTGTAAGAGTGATTTTTATCATGTAATATTAAGCATATCCTTCTGGCTACAGAAGACCTCTACTCCAACTCCCTGTCTAGAGCAGGAATCTTCCTACTATCTCAGACAAATGGTTAAAACCTCCAGCAATAAAGCATCCACAACTCTTTGGACTTTCCCAGATTCCTAGAATTCTGCTCAAAGTTGCCACAATTCATCATATTTCTGCCCTTTTAAAGGATTATACCAAGCAGAGAAAAAGGCTGATTGTGCCAATTCCCCAGCCACAGCAGACTTACTTGTTATCGTCAAAAACGTTGATGAAATGAGGAGATTAACCCCCCAGTTGATGCTTGATGTGAAAGCGATTGCTCTTCCTCTGATCCCTCCAGGAAATATTTCACTTAACACCAACCAGGACACTGAAATAAAATAAAATCAGTTAGCTAGTCGAGTTTCACACTCTTCTACCCTGATCTTATAATTCATAGTTCCATTAAACTATAGCAGAGGTTCTAGAAGCAGCAGAGTGAGGAGACCGACAGATAATAAAACTGGAACATTTATTTTAGGAGTTACTTTTTGAAAGTCACATAAATGATCCAGCTACATTTTTAAAAAAAAAAACCCACAGCAGGCTGTCCAAGCAGGAAATGCTTGGATATTGTGATTGAAATATAAAAATAAAGCAGCTTATACCCGAGTCTCTAGTAAACAATGTTTTTTTTTTGTTCCAGGTCTTAAACAACAACCTGACTTTTGTGCCTTGAAACTACATTCTAAGCTGACTTATATAAAAGGTGCCTCTCTATGACCTTGAAGGACTTCCCAAGTAGGCATGGAGACCAAATGAAAGTCTTCTGATTTATCATCTCCATTGACTCAACTGCATTAGGTATATTTGCTGATCAGGGAGAATAATTCTTTTCTAAACATGTATCTGGGACACCCATTTAATTTTATTTTGGATGTTAAACATTGCCACCATTATGCTTGGTTGCTTAGTTGCAATCTAAATAAACAACTACCCTCCTTCCCCATTTCCATTGTTTTTTTTTATTTATTTATTTATTTATTTATTTATTTATTTATTTATTTATTTATTTATTTATTTATTTATTTTTAAATCGCATTTATATGCCACCATTATGCTTGGTTGCTTAGTTGCAATCTAAATAAACAACTACCCTCCTTCCCCATTTCCATTGTTTTTATTTATTTATTTATTTATTTATTTATTTATTTATTTATTTATTTATTTATTTATTTATTTATTTATTTATTTATTTATTTTTAAATCGCATTTATATGCCGCCCCTCTCCGGAGACCCGGGGCGGCTCACAACAAAAAAATACTACAATAATTTTAAAAATTAACACATTCATACCACACACAAACTCAATCAATTCACATGCACTGATTACCTGTTCTGAGCCACCCAAATTCACTTAGATGAGATGGATGGCCATACAAATTGAAAAATTATGGTTGGTCACATAGTCAGCCAGCTATTTAGACTGAATCTGACATTTTCTTCCACCTATCAAGTCCTTCCCAAGGACCGAGATAGGTAGATGTTGTTGTTTATTCATATTAAAATATTATTAATACTGTTGTTTATTCATATTAGGAAACAAGCTGTTCCAAGTAAAGCTGACTTCTGCAATTAATGACTTTGTCAGTGCCAATGATGTTGCAGTAGTACTCCAGATGTTTTAGAAATCATTGTCTAATTTTCCTTTATTGAGGAACTGTAACATCTCAAAATTAGCTACCTTTAAACTTAAGCTCCTAAATGAGGTAATTTCTAAATACAAATCTCAGTCTTAAGAAGGAAGCAAAACCAGTTCAAATCATTGTTGCTCCCATACTGTTTCCTCACTTTGTGGGCTTCTCCTCCTTGCTCTGCTCTGTGCAGGAAGAGGGGATATGAAAAAGTGAGAGGCCCATATATTAGTCTTAAGCACTATCCAGACAGTGGTGGGATTCAGCCGGTTTGCACCAGTTTGGCAGAACTGGTAGCTAATTTTTTGTTGAGTTCTGGCCCAGGCCCAGAATGGACTTTCGGAAGCGGCATCCACACAGAGAACCAGTTGTTCACATATTTGAATCCCACCACTGAGTCCAGGTCTCTAGAAATTCAAGTATGACTTTAGTTTGGAATGAGGCAATTATAGAACAGAAACTGGAATATAACGGTGCCCCATTCTAGTCTGTGGCTTTGATTCATTGTCACTGAGCATTTGAATTAAGTAATCCTACAAACACAACATATAAAGCAACAAAATTTATGTTAGTATCTTTTCACATCTATTACTCAGAACAGGGCAAGCCTGTTTTTGTTTGGTTTTCAGCAGCCTTCCTTGGAGATGCAGACCGGTTCTTTCACATCAACAGAAGTATTAATAATTGTGATTCAGACATTTCTCAAAGTAGAATTTATGTAAAAAGTGAAAAGAAGCGTTTAATCAATGTTGGATAGTCAAGCTACCATACTATTCATTACATCTAATTTGCTAAAGATGCTAAAGAGACAGACATTTTAAAGTTTTCATTCCCACTTGATGCTCGGAAATACTACAATGGAATCAAAAGATATGAAGAAAAAAGGTTTCTTGAGATTTTAGGAGATGTGAGCCACAGTGGCCAAAGAAATTACTAACAAATACGAAGAAAATTCTTCATTTTTGAGAGTACTGATGCCTGAATTTGTTAGCTGCTAATAATTTAGAATAACCTAGGCTAAAATAGAAAGCAAAAAGGAGTTGCTGAATTGAATTTAATCACATTTAAGAATGTAAAACCGATTTTTAAAACCCTCTTTATTTCTTTTATTACTTTCTGCGTAACACAAACAAGAACAACGCTGATCAGCCGCCCATTTGTTTATCATGGTTTTTACAAGGCAAAAAGACCTTTCTATTACAAACCAATTAACGTCTTTTTAAAAATCTAGTTGGTGTCACACATACTGTAAACCTGAATCATAAACCATAAATTACAAACCACAATATCTTAGTGTCATATTATTTTCAAATAGATCACATAATGACTTACTATGCTGTGGATACCAGCCACCGGTATTATTTCACTTTCGGTTCACAGTGATGCAAAGGCAGGAGGTGTAGGTTTGATTAGGAGATAGCAACATGCCCTGAAGTATTAATATTCCTGAGGAAATCTTCCTTGAAGTCAGCCATTCCCTGTCCTATCTAGATTCTATTTATTTTGGTTAAGATGTTTTCAGTTAAAAATATAATGACGCTATACAAAGCATAGCATCAATTAATTTAATGTCTTTATTTCAAAAATGACTTTGGCACAACATAGCCTATCCCTATGCCAATAAAAAGTAAATGGCTGCAGCCCAGTCTTTGGTTAGAACAGCGGTTCTCAACCTGTGGGTCGCAACCCCATTTGGGGTCGAACGACCATTTCACGGGGGTCGCCAAACAACGCAGTCCGCCATTTTTTCCCCTTTTCCTTAGCTGTGCTATGCCATTTTTTTCTTCCCTTTTCCTTAGCTGTGCTACTCCCTCTTATTCTATTGGCTTTTGAAAGCCAATAGAATAGACTCTCTTGAATAGAGTCTAATTCTATTGGCTTTCAAAAGCCAATAGGAATTGTCCAGGCTGTCTCCGCCCTGCTGAGCCCGCCAAAAGTCCCAGTCTGCAAATGGTGCTGCAAGTTGTCTGCAGCGAAGGCGAGCTGTCTGGAACTTTCCACCCCTCCCTGCTGAGAACTACTAAAACTGTAAGTAAAAGAGGGGTGGGAGGTGGGAGGCCGGCGGGCACAGGGAGGGTTTTGGCGCGCGTGGGGCCCGGCGGGTGGCTTACCTCCCTTGGACTGGGCCAGCTGGTGGCCCAGCCCATGGTCGCCCTGCGCCGTTGCTGCCGCCCAGGAGCGCCTGGGCCTGCCTGCCGCCGCCCCAAACGGGCAGCAGCAAAGGCAAGGCTAGCAGGGCAGCGGCGGGCGCAGGGAGAGTTTTTGGCACGCGTGGGGCCCGGCGGGTGTCTTACCTCCCTTGGTCTGGGCCAGCTGATGGCCCAGCCCGTGGTCGCCCTTCACCGTCGCCGCCGCAGCCGCCCAGGAGCACCTGGGCCTGCCTGCCGCCGTCTGTTCGACGTCACAGGGGGCAGCACCGCGCATGCACAGGGTAGCACCGTGCATGCACGGGGTAGCACCGCGCCTGTGCGATGCAGGTCATCGCGCCGCGCCTGCGCGATGCAGGTCGTCGCGCCGCGCCTGCACGATGCAGGTCGTCGCGCAGTGCATGCGCGATGCAGGCCGTTGCACCGCGCATGCGTGATGCAGGCCGTCATGCCGCGCATGCGCGATGCAGGCCGTCGCGCTGCGCATGTGCGATGCAGGCCGGGGTCGCACCACGCATGCGCGATGCAGGCTGGGGTCGCGGCGCGCATGCACGGCGCAGGTCGGGGTCGCGGCCTGAAAAAGGTTGAGAACCGCTGTGGGTTAGAAGCTTATCCATTTTCTTATCCTGAGAAAAAGCAATGGCACACATCTTCCAGGAGCTAGAAGAAATAATGGCATATGATATCACCAGCCTCTTTTTAAATAAATGGATGTTTTGTGACTGGCCATGTTCATAATGGCAACCATTCTCTGAACTGATCTATGGTAACCACCCAAAACATATTCTTAAATCATAAAATGTATCCTCCAACTTAAAAGTATTTTTTACTAGTGAGATAGACAGAAGCTTCTGAAGGGAATAGGACAACTTGCCACAGCCAACTCATTGTGGCCAACTCGCCATGGCCATGAATGAGTTGGCCATGGCAAGTTGTCACAGACCCTTTCTGAGGGCCAAATTACATTTATCTTTCACTTGGGTCAGTGTTTCCCAACCTTGGCAACTCTTAAGATGTGTGACTGCAAGGCTGGGAAAGACTGAACTGGGGGATCCAACTGCTTTCAAACAAATCTATTTCCTAGAACAGTGGTTCTCAACCTTTTCTTCACCACAGACCCCCTTTAAATATCTTTTGTGGTAACGGACTACCAAGACTTAATTCAAAGACTTAAAACATAATATTTCTTCAAGCCTTCACAGACCCTTTGTGTCATTCCAGCTCCCCAGACATCTGTGGATCACAGGTTGAGAACCACTGTCCTAGAAGATGTGGCACGTCATATTGTCTTGGCATGTCAACAAAGCTTTTGCTTTACAATTTTTGTTGTAAAACTTTCCTATTCAGTAATATCAATCCAAGCATCTTAACACTACACCAAAATATGAGAGAACAATATACAAAGCAATATATGTAACACTTACTTGGTCCAAGTCCTATGGAGAAAGCTGCAACATAAACCAGCAAGCTAGCCAAAGAGAGCCATTTCAGAAAGGGTTGCACCTTTGCAGGTTCAACTGCAACCTGGGATTCTGAATGCATCCTGGCAAACGGTTTGTCTCCTGCCAATGTTGTCCTGTTTTGATACTCTGGGTCAGCAATTTCACCTTTCCATCGTGAACTTCTAACAGGTAAAGTCGTGCCAGCAAAACGTTCCTTAAAAGTTTCATTGGTGAAGGTCACAGTTCCTGTTCCCTGAAACAGGATCTCTTCCAAAGACTGGTTTTTACAGATAGTGGTGACATTCACATGTATATTATGCATCACTAATCCTAAGGTGATCAATGACACCGACATGAGGGATGAGCCAATACAGAGAAATGTCTTGCTTCCTATATGGTCCACAAAAAGAATGGCTGGTATCGTACTGATCACTTTAACCACTCCAACCCCAGTTGAGGCCAGAGTAGCTGCTGCATTGCTCTGGAATCCAACTGATTTCAAAACAGTGGATGTGTAAAACAAGATGTTGGGTTGTCCAGTTATTTGTACAAAAAAAACGAGAGTGATCCCTATCATGATCCGTGTTCTCATGTTGTCTTTGGAATGGAACAAATCCAGAAAATGATATTGGTGTTCATCTTTCAAGGAAGATTTGATCATGGTGAGTTCTTCAGTAGTGTCCAAAGTTGCCCTGAGTTTTCCAAGTACTTTACTAGCAGCTTCATCGAAACCTTTCATAACCAAAAAACGAGGACTGGGCAGAAGAAAATATAAAGCAACTATTTGCAAAACTCCCAGTGGGATAACAAGGCCGAACATGTATTTCCAACCCTGGGATACATTAGCAAAGGCATAATTAGAAATGTAGGCACAGAAAATGCCCGTAACAATCATGAGTTCATTTAAAGACACAAGCAAGCCTCTTCTGTGCTGCGGGGCAATCTCTGCGATATACACACAGGTTGCAGTTGAAGAAAGGGAAATGGAAACCCCTATCACAATCCGTCCCACTATAAGTAGTTCAAAGGAGGCAAAAATGATCAGAATCAGACTGCCCACAACTAGTAAAGCAGATGACAACATAATGGTAAATCGCCTCCCATATTTGTCTATCAGGATTCCACCAGTTACTGAAGCTAACAAGGCACCAACAAGAACTGTGCTTACAATTATTTCTTGTTGTCGACACGAAAGTGTTAGGATGCTGGTTAGCTGAAGAAGAGCTCCAGAGATAACTGCAAGCTCATAACCCATCAAAAATCCACTGATGGCAGCAATGACAGAAGACAGGAGAGTGAACATTCCACAACCTGGAATTAAAGGATATGAGAAAAATCCATTTAGTTTTGTAGCAGCAGTAAATATATCTTAGAAACCATACTTTTTCTAAGATGCTCTAGCACAGGGGTAGGCAACCTTGGCTCTTTTATGAGTCGTGGACTCCACGAGTCATAAAAGAGCCAAGATTGCCTACCCCTGCTCTAGCAGTTACAATGGAGAATTCTATAAGAAGAGTTTTAAATAGATTAACCTTTCTTATTTCAAAAATCAGCATGCTGCTGTATGAGCCCAGAAAATTAAGAACTGAGCTAAGAAAATAGTTAGTCATGGTCAAGCTGTG
Source organism: Bothrops alternatus (assembly GCA_034064705.1). Classification (NCBI taxonomy): domain Eukaryota; kingdom Metazoa; phylum Chordata; class Lepidosauria; order Squamata; family Viperidae; genus Bothrops; species Bothrops alternatus. The sequence continues at coordinate 1,744,272 of JARGCV010000048.1, read as the reverse complement.
GCAGAGTTTTCTGGACCCAGACTGGAAGCTGGGTCTGCTGATGAGTGGAGTCCTACCCAAGATTCTTGGTCATAAACAAAAAGTCCTTGATAGAATATATTGGTTATGGTTGAAATGGTGCATGTAGAGGGAATATTCACAACAAAACATTTTTGATCTCCACAATTATTATTTTTTTTTGCCAAAACATGGGACTGTTTGGGATGCCACAGTAATGGACAACTGGAAACCTGAGAAATGGAGCTAATTTCAAGATACCATTTTATTATGAAAGTAATTGTTTTATTTTACGTTTCTTATTTTTAAATAATTTTCCACTCGCTTTTTTCATCCTTTAGATTTAAGATTTAGGAAAGGACCTAGGTTAATTATATTAAAATTGCTAAACTGCAACATGAATTAATATGGAATTCCCATTGAAGGAATGTATGCAATGTGAAACTGTTCAGATAATAACTCTAGTACCATTTATTTACACTGGATTGTGTTTTTCTAACAAATCATAACACATCCCAGAAAAGACCTCATAGGAGAGGCATAGAGATACATTGGCATAAAAAAACTATCCAAATGAGAGATTGCAGATGATTTTCCATATTCTACTTAACCAAGAATGTGCCAAATCTTGCAATTTAATTTAATTTTGTTTCTCTCTCTCTCTCTCTCTCTCTTTCTCTCTCTCTCTCTCTCTCTCTCTCTCTCTCTCTCTCTCTCTCTCTCTCTCTCTCTCTGTGTGTGTGTGTGTGTGTGTGTGTACGTGTAAAATTTAGCTTAACCAGACTGTTTTGTAAGTCTTATGCACCCGCTTAACCATATGGCCTGAAGCCCGTACTCTTTATAATTTTAAAAAAAATGTTTTCCTAAGTTTGCTGATTGTCCACACTACTTTGAATATTAGAAGTTACTTTAATTTCTGATTTTAAAGGTAAAACTCTGAAGAAAAAAATTAAAATGCTATTTAACCGTGCTCATTGGACATAGATTGAGACACATTTTAATATCCACTTTAAGTTGGTCTTTCTAAGGGTTAGAACAAGGCTTTTCAACCAGTGGTACGGGTACCACCTGTGGTACATTGGCACCTGGCAGATGGTACGCGACCATCCTAGAAAAGTGGTAGCGGGGAAGGGGAATGAACTGAACCGGTGGCAGCTCCGCACAAGCCTGAGCGAGAGATGGCTGGAGCTACAGGGCTTTCAGGGCTCAGTGGAAGCGCCAGGATCAGTGCCACTTTCCAGCTGATCGGCGCTTCTTCGGGGCTGTCAGGGCTCAGCGGAAGCACTAGGCTCCAGCTAGAGCTCGGTGCTGATCCTGGTGCTTCTGCTGAACCCTGAAGAAGCACCAATCAGCTGGAAAGCAGCACTGATCCTGGCACTTCTGCTGAGCCCAGAAGAAGCGCCGATCAGCTGGAATGTTGCAGCATCTCCAGGGTCTTGTGATTTACATTCAGATGCTTGGCAACTGATTCATATTTATGACGGTCAGTGTCCCAGGGTCATGTGAAGTGACCAAAACCTGCTGCAACCACCCAGCAGACAGGGGGAATAAAAACCAAACATCCCCCCCACCCCATCCCCACTGCCAATCCTCAACAGAAATGCTCACAACAATGAAAACCTCGGACAGGAGGAAGAGTGCCGCTGGGTGGGCAGGCAGGTGTCTTGCTTGGCTGTGGCTTGGGGGGCACTTTTTTCAGTGCCATTGTAACTTCGAACAGTCACTAACACTGTTGTAAGTCAAGGACTATCTGTAGTTTATCACTTTTTTCCTTTGGGGGGGGTCATCAAGTTTTTGACACCTTGCTAGGCAACTGGTAGTACTCAGATATTGCCATATCCTAAAAGTGGTACAATGGATGAAAAGGTTGAAAAGCCCTGGTTTAGAATGTGTGTTCCATTAATTGCACTGTTGTTAAACAATGGGCTTAGGAACAGTTACACGTCACCGTATTCATCATTAAGAGGAGGGAGACACACAAGTATAATAATAATGACTGAAAACAGTTAGCAGAAGAAAGGTTGATTACTTTTCCATGCACTACTGAGTACTCTTTGCTAGGCATTATGCCTAAGATGTGTTATATGTTGTTTTTTTAATTCCTTTAGATTTCCTTTCACTTGGCCTTTTTAAATTATCTCCTGCTACATTTCACTTTGTTTACTTTTGTTAATCATAAAAATACTAATAATCAATACATAAACATGAACAGTAATTAAAAAAACGTATTTGTTGACTTAATATTGAGAACCCTTTTTCAGTGTATATCTATTACACTAAAAACAAATTACTCTTTTATTTCTTATACTACCTGTTATAATTGTATACTTTATCAGCTATGAATTGAACTATTCACCTTTTGACAGTATTTTAAAATGGATTATTTATTAAATAAGCTGTATACTGCTCATGTCACCATAGTGAGTCATAGTGATTAAAAAATAGTTTACAAAAATGGTATAACACATGCCCAATAGCTAAAAATCATCCCACTTTCCAGTCAAATAAAGACAAGAACTAGGTAAACCAAAGACAGATGGAGGCTGATGGTCCAGCAAATAACATGACCCTGTGCCATGAAGGGCTATACAAGTGATGACAACACCTTTAATTGTACTCAGAAACTCGCTGGAAGCTAGCACAGTTCTTGGGGGTTTTAATTACCATATTTGGAAACACCCAAAACTGCCAACATCACTGCACGAACCTTTTTTCATAGATGGTGCTTAGTAGACCTATGATATTTGAAAAGTTGCTGGTGTAGTAATGATCTATGGCAGCAGTTCTCAACCTGTGGGTTGCGACCCCATTTTGGGTCGAATGACCATTTCACGGGGGTCGCCAAACAACGCAGTCCGCCATTTTTTCCCCTTTTCCCCTCGGCCGGCGCAGGGGGCAGCACCGCGCATGCACGGGGTAGCACTGCGCATGCGTGATGCGGGCCGTCGCGCTGCGCATGTGCGATGCAGGCCGTCGCGCCGCGCATGCGCAGGTCGGGGTCGCGGCCTGAAAAAGGTTGAGAACCGCTGATCTATGGCATTAGAAGTTCTATTAGGAACAGAGCTTTCCTTTGATCTAGAGCAGGGGTGTCAAACTGCCGGCCCACGGGCCAGTTGCATCACGCCAATGCCGCACCCCCTCCCAGTTCCAGCAATGCGAAAAAACTCACGATACATCGCAATGCATTAGGTGACGCGAGTTTGACATCCGTGATCTAGAGCTTAAGGCCCCAGACTACAAACCTAGACCCCATCTTAGGCAGGAAAGCCAGCAGGGTGACTTTGGGCCAGTCCCTCTTTCTCTCAGCCCGTGACATCATTCTCGGGTGACAAGCTGGTTAGTCAACTTTTGTTGCAACCAATGGATCAACACTCCAGAAAAAACAGACCCTGAATTTGCTGGAAAAGGTCAGAAAGAAAAAAAGAAATAGAAATTCTATTAAAAGTTCTAAAAAGTTCTATGGCGTTAGAAAAAGTTGCTGGCATAGCAATGTATTGTCTGGATTCTCTTTTCTCATCTCTTTGCTTGCTTTTGCCAACTATTTGATCACAGATGGGCAAGCATATGATTTGCCTAGGTGAATCATGCTCCAGGGATGAGAAAGGCCAGCAATAAGGAAGCAGGGTGATAAATTGTAGTTGCTTGCTCAATCTAATGATACTGTAAATAATTAATGGAGAAAATGGAGATCACCAGAGACTTTATTTTTTGAAGGGGAGGGAGAGAGTCAGGTAAATAAAAAATTAACGATGGACAACTAGCAAATATTTCAGTCAAGGTAATCAAGAACAGAAAATTAAATTTATATTTCAAAGTAGCCTAAAAAAGAAACAATAAATAGCATCTGGATTAGGGCACAGTACACTATTCTGCAAGTGTTTCCAACATTTAGGAGTGGGAATTACAGGCAAATGACAAACATTTGGAAAGACGCGGGAGAAAAAAGTGGAGGGGATGATGTTTAAAATGCTGCTATGCAAGTAAGAAAACATAATCTGGCATGGTTCCAGTTTCCCATACATGTGACTTTATTAAAATCTGCACATTACACAATGTATTTATTTCATTAAATGCATTAAAGCTGCCAATTCCTAGAAGACTCTCCTCACCCATTGAGAATGACAGTACATCGGGTCCTACAGAATTAAGTACTTAGAAATTAATAAAGTACAAAGAAAATTGTTTATTTATCATTTAAATTTCTTCCCAATTCAACAATGACTCTAAGCGGCATACAAATTAACATTACATGAACTGTTTGTCACCCTTTTTTAGGACAGCTGAGTTATAAAGGATCTGAGCCATCCCCTTTCCTTTCCTTTCCAAGCAAATTCTTGATGGAAAACAGCATCATCTTCTTAGAATTATATGAAGCCTTACAAGAGTAATGCCTGCTTCTTTTATTTCTATTATTAGAAGTTTACTAACATCTAAGCAATGCATTTAAAACAAAGACACTTGCCTTTGCTCTTGTATAAGCATGTTTAGTTGCCCATGCTGACTTGCAATAGCTTGGATTTTACATTTAGATTTACATTTTTTACATTTAGAACTCGGCCTTCCCCAACACATGCATACTTACTGCATAGCTTTCTGAAAATATGCACTTTAGAGACCAAAGTGTGAAAAGCCTTTCCTGGACATTCAATTTTCCCCTATAACCCTGTGAGGCTGGTTGGGCTAAGAAAGACTGACTAGCTAGTCAATGAGCTTTCATGGCTGACCAAAGACTGGATCTTTTTAGTGTCTTGTCCAGCATCTTCTCCGCTACAGGAATGACACTGAGAAGAAGCATTTCTTGTATACTTCATAGTGAAGAAATGCATTTAACATTTGAAGAAAGAGGGGGCTGTTGAGAAATCAGCCTTAAATTACCCAGCTGCATTATTGCCAATGAATTCAGATTGATAGACATCATGTTCCTAAAATAACAACTTGTTTTGTTTCCCAGTGAGGCTAGAATGCCGTTGCTCCACCCAAGCCCCATTGCTGTTCCATCATCCCAATGAAGAGGGACAACTCAATAAACTCTGGCAGCTATTTTTTTCTCTTTCTTACCTACCTACTCCTGTTCACTACATTGCACAAATGGCTTTCAAAAGAAGAAAACTATATGACTACCATGAAAAGTATCCAGAAGCTTCAACTGGTAAAAAATGGGGCTATAGGCAATCTTGAATGCCCAAGGAATGGTATATATAACCCCTCTGCTGCTGGTCTGCTTCCAGGTCCAATTCAAGGTCTTGGTTATGACTCTTAAAGCCCTACATGGTATGTTCCAGGGTTATCTATGGAACCATCTTCATCCCGTTACATCAGCCCAACCCACCCAGTCAAGTAGGGAAAGTATGTTACAGACCTTCTCAACCAAAGAATTCCAACTGATGGGGTCCAGGAAGAGAGCCTTCTCTGCCGCTGCCCCTGCCCTGTGGAGCAGTCTCCCCCCAGGGGTGAGGCAGGCCCCCGCCCTCTTGACCTTCCGTAAAGGCCTAAAAACATGGCTCAGTTTTTTGCTTTGGGTGTGCAGAGGAACCTAAAGTCATGGTCCTGGTTAACTTCCTGAAAGTGCTCCCTGACTTTTAACATTCCTTGTCTCTTTTAAATTTTATATACCATTTCATGCTTTTAATATTTTACTGTACACCACCCAGAGTCCCTCTGCAACAGAGCTGAGTGGTTCTTAAATATGATAAACAAATAAAGGAAATTTACTGAAATATAACGCCGGATTAACTTCTAACTTGCGAACCTGAGTAGCACCTATATATCAATAATATACTGGGTACATGATGTCTTCTCACATCCATCTAATATTAGCAGTCTCAGGTAAGGCAATATTGACAGATTTATCAGATATACAGGTAGGATATATTTGGACTCATTGATTTGAATTAATGATCTAAAAAGAAGAGAACAGAAATAGAGCAAAGTGAACGAGAAGGGAGTAGAAAAAAACACAAAAAAGTATTAGGAATAAATGATATATATATAATGCAATCCAATCCAATCCAACATTTCATTTTAAAGATCTACAAACCTTGACATTCTGTTAGTCAAAATATAGGATGTTAATGACAAGTCTAAACAAGCCTGATCTGATTACATTTTAAGTGCTTTCTATGCATTCTTTCCTAATATAAATTACGAACAACAACATAATAGTGTTCTTTATAGTAGATGCAGCAAATTTAAAGGAATTTTACATACTACTCACCTCTGTGTGTATGTGTGTATGCAACTACTTGCAAAATTAACATCTACAGTGCTTCTTTCTGTAGCTATATATGGTCACGGGGACAATAAGCCTTTGAAATAACCCAAAATCTAATCAATTAATTGTTGCATTACAAAACAAGCCATTATCACAGCATCCATTATATTACATTATCAATGGTTTTTGAGGGAGGAAACCTAGTATTTTATATATAATTGGATATAAGGTACTGAATAATCTAAATCTAAACCACATTCAGACCATTATCAGCAAAGGAATTTTGACCTCTACCCATACCTACCATCTGAGAATTCTTGGATAGATGCTGAGGCCCTCAAATTCAAAAGGGTCAGTATCCATTGCACTGATAGATACTGTAGTGTGGTTTCCCTTTAAATGAGAGCAACGGATATCTGCCAGTTGTCTAATACAGTGTTTCTCAACCTTAGCAACAACATGCTGGCTGTGGAATTCTGGGAGTTGAAGTCCACACAGCTTAGGATCGCCAAGGTTTGCTTTACTTTATTTCTCACCTTTATTATTTTTACAAATAACTCAAGGTAGCTAATATACCTATTTCTCTACCTATTTTTCCCACAACAACAACCCTGCAGTGGTGAGATCAATTGAAAGGGTGTGACTGGCCAAAAGTCATCCAGCCAGCTTTTATGCCTAAGGCAGGTCTAGAACTCACAGTCTCCTTAACCACTAGACCAGGAACCTTCAAACTCGGCCTTTTTATGACTTGTGGACTTCAACTTCCAGAATTCCTCAGCCAGGAACACTAGCTGAAGAATTCTGGGAGTTGAAGTCCACAAGTCATAAAAGGGCCAAGTATGAAGACCCCTGCACTAGACCAAACTGGCTGTCAGGCTGGTTGAGAAACACTAGTCTAACAAAAGAATACCATAAGCCACAACAAACCTGACCCATTCGATATATGGGTACCATTCCCTGCCATTAGCAGAATGCTGTTATGGAACAAAGCAAAGGACTGACATGGGTCCTATCAAAAACACTGCTGCTTGCTAGGAAAGTGAGCTTGGTAGCTTCAGAGATTGCGGTGAGATGGGAAGTCAGGTTAAAAGATGTTAAGAGATGCAGTCAATGGAAACATGAGACATTTTCAGGTAGGAATCCCTACCCCAAGGTTTTTTTTCCTCTTTTTGCTAATTAGTCCTCGACTTACAACCATTCATTTAGTGACTGTTCAAAGTCACAATGGCATTGAAAAAAGTGACATGACCATTTTTTCACATTTACAACTGTTGCAGCATCTCCGTGGTCACATGATCAAAATTCAGACACTTAGCAACTGCCTCGTATTTAAGATGGTTGCAGTGTTCTGGGGTCATGTGATCATCTTTTGTGACCTTCTGCCAAGCAAAGTCAATGGGGAAGCCAGATTCATTTAACAATAGTGTCCACTAAATTAACTGTAGTGATTCACTTAAAAACTGTAGCAAGAAGAGCTGTAAAATGGGACAAAATTCACTTAACTGTCTTGCTTAACAATAGAAATTTTGGGTTCAATTGTCGTGTTGAGGACTACCTGTCTACTAGCTTCTTTTGTTAATCTCCTGCGCCATTTTCTATGAAATTCTAAGCTCTTTGCTTACTTAAGGGAGCCAGCTGATCTTGCCTGTGTTCTTTACTTAATTAACTAATCCAGCAAGTGTTCAAGGTTAATCAATCATACCCATTAGTCCTTATCTTTCTAACACAAGCTCTCTTCCAACCTCCCACTTTCCTTGCTGTCGGCTTTTTAGAGGGCATTTTATGAATTCACTGGCTAGAACAGAAGTGCTTCATCAATGGATTTGTATATGTATTGAAAACAGTCATCTGCACAAAGCCGTTCCAAGTATCTTAGCTGTCATGTGAAAGTTAAATCCTTAGGATCAGCACATTGTGAATAAATATACCACCCCATGTAGCTCTTTTGTGTTATTTTTGGAAATTTGCAAAAGACCCAGTAAGCATAAATCAAATGAAACAATAATGACATTATGGTCTTACTGGTTTTTAAAAACATAGATAATACCAGTCTTGCTGTGTTCTGAAATCAGAGCCAAAATCATCAGCAAACACTTGGAAAGACAACCACGTTCACATGACGAATTGAAGCTTCAAGCGGGCAGATGTTGTTTTCATGGTGAACGACAGTCACTCTAGGTTATATCTTACAATAAGTTCAGGCACCTTGTCTGTCCAATTAAATCAGGAAATAAACTAAGTGCAAGATAAACAATCTGCAACTCACATGCAAAACGATGCAAAGGCCATTCATTGTTCAAGGGTAAGATCAAAGTGCTTAGCAGATGGAGACTTACTTGGACCAGGAAAAACAGTATTAAAACTTAGTTATTATTGCTTAAATGAGAGTCAGTTGATATAAGTAGTGATTAAGACTTCAGGCTAGAAACTGAGGGACCTGAGTTCTAGTGCTGCCTCCAAAACCAGCTGGTGATCTTCAGCCAGTGATTTTCCTTCAACCCAGGAAAGGAGGCAATAGTAAATCACTTCTGAAACATTACCAAGAAAACTGCAGGGATTTTCCAGGCAGTCGCTAGGAATCAAGACTAGGCACATAGCCCCCCTCCGGTGGCTTAGCTTTATACATCACACAGAATTGCTCACAGGCTAAAATAGAACAAGCAGAATTCTTCTCGTTTGTCTCCTTTGGCTTCTGACGTGCCAAAAGGATCTCTATGTACATGCTGGCAGTGTTATTTCCAATACCGCCCTAAAAACGATTGGAAAAGTTCCGAGCTATTATTTTGTTTCTTAATATGCATTTTGCCTCTCGTGTGGTTCTGTTTCTTGACCTGGAAAGTTACAAACGTGCAATTAGCTGCGTCTCTCAAGTCTGCAGGCATGCCCGCAATCGGGATTCGGCTGTTTTACCTGTTTGAGCTGGAGGCTTGTGAAAGCTTCTGTCTGCGGTACCCTCTTCTGTCTCGCTCTGGCTTTTCGGACTGAGGTCCTCCTTGTTCTGCCCGAGTAACATGGCTGGAGCCTGAGAAAGCCCAGGGGCCCTTCGAGACTAAACGCCTTTACAAGGCGGCCGCCTTCCCCAGGCGCTCCAAATCGGCGTTGAGCCTCGGCGCCCTTCTCATGGCAGCAGGATGAAATCTGAAAGTTACTAAGGCGATCCGCGAGAAACTTTTCTTTCCGTTACCGCAGGCTTTGCCCTTTTCGGTGACCCGGCCTATTGCTATTCTGGCAGAGCCTATCAGGGGCGCGAAAGGGAGGGATTTTTTCCCCCCAGACGTATTGTTTTCACTTTAAACAAATAGCTGAGAACCGAAGAGGAGGAACGCGGGAGCTCAGCCGAAGCTCTGGAGCTAGTCGTTCTAAGCTGTTTCTCCACAATGAGTATTTTACAACCGCCCCCCCCACCTCCGCTCTCTTTTACTCCTCCCCCCCCGGTGTGTTTGTGTGTGTTTTATGAGCTGAAGTACTTGCAGGGCCTACACAAACAAGCCAAACGAGCCACACGGGGTACCGTCCTTGCACAGGACCATCATTTTTATACTTTATTTTTTTTTAACCATTCTGAGCAATGAAAGAAATGAGGGAAAGAGTCATCATTTTAAGGCAAATCCAATGACTGTTCGTCTGGCTTCTCCCCCCCCCCTTTTTTCAATAAAGGTTGCTACGCTGGCAAGAAAGAGGAAGCAGAACCCCCAACATCTGAGAAGAAAATGGGGATGCTTACAGCCAGCTCCAAAGGGGATTATTTCTGTAAAAATTTAAATCTGTTACAAATATGTTTTGCACAGGCAACAGTAGGATGTGGGTGTACATAATGATTTTAGATTCAGCTGTCCTGCAGAAAATGCAAGAGAATGTAGCATTGCCTTAAAATAAATTTAATAAATAAATAAAACATTGTGAGGTTAATATAAGTAGCGTTATTTCCTGAACAATCCACAGTTGTTTGGGTTTAGACATAACTATAAAGGTATAAGCCCCAGTGGTTGATTACGTTGCACCAAGCAAAACCAGACTGCCTCAGTACAATGCGTCATCCCGCCAGTAATATTTAAGCATTAAATTTCTGGGGTGAATGTTGATCATGGCTTTATGTGTTGCTTTTTTAACTAGTCTAAATTTCAGTACATGCACTCTGCTAGCTTTGAGGATAGTGGAAATCACAAGGTGGGGTTGTCGGTAAATGTGAAAAAAGTCAAGATGAGGGCCATGATTGTGTGATTGAAGCTCTGTGGCTTTTCACACATCACATGCACAATGCATATAAAAAGAGATGGGGATTTTATCACACCACTCCTGTCACTACCTTGACTTTTTGACATAAACATCCCTCCAGTGTTCCTGTCAAGAATATACTAGGCTTCGTTTAGTTTAACATTTAAGCATGAGAGATTATAATTCCAGATCCATTCGGTGTCATCTGCAGTGGAATTTATAGTAATAATCTTCTGGTGAATGGCAGAAATACTAAAATCAATAGGCAAGTGAGAAAAACCCAAAGCAAAAACCCAAAGCTTCAAAGATGGTTTTATTTTAAAGGCAACTGTACTTTCTGGTTTTTCTTTAAGATGTTTCACTTCTCATCCAAGAAGCTTCTTCAGTTCTAACTAACTTGTGGGGCATGGAAGGGATTTATACTCTCTGCAAACAGCCAGTCAACAGTCTGATGGTTGTTGAAAGTACCTTGGTGCTAATAATCTGTGTCCTGTCACATAGTAAGAACCGAAGAAGCTTCTTGGATGTGAAGTGAAACCATCTTAAAGAAAAAAAAACAGAAACTCCAGTTGCCTCTAAATAAAAGCACCTTTGAGACAGTCATGGCCAGGATGAATGAGAACTTCTATAGACAAATGAGAAGCTTTTGATACAAAGAATTTTAATTCTATTTTCCCACATGGTCTCACTTTCTATTATTTTTTAAAGAGTGATTCAAAGGAAAGGCTCATCTATAACTTCTATCCTCAGTAAACATTTTTTGCAACTTTCCGGATGAAATATTTTTCCCATCACAACAATGGGACCTGTAATATTTTTTTTCTTAAAATCAGTATTCATACTCAAATGCAATTTAATTGTTCCCCCCCCTTTCTGTACTGCAGAGAAAAACAGAAAATGAAAGTCATTGTTGAAGGGCTAATGTTGCACTGAATGAAAAAAAAATGAAGTTATCATTATAGGTAGTCCTCGATTTATAACTATAACTGAGACCAGAGTTTCCATTGTTAAGCAAATCAATTGTTAAGTGAATTGTTCCCAATTTTATGACTTTTCTTGACTCAGCTGTTAAGTGAATCACTCTAGTTGTTAAGTGAATTATGCAGTCATTAAGTGAATCTGGCTTCCCCTATTGACTTTGTTTTTCAGAAGTTGGCTGGGGCGATGCAAATAGTAATTACATAAACCTGAGATGTTGCAACTGTATAGATACATGGCAGTTGCTAAGCACCCAAATATTGATCATACGACCGTGGGAATACTGCAACAGTCATGAGGGCTTTTTTTCATAAGCACTTGGTCCTAAGTTGCTTTTTTCAATGTGGTTATAACTTCGAACAGTCGTTAAACAAATGGTTGTAAGTCAAATATTATCAGTATTATCCCTTTATTATCAAGGCTTTAAGGCAGGGGTCTTCAAACTTGGCCCTTTTATGACTTGTGGACTTCAACTCCCAGAATTCCTCAGCCACCTTGCTGAGGAATTCTGGGAGTTGAAGTCCACAAGTCATAAAAGGGCCAAGTTTGAAGACCCCTGCTTTAAGATAACTGGAAAGTATTTGAGGTATTCAAGCTACAACAAATAAATGGCAATAAAGAGAGGACACATATGCAACTTTGAATTTTTCAACGGAGAAATTCTTAGAAGATGTCATAGAACCCCAAATGTTCATTGAGTACTTACTGTACAGTCAACCAAATGGTAGATGAGGGAAGATGTGGCTACACGTACTCAGGACAAGCAAGCATATAACTCAATGAGCAATATATCTCCAGTGAGAAGACAGACCCTTCCTAAACAAACCCTGCTATATTTCATACTGTACTCACCAAACCAATGTCATATGCCTATTACAGCTGGTGTTGTTTGGTGCTTTTGAGTCATTGTTGACTCTTGGTGGCTGCCTGGACTAGTCCCTGCAGTTTTCTTGCCAAGATTTCAGAAGTGACTTGCCCTTGTCTTCTTCCTAGTGTTCAGAGGGACTGACTGTACAACTACACTCAGCTTTCTTTGTATTTAAGGCAGGACCAGAACTTTTAGTCTTCCAGTTTCTAACCTGGTTATATTGATTTTCCTTACAGCAAATAATGACAAAAGTATATTATTTTTAAAATGTTCACTGTAATTACGTGTAGCCCCGAGAGGTGCAGGTATATATGTAGAATTTGTTGGAATGTAATAGTGGCATCTCCAGATAGCTAAACAGTATAGAACTGTCTTTTGTAAATGCATTCAGCACAATCCATTCAGCCACAAACTACTGTAAGAATAACAAGAACAGTACAGTACAACCAAAAACAGTAAAGATGTTTGCCCATGAAATATATTGCAAGGGTCAAAATCCAGACTACAGAGAATATGAGTGTGGTTTGTTGCACAGTCAGTCAGATGTTTAGATTGGATTTGGCATTTTTAGCCACCTACCAAGTCATTCCCAAGGACCTGGGATAGGCAGACTTTATTGTTTGATTGTGTTAAAGGTATCATCATAGAATGTAAGCAGTTCCAAGTAATTGCTGCCTTTTGCAATTGACTGATAATGATTTTGTCAATGTTGATGGTGTTCAAGTGGTATTCCAATTGTTTTGGATTTGCACCAGGACAAATTCTCTCTCTTCTCATGTGTTTCCTTTCACATGGTGTGAGATCTAAGCTTGTTAAAAATAAGGGAAAGATCAACTTAGTTATCACTTGAGATTGATCCTCCCTATAAATAGCTGCTCATGTGTGCTAAGCAGTTAGACTCCATATAATGAAGTGTAAATTCAAGTGGATTTTTATACTCACTTCAGATAGTATCTTTGCTTTCTTTTGTCACAGTTGTTCTATTTGCAGGTCTTTTTATTTTGTGATTTTTCTATCTTTCTCTTATGTTCTGCTGTGTCTAGGTACTACCACATCCATATCTTTTTTGTCTGTCTTATCAACAATTGTTGCATCTCTGGTTATTATTATTATTTATTAAATTTATATGCAGCCCGTATTACTGTCATGTAACTTTGGATAGCTGAGTGCCTGCAACAACTTTTAGGATTTGATCATGCCTCATAGTTTATAAATTAAAACTGAATGATTTATATGTATTCCAGGATATCAGTTTTTTCCCCTTTTTTCTAATTTATTTCACAAACTAGGAAACACAAAATCTAGAAATTTCTTTGTTGATGAAAGACCTATTTGCCAATGAGAATCTTTTCATGTAGGAGAACATTTTAGTCTTTGAAGTAATGTTGGGTTTTTGTTGTTTACTATGTGAGTCCTTCATAGCACTTTGTAATGGAAATCACCATTATTGTCTATATTGTCTATAGTTGTCAGATTGAAAAACAGCTGAAGGCATCAACTGAAGGTTTAGTAAATTGCAACCTGGCTTCAAAAGATACTTCTAAACAGAAAATAAAGAACAATAGCTATAACTATAATTAACCACCATTGTCCATTAAAACAAATTCTCCCTCTTTTCATGTGTTTCCTTTCACATGGTGTGAGATCTAAGCTTGTTAAAAATAAAGGAAAGATCAACTTAGTTAATCACTTGAGATTGATCCTCTCTATAAATAGCTCCTCGTGTGTGCTGAGCAATCAGCCATATAATAAAGTGTATTTTCATACTCACTTCAGATGATCTTCTACTTGCAAGGCTGAGTTACATAATTTGATGGAGGGTGGATTAATTTGGAAATATGTAGAACTGTAGCCTTTATTTATGAACTTATCCCCTCCTTGCATATATTTCAAGTGAGCCCGCAAATTGCTATTTTCCTCCCCAAAAAGAATAACTCTGCATATCCTGTGCGTGGTGTTTATGGCCTGAATACTACCCCAGGCTGAAAAAAAATCTGTTCTGTATAACACATCTCAATAGGATTGTTTGTGGTTTTATTTTATACAGTCAGAACTCATTGTCAGCAAAGTGTTGGCTTTTCTTCTTGGATTTCTTCAAAGATTTTATCTGGTCCTTTTTCACAACAGTGTGTTTATGAATTCTTGGGTACCAGTTCCTGTACTCATCCCTGGAACCAACAAATGAGAATATGAAAGAAACAAGAGTTTGTGTGATGTGTTGAAATATAGCTGCTCTCATGTCAAAAGACATCTAGGGATGGCACCCATTACCGTAATTTCCCCAGGCAAATGAATAGATACTCATGAACAGCAGCAATGCCTTCAACCAGGAACAAATCCATCATCACTCTTGGGTATACTACGGTGGCAACAACGATAGAGTCCTATGAGCAGACATAACCAGGTCCAAGAGAGTCCTTATATTTATAAAATGACTTTTCAGTTGTAATTTTGAGTTCATATAACTAATGTCTAAATGCATAAGATTTATTTTCAAGATCTTTGTAGAGACATTGTAGTTGTCAATAGTTAGACGCAATCTGCTGGTAAATAGCCACCACAAACAAACATACCGTATTTTTTTTTGCAGAAAGAGCAGTGTTTCATTAGAGATGAACATGAACAATATAAAATATATTCATGTTTCTTCCACTAGAGGTCATCAAAACAATATTTTTGTCTGTATGGAATATATTTCTAGTAGGCAATATATTTCAACCAAGTCTCATGTTAAAACTATTTGCTACATTTTTATCATTTTTAATATTTTAAACATGTAAAGCACATTACACATTTAATTATATGCTATTTATAATATTTCCATGTTGGAAAGAATAGAATAGAATAGAATAGAATAGAATAGAATAGAATAGAATAGAATAGAATAGAATAGAATAGAATAGAATAGAATAGAATAGAATAGAATAGAATAGAATAGAATAGAATCGAATCGAATCTGGAAGGGACCTTGGAGGTCTTTTAGTCCAGCCTCCTGCTCGAGCAGGAGAACCTATGCCATTTCAGACAAGTGACTGTCTAGTCTCTTCTTTAAAATCTCCAGTGATGGAGCACCCACAATTTCTGGGGGTAAGCTGTTCCACTGGTTAATTGTCCTCACTGTCAGGAAGTTTCTCCTTAGTTCCAGGTTGCTTCTCTCTGATTAGTTTTCAACCATTGTTTCTTGTCCTGCCCTCTAGTGCTTTGGAGAATAGTTTGATGCCCTCTTCTTTCTGGCAGCTCCTCAAATACTGGAATACTGCAATCATGTCGCCCCTGTTTCTTCTTTTCTTTAGACTAGCCAAACCCAAATCCTATAGCCATTCTTCATATGTTTTAGTCGCCAGGCCTTTGATCATTTTAGTTGCTCTTCTCTGAACTTTTTCCAAGGTCTCAACATCTTTTTTGCAGTATGGTGACCAAAATTGGCTGCAGTATTCCAGGTGTAGTCTTACTAAGGTTTTATAAAGCAGTATTAATACTTTGCATGGTCTTGATTCTATGCCTCTGTTTATACAACCCAGCATTGTATTAGCTTTTTTGGCTGCTGCTGCACACTGCTGGGTCATAGTCAAGTGATCGTCCACTAGGACTCCAAGGTTCCTCTCACAGTTGCTGTTTTTGAGCCAGGTTTCGCCCAATCTGTACTTACATCTTTGATTTTTTTCCTGCCTAAATGTAAAACTTTGCTTTTCTCCACATTAAAACTCATTTTGTTTGATAGGACCCATTGTTCCAGTGTGTCAAGTTCTTTTTGAATCCTGAGCTTATCTTCTGGGGTGTTGGCTATTCCTGCCAGTTTAGTGTCATCTGCAAATCTGATGAATTCCCCTTCTATTCCCTCATCTAAGTCATTGATGAAGATATTGAAGAGTACTGCTCCTAAGACAGAGCCTTGTGGTATCCCACTGCTTACTTCTCTCCATGTGGATGTAGTACCATTGAAGACTACTCGTTGAGTACTGTTTGTCAGCCAGTTACAAATCCATCTGGTGGTGATGTTGTCCAATCCACCGTTTTCTAGCTTACCAAGGAATAGATTGTGGTCTACTTTGTCGAATGCCTTACTGAAATCTAAAGATTACTACATTCACTGCATTCTGCTGGTCTACTAATTTGGTCACTTTATCAAAGAATGAAATAAGATTGGTTTGGCATTATCTGTTTTTAACAAACCTGTGCTAGCTACCAGTTATAACTTTGCTTCTAGTTGTTTGCAGATCTGTTTTTTGATTATCTTTTCCAGGATCTTCCCAGGTATTGATTTTAGATTGATTGGTCTGTAGTTTCCTGGGTCTGTTTTTTTTTTCCTTTCTTGAAGATGGGAACCACATCAGCCCTTTTGCAATCCTCAGGTACTTCCCTGGTGCTCCAGGATTTTTGAAAGATATGGTGCAATGGTTGTGAGATAACATTGGCCAGCTCCTTTAGAACTCTGGGATGTAATCTGTCGGGTCCCGATGATTCATATTCATCAAGGTCAGATAGGTGTTCTATTACCATTTTCTTGCCTACTTTAATTTTTGTTTCTAGTTTGTCTTTGGCAGTATTTTTTTTTGTATGTTGTGCTATAATTTCTTTTTGTGTGAAGACTGATGCAACGAATGAGTTAAGCAGATCTGCTTTCTCCCTGTTGCCTATTATTACCTTGCCATCTTCTCTCTTTAATGGACCTACAATTTCCTTGACATTTTTCTTGTTATTAATATGTTGAAAAAAACTTTTTTTGTTATCATTGATTTCTGTTGCAAGTCTTTGTTCATTCTGAGCCTTTGCTTTCCTGACTTTGTCTTTGCATGTCCTGGCTGTCTGCTGATAATCAGCCTTAGTTATGTATCCCTCTTCCCATTTTTGGTACTTGTCCTTTTTGTGTTTCAGTTTGTCTGAGAGATCTTTGTGCAGCCATGCTGTATTCTTCTTGACTTGTTTTTCTTTTTCAGTGGTATTGTGCTGGACTGGGCTTTTATGATAGCATTTTTCAGAGATTCCCATGCTTCTTGAATTGTTTTCTCCTTTAGGATTTTCATCCATGGGATCTTTCCTAGATTCTCTCTGAGTTTGTTAAAATCAGTTCTTTTGAAGTTTAAGACATTGGTTGAATTATTTTCTATTGCTTGTGTTTGCATTATATTGAATTCCAATATGACGTGGTCACTTTCCCCTAATGTTCTGGCAACTTCAACTCCCTCTATCACTTCTTCTCTATTAGTAAGAATTAGGTCCAGTATAGCTTTACTTCTAGTTCTCTCCTCTATCTTTTGGATGACAAAGTTGTTGGCTAGGTTGGTTAGGAATCTGTTTGATTTCCTGCTCACTGCAGAGTTTGTTTCCCAGCTGATATCTGGCTAGTTGAAGTCTCCCATTACTACTGTGGTATGCTTCCTACATACATTTGTTAACTGGTTGGCAAAGTGTCCATCTATTTCTTCTGATTGGTTGGGTGGCCTGTAGTATACCCCTATGGCAATGTCACTTTTTACCCTTTTATATTAACTCATATAAATTCTAGAGAGCTTTTATCTTTGATCATGTGCATTTCTCTAGATATGTAGTATTCTCTTACAGATAGTTCAACTCCTCCTCCTCTTTTTGTAGTTCTGTTTCTTTTGAACAATTTGTATCTATCCATCAGTCCATTCTGGTCATGGGTTTCGTCCCACCAGGTTTCTGTAATGCCAACTATGTCATACCCACCCTCGTGTACTATTGCTTCTAGTTCACCCTGTTTGTTCCCCAAGATTTGAGCATTAGTATATAAATATGTAAGACTTTTATGCCTGTCCGTGGGTATGTTTCCTGGATCTCCTGATTGTTGTTTTTTTTCCTCATCACTCCCTACCTCTTTGTTTGGTTTGTTTTCTTGGGATTTATGATTGGTTTTGTGTTCTAGTGATTCTAATGATTGGTCATCCTTCCCCCTCAATTTTAGTTTAAAGTCCTTCTAATGAGTTGGGCCAGTCTTTTTCTGAGTACATTTCCCCCTATTTTCGTGAGGTGCAGCCTATCCCTTGCCAAGAGTCTGTCGCATAGGAAATGCAGTCCATGGTCCAGGAAGCCATAGTTTTCTTGGTGACACCAACCCTTTAGCCAGTGGTTTATTTCTAGAATTCTTTTTTCCCTCAGTGGGTGTTGGCCTTTCATTGGGAGTTCTGATGAGAACACTACTTGTGCTCTTAGCTCCTTAACTTTATTTCTTAGTTGCTTATAGTGTCTCAGTATTGTGCTCAGGTTCTTTGTTGTGTCATTCATCCCAATGTTAAGGAGTAGAGAGGATAGTAATCTGTGGGCCTAATTATTTTGGTAGGTTCTTAGCCACGTCTTTGATTATTGCTCCAGGGAGACAATATACCTCCCTGGATTGTATGTTCAGTCTGCAGAACGCTGATTCTGTTCCTTTGAGAATAGAATCTCCTATCATCAGCACTCGCCTTCGTTTTTTTTGGGGGGGGCAGTCTGAGGTGTTTTTCTGTTTGTCTCAGATGTGTTTGTTGATGTGACTTTTTAAGGGATATTTGGTGTTGTTTCTTTGCTGGTGTCTGCATGAAAGACCTGAGGGTTAGCTATTTGCCAATTGGTAAACCGGTCACACTTTATAATAAGCCAGAATTGTTATTATTATGATAAAAAAAAAATAACAGTATATTTTGCCAATTCTGGCCCTTTCTGGGGTCATGATTAACACAGTATATTTATAAACTCCATACATATCTTACTTAGTGTTATGTCAAAACCAAGATTCTTGTTTTGCTGCCCTCTGAACAAGCCTGAATTAGAAACTAGAGGTTTATTGTATTCTCAGTTTAAGATTATACTTTATTAGAAAAGCAGTGATTCCATTTAGTTGTAAGGCTTAAACAAGCCATGGTTAAAAATTTCTTGCTTTGATTAGCTACTCCTAACACCAAGAGGCAATCAAACTATTAGACTTTTATGAACCAGCTTGTTTGCTCAATCCCAGTAAGTCTGGATTCATAACTACCAACTCTGATTTCATAACAGTCTTCTTGAATCCATGTCTCAGCCATCCAGATCTAATCAATTTGTCATGGCAATTTGTCATGTCACATCATACTTCTAGTTTGTCCGATATTAATGTTGATTCTTCTTCAATGAGAAAAGTCGGTTTTTAAATCTCTCCTTTATTCACTATTTATATTAACGTACATTGCTGCCATTTTAGAGATCATAGTCATAGTATCATAGGGCTGGAAGGCACCTTGGAGGTCTTCTAGACTAACCCCCTGCTCATCCTGGACAAATGGTTGTTTAATCTTTTCTTGAAAACCTCCAGTGTTGGAGAACCCACAATTCTGGAAGGTAAGCTGTTCCTTTGATTAATTGTCCTTACTGTCAAAAAAATTCCTTCTTAGTTCCAGGTTAAATCTCCTTCCAATGAGAAATGACCCGTTGCTTTTTCTCCTGCCCTAAGGTGCTATGGAGAATAAATCAAGCTCCTTCATTAGGCTCAACATGCCTAGTTCCCTAGCCATTCATCGTACAATTTAGCTTCCAGACCCCTTATTATCTTTGTTGCTCCTCACTGCACTCTTTTTGAGGGCCTCAGCATTTTTTTGTATTGGAGTATCCAGATCAGATCAAGTAATTGTGATTTCCTTATCTTATCTGGGGAACAAAGAAATATGTAATTCAAAAATGGTTGATAAACAGTTGCTAGACAAATACCTATGAACTGGAGTAGCGCATGTTATGGGCTAACTATAGGTTACATGCAATTCTGTAATCCCACCCACGTTGTTGAGTTAACAAGTAAAAGCTTTCACAAAAATTTGAAACATTAAAGAGAAAATTGATATGGAATGGATGCCTATCAGGAAAAATTTTAAAAAGTGTGTTAGCACTTTAAGTCAAATTCAAACTCATCCTGTTTTTGTGATATTAGCTTTTAGCCCAGTGGTTCTCAACCTTTCTCAGGTTGAGACCCCACTTGCCCCGCCCATGCGCGCTGCGACCCCAACCTGGGCACGCGCTGAAAAAAAAATTTAAAAAAAATTAAAAAAAAACAAACAAAAAAAACAAAATGGCGGCCATGATGGGCGGATCCATCATGCGCGGATCCGCCCATCGCGGCCGCCATTTTGTTTTTATTTTTATTTTATTTTTTTTATTTTTTTTTTACTTTTTTCGGTGCGACAGGCAGATCTGCGCATGCGTGGCGCGCGCGTGCCAAAAAAAATAAAAAAATAAAAAAATAAAAATAAAAAAAAATTAAAAAAAACAAAATGGCGGCCCGCGGTGTCCGGCGACCCCCGCGAAATGGTCGTGCGACCCCAAATGGGGTCGCGACCCCAAGGTTGAGAACCGCTGTTTTAGCCATTTGAAATAACTGGCAAACTGAGAGAATTCCGTGAACTAGAATAAGTAATTCTAAGTTTATTGCATATTCCTTATTGCTTTCATTTTTGTGCAGCATCTAAAACAAAGAGAATCCCTGTAGGGCTGCATGTAATTGGTTCTGAGTTTCCTCAAAGACATTGTTTACATCATCAGGACAAATCTATCTAAAAGCTGGACTCCTGTCCTAGACATATTGATTCTTGAGACTACATCTGCCAAGATCCTCTGCAATAATTAATTGATTAAAATAAAATGTATGCTTGGGTGGGTGGGTGAGTGTGCATGTTTCTACCCCTCCTAAACTGGGAAAGGAAAAATAATAATAGTTGTGACATAATATGTACAATTCGGTTTCTTTTAATAAAACTGGGTTTTTAAAAATTCCATCTGAAATTAGAAAACTAAAAAGGGGAAAAAAATCTGAACCAGGAATAGGAAATGTAATCCCCATATGTACTGTGTCCAAGTCATATCCTTGGTTCTTACCAGACTTCTCTCTTGTTTGATTTTTAAACAATATACTTTTATTGGCAACTTCTCATTTGTAAGAGGGAACTGTGTATGCTGCAAAATAAAGTGTCAGGCATTATCCACCTGGTTTTTAAAGGATTTCCTCTGGGCCTTCTGTAGCCACCATAGGCACTGTTGCAAAATGAAAAAATGGATATAGTCTGTATTTGATGTGGGAATCTATGCATCTCCCCTCCCCCTCAAAAAGACAGGGAAAGAGAAACCATCATGGATAGAGAGGCTGTAAGAGTAAACATCCATTTGCTTTGACTCCCTTCCTCCCTCCCTCCCGCCTTTCCTTCCACCATGGCAACCATTTTGTATCTAGATACAGCTGCACTCTGTTTTTTATTTTTCCCAATTTTCTGATCCAGTATTCTCAAAGCCTTTAAGATATCCATTTTGATGATCTTATCAGCTTAGGAGCAATTGGACTGAAACTCTTCCTCAAAATTCCATCTCCAACATTTTGGCAACTTTCTACCTTTTTAGGTAAGATGTTTGTAAGCCGCCCAGAGTCACCTCTAGACAAGATGAGTGGCACACAAATTTAATAAATAAATAAAATTATTTCTTGTTATTATACTTTTTAAATCTGCACACAATTTGCAATATAGACCTCCAGAGTTCTTCCCCCCCCCAAATTAGGATAATATTAGTACCTTATTTTTCCTGGTGTTGTATTAGCCATTTGAAGCTTAAAGGATTAAAAAGCGATTTGTTCCACCAGCAAGATTAGCAAAAACGTTTAAAAATATGTCAGATAGATGTTGGAAATGTAAACATAATATAGGCACGTATTATGATATTTGGTGGACATGCGGGAAGGCAAAGGCTTATTGGAAAAATATACATACGTGGTTAGAAAAAATATTGGATGAACAAGTGGATTTTAAACCTGAACTTTTTTTACTAGGCATTATATCTGAAAAGACTAATAAGCAGAAATTATACTTAATTCTACATATTACCACAGCAGCAAGAATAATTTTTGCACAATATTGGAAGAATGAAGGATTGCCATCAGAGGAAGAAATAATCAGGAAGATATTGGAATGTGCAGAGATGGACAGATTAACTATGAGGCTGAAAGACAAAGAAGATACAGACTACTATCAAATTTGGAATTTATTTTATTCTTGGTTAGAGAAAAGAATGAAGGATTAGGAATTGAACATGTATTAGCTTAGCAAACTCCAGACAACTTGTTGATTGGAAAAATTAACATATATTGATGAAAAAAAAGTAATAAAAAAGATTGAAAAAAATAAAAAGCGATTTGTTCCATTTTGTGGAACAAAGAACTGATTTGCACATCTTTAGCAAACCACAAGGTGTCACTTTTTTACCTACATTTCACTGTGTTGCAGATTATTCCAAGGGAAAATTGTACTGTAAACTTGAAATCTCCTGCTGACTTCATGGTTGAGTCTAAACAAGGCTTCATTGTGAAATGACCCATTTACAGAGATTTACTGGGGAGACAAGTACAATCATTTTTCATTTCTAACCTTCCAATGTTTTTGTATTGTTTTTTCCATTTTTTTTCCTATTGCGGAAAAGCCACTGTCTGGGAAACAAAATAAGAACCTGCAGTGCTCATGATGTTGCTGAACTATAACATCCAATAGCCCTATTCAGCATAGCCAATGACACATTTGGGGTTTTAATTCAACATCATCTGGTAATGAAAACGTGCAACATACGCAAAGTTACGTACGTTCTGTTTTGCCACATAAACCATTTGTCCAAAACAGAGAAGTTTCTTTAATTACAAAATAAGCTTCAAAAATGAGGAATGATGATCTGAAAGAAATTTTCAGTTGCCCATGAGGAAGTGTTTGAGTAGAGTTTGTGTATATAATGTATTCTTCTGCCTGTTCCCCTTTCTTTCTGTTTCCTTCATAAACTGTCTAGCTTTTACAGCAAATTACTTCTTGGTATGTATACATACATATACACTCAGGGCTTGGCACATTATTGTATTTGTGCCTGCAGATGCACTTTCCCTCAAACCCAGCTGGCTAATGTTTTGAGAGGGAGGATGAAAGTACTTGTACACACTTTGCCCCCATGGTAGGTGGAGTGACTCAGATGCTTGAATCACCAGATGCCATCTGAAAATATCTCTTCTGCTAAGCCTACTATAAGCTTAGCTTTGGACATGTTTGGGGCTGTGTTAGAAGGGTATGTGAAAAACAAACAGCATTGGACCAGATGGCCGGTGAGGTACATGATACTGAAAGGTTCATCCGAATTAAATTTCCACCTGTTGGATCTTCTGTTGTAACTGTGACATAGCATAAACATGTCCAAACCCCTCTTTTTCCTGATTCAGGCACAAGCATGTATACTATTTGCACAATGTAATTATTTGAGTCATTGGTGGTGGTATCTCATGGGAATACAAGGAGACAATTCTCTCATGCAATTAATTTAGATTTACTCCAAAGAGATTTAATTCTTGCACTACCCTTAAAACTTCACCACCCAGTCTGCTATGTTATGGGAACAGAAAGGAAAAAAAAACCTAGGGAGAAAAAGAGCAAATGAAAAAGCATGATCACTACCAAAGCATGATAGCATTATAGCCTCCCTAAAGGAGTTGATGATATAATGAAGCTTTGCCAGTTCTCCTCACAATAAGGGCAAGTTTGGTGTAGCGGTGAAGGCCTAGAAACCAGGAGACAGTGGTTTCTGGGCCTTCCTTAAGCATGAAAGCTCTCTCAGATCAACCCATCTCACAGGACTATTGTTGTAGGGAAAATGGGAGGAGGGAGTACTAGGTATGTTCACCACCTTGAGTAACATACATGCAAAGATACATATAAAGGCAGGATAAAAATCTAATAATGATGATAATGAAGTGTTCATGAAATACCACCATGCATTTCTTGGAGAAAGTGTGTCGGGATTTTCTATTCCAAAACTTATGATTTTTGAACCAAGTTGGTGTGATGCTGTGCTCCCAGAGCTACTGGTTAGGCCTCTTGACTGGGTCAATGACTGAGTGTCTTTGCTTTGTGGCATTTTCTTTAGGATCTGATTAGATCCCCAGATCTTTTCATGTTTTTCACCTGATCAGGCTGACACTGGGCTCCCACGTTATGACCAGTTTCTAAAAACACTAATTGTAATATGTAGAGGAAAGAAGGGCCAGGGGTCATGATGGTTTTGAAAAATAAGCTGATCAAGAAATCTTCGGTTGCTAAGGCCTGTAGAAAGTATGTTAAAGGAGAGGCTAGACCAGTGATGGTGAACCTTTTAGAGACTGAGTGCCCAAACTGCAACCCAAAACCCACTTATGCATCGTCGAGTGCCGGGTGGGTGTGGCCAATTGGGTGGGCACGGCCAATTGGGTGGGCGTAGCTGTGGTGGGACTAAAAAGTTCAATCAGTCAATTTCAACTTTGCAAGATCTTTTTTTTTTTCACGCGAGAGGTTGAAATTGACTGATTGAACCTTTTTTTTTTTTTGCACACGGTGTCAAGAGGCCTAAAGCGAAAAGGTTTTATAAAACCCAGCTAAAGGCCTAGAACTGGGGCGACAGTGCGCGTGCCCCCAGAGAGGGCTCTGAGTGCTGCCTCTGGCACCCGTGCCATAGGTTCACCAGCACTGGGCTAGGCTTACTTTTGTTGCTCTGCAGACTAGAACACTGGGTCCACCTTTCAAGAGATTTCAGCTAAACGTTGAAGAAGTGCCTATGAGATTTCTTGGTTAAAACTTGTTAAAAAGAGTACTCATCATTATTGAAGATATAATCAGGTATGCTACAAATGTTGCTTGTACAATATTGCATGTGTTTCATTTAGCAAGGAGCATTCACAACCAGGACACCATTGAGGAAGATTTTAGATAATGAAATAAACTTGATGAGGAGAGGTCATTGACCAGATCGAGTTTTCTGTTTTGTATTGCATTGGGATAGGACATTTGGAGGCTAAACATCATTATGCCTGGCAGGGAGGGAGAAATAATGGCAGAGATAACTTTCAGATCTGCAATTGTTCCATGCCCTATAGGTAGCCACATAATATTCCACTATTATAATTTTTCTGATGTTCTAATGGTACATCCTGCTAGGCCACTGGAAATTGTAAATCAAAAACATGTTCAAAAATGTGCATTTTTTTTACTATCCAAAATGTATCTTTAGTACTTTTGTTTAATACTGAAAAAAATATTCTGAATCAGTAGTGGGTGGTTTTGACTCTAAAGTGCATTCTGAATAAAGATGGAAAAATAATCTGATTTATAAAGACACTGAAAACATTAATAGAAATATTGTCCAAGATTTTACTGCAAACCAATGGGTTTGGTCACAAAAATGGTACATATTATAACCATATTAAGTACATTACAATGGTGGTATACATTATGAGCCTTTAAAGTTTTTTTTTCTTTTAAATATTCATTTAGCATTGCAATCAACTGTACAGATCTTTTTACAAATACATACAACAAGGAATGCAAGCAAACAATACCCATAAATAATGCCCATGTTTACAGATTATGAACAAAAAAAATATGAACTAAACCCGCAGATTAGCAGACAACAGCTGGGGCATTTTGGTCCATAGAAACCATTTCTAAAAATAGAAATATTTATATACACATATATCTGTATATATATATTTCCATAGCAGCAATGCTTTCTTCAAGCATTTGGGATACAAGTAGTTGAAGCCCATTTGAACTATATATTTTTTTTACATTTTTTTTTTAAAAAATCACTATCTACATTTATTTATTATCTTCCAAATATGGAAGGAACAAACAATGCCCCATACTGTCCTCCCAAATGTCACACGGACACCTCTGAGCTAAGTCCGTCTGTGGGAATATACAAATCACACTCCTGCCATTGTCCACGTTAACACACTCGCTCACACATGAATCCAGAAAGCACTCTGTGACAAAAACTTTGGAGTTCACAAAGATCTCAATGTCAGGAGGGGGGAAAAAAAGGCACATCTTCATAAAGTTCTCTTCACATCCAGAAAGATCTCCATGTTGGGGCTAAGCTCACCAATCAGGGACACAAAAGAGTTTTGTTCTGAGGCTTACATTCTAGAGCAATCTATGGCAGCAGTTGCTTTTTTCCCCTTCTCCTTTCAGTACTTGCGACCTTGATGTAGCACCACTTGGGTGTGTGGGAAGAACCAGTAGTGAAATGTCATGCGTTCACTTAAAAAGGAGTTAAATGTGCTCTTCCAATTGGACAAGAGCAACATCCCCCCTCCAAAAAAAAAAAAAAGCTTTCAGCAAACAATACAGTTGAAATTAAGGCTGCAAAGCTGCCACAGAGTTGGAAGATGTGCAAAATTTTATCTTTCAAGATGACCAGGCAACCGGCAGCTTGATCAGAATGCCAAAAGAACGATTATTATTTTGTTTTTTTTAAAAAAAGAAAGAAATCACAAAATTCAAAGGAAAGAATCCATGGGGGGAGCATAGGAAAAGCCCAGAAATGCTTCGGCAGCCTCTTTGACGCTGGCAGTGATGAGGATGCTGTCTGAAGACTGGCCAATGGAGTTTGGGACAGGCTCCTCTGTAAACTCGGGGTCAAAGTGTCGGAGATCGTTGGGCCCGCTCTGCAAGAAAACAAGGCATCTGGATGTTAATGGTAGGCTGCAAGGACACTTAATACTACGCTATCTTCCAATTCAAGGCAAACACTCAAGGATCTAATGAAGCCACTTTTCCTTAAGAGATAATTGGAAACCAATTCTCAGGTTTCTTCTCCCTGTTCACCACTCCTGAGGTCAAAGAAGATCCAAGCCAACTTTCTGCAATTTGGAGTTCTCAAATGGCAGCTGCCAGAATTCCCAGCTAATGTAGCCAAATAATTCTGGAAGTTGTAGTTCCAGGTTATCTAAGGGTACTAAGGTGGGGATGCCCATTTTAGGCACTCTGCAAGGGGGTAATAGGCTAATATTAACTAGCCCTGGAGGCTCTCCTAACTAACGTCCAAAAAGGCATCCTCGTTCAGTAGCTCAGGCAGACAAAAAAGGTTGGATCCACAAGAGGTTTTGCTGCAGGTGCCAGAACAGGATAGCTTCCCATATCTCTGCAGCCTCCTCTCTACCTCTTGAGTAAGTCCAAGAACCCCCTCTGGCAAAACTTACAAAAAGGAATTTTTCCTGCAGCCTATCTAGATCTAACCTGACATGTCTGTCTTGTCCAGGACAGCCTCAGTATCAAAGCACAGTATAAAAGCACCTTTAACAGCAGGACTAATTCCAAACTAAATTACTATGGAATAGGCCAGGGGTAGGCAACCTTGGCTCTTTTATGACTCGTGGACTTCAACTCAGAATGGCTGGTTCAGGAATTCTGGGAGTTGAAATCCACGAGTCATAAAAGAGCCAAGGTTGCCTACCCCTGGAATAGGCCCACTGAAGCCAGTGAATTTGCTTTCAAAAGTAACCATGTGTGTATGGTGAGACTTATCACCAGTGTCTAGACTACCTCTGAAAAATCATTTGACAACTGAAACACCCCTTTAAATCCACTACTGTGTTCTTGGGTTTAAAAAGCAAACCTTTTAAAAGTATTAGTTAACTTAGAGAGGTGAAAAGAAAAGTGTGTGTGTGTGTGTGTGTGTGTGTGTAAAAAGGCTCAATTTTTTTGCCTTGCATTGGACAAATCAATAGATGTATTAATCTAGTGGCAATAGGTTTAAGTCTTCTGTTAAGTCAAATACAATCTTTTTTTGGGTGGTGGGTATTAAGTGTCTGGAGAACTGAGACTTCCTGTTGAATCCTGGTGTGAACTCATTTTTTATTTATGCACACACACATACACACTTCCGACATCCCCAATAGAATAAATCTTCCCTGGCCATTATGCAATTAGAAGAGCTCTTACCACATTTGGGTTAAAAGGTGGTGTAATCTTCTTGTTTATAAGATCCTCCCAGTTAATTGGAGAGAAGAAAATGTGATTCTTAATTTCCATCTGTTGAAATAATGGAAATTACATTAGTTTAAATGCAAAGAACTGAAACTGTCTATCCATAAATTCTCAAATGCCTTTCACCTATTTTCAAAATTATACTTACAAAGTCTTCCTTTGCTCCTAGCCTCTTAGTTCTGTCCTTCTGCAAAAGTCCTTCCAAAAGGTGTCTAGCAGAGTTGGTGATATTTGGCTTCAGTTGTAGAGGTTTGTTCAAGATGTTGTCATACATTTCTGCTGTGTTTCTGCTGTAGAAAGGGGGCTGCAAGGAGAGAAGAAATATTTACTATCTATTGTCTAACCTTACTGTTATTTATTGATTTGATCTGCAAAGTTTTGCATCTTGTCATTCCTCTGGGAGCTCAAGGTATCATGCATGCCACTCCTTTCTCCAATTTTGTTCACAACCACTTGTGATGTAAGCCAGACTGCAATCCTACTCAAATATTTTCACCACCCCCACCACACTGTCTGAGCTTTGAAGCAAGACTTACTTTAATGCAATACCCATTAAATAAACCAATTTGGTCTAATGGTTAAGGTACCAGGCTAGAAACCAAGAAACTGAATTCTAGTCCGACTTTAGGTACGAAAGCTGGATGATTTTGGCCAGTCTCTCTCAGCCCAACTTATCTCGCAAGCTTATTATGGGGAAAATAAGGGAAGGACGGAGTATTAGGTATGTTTAATGCCTGTGAGTTATTTATAAAAATAATAAGGGGAGGACTTAAAAAAAACATTTTTTTCCATGAATTAATTAAACCCATTAGAAGGGCTGCTGGAGGTAAGAACCTCACCATCAAATATGGGCATCCCTGACATCGCCTCATACATTCGAACAGAATTTCAGTAGCACCAAAAGTTTGTATTTATTTCCTTTGCTGCAATTACTGGAGTGGCAAACACTCCCAGCAAGCAGATTAAATATGTCATTTCTGTTTCTTACTTACCAGTCCATAAAGCATCTCGTACAAAACTGCACCAAGGCACCACCAGTCCACAGTTCGGTCATAAGGTTGCTTGTGAAGGACTTCAGGGGCCAGGTACTATTGGAATGGGAACATCTGATTAGAAAAAACCTGAAGGCTAATGGCAAATCTAAGATAAATCTACCTTCTTCAGGCGTTTTGCTCAAAGCAGGCATGGGGAGCCTGCAGCCCTACAGATGACTCCAATTTTCTTGACTACTATCTTGTCAGCTAATGAATATAGGGGACCATGGGTTCTTCACCAAGAGAAGCAGCAAAATGCCTGGGGCTTGCATATACGAACTAGGGGCCAGGTCAATCTGGACAATCAAAGCAGTTTCTACACCTTGAGCATTTTTCTACAGGAATTCCAATAGGACTTTATTTTTTTTAACCCTCTAGTGGCAGCCATCCACTTTCACAAAGCTTTTCACAAAGCTGGCACCTAATGTCCTATACTAGCCTCATCAGGGAAACTCCTGCCCATGGTCATGCAGTGGTACACATATATCACTGTCACGGGAGAAAGCAGATCTCAAACTTACTTCAGGAGTGCCACAAAATGTGGAAGTTGTGCCATTGTGTTCAATGTTCTCTTTGCAGAGTCCAAAGTCAGTCAAAACAATGTGGCCCTGAGAATCAAGCAAAATGTTCTCTGGCTTCAAGTCCCTGCGGCAAAAGAATATGAAAAACCAGTCAACTTCAAATCTTACCTGTCTGAACCTCTGTAATTCACATTTGTCTGATTTATAAGCTTTTTCCCAAATAAGCCACTCTCATGTATGATCTTCTAGCCATTTTAAACCGGTAGCTAATGGCACCCAGTCCATATCCAGAAACAGCACGTGCTAATCAGGGCAATTATTTAGGAGTAAAAGTTACTGATCCCAAAGCCCATTTTGGCAAAATGGCCTATAAATTAGAACTCGGTTCTGCCTTTCAAACAAATAGGCATACATTAAGTACAGTGCTTACCGGTATACAATGTTCAAAGAATGCAGGTAGCCCAGTGCACTAGCTATTTCAGCAGCATAAAAACGAGCTCTTGGCTCCAGGAAGCAACGTTCTCTCTGGAGATGGTAGAACAACTGCAAGATACAAAGGAGGGGGGGGGAATATATTACTGATCCCAAGGCTGTTAACAATGCATTTAATTAAGCACAGCATACTAAGTTAGAGAGGATAATTGTCGGAAATAGCCTAGTAATCCTCTGGCTATTTCCTGCTATTAAAGGTTGGCAAGCAGGAGACTGAATCTAGCATCTCTGCCTTAGAATCCCCTTTTTCATTACAAACAAGAGCACTTAAGTGTGGGTTACTGTGGACTAACCTCCAACTTTCCAAGCAAGAACCCAACTCCATTCAACCCCCCCCCAACACACATACACTTTGCAGGGCCCAGGTGTCCTTTTTGCTCACCTCTCCACCGTTGATGTAGTCTAGGACAAAATACAGCTTGTCCGCTGTCTGGAAGGAAAAGTGAAGTCCCACCAGGAAAGGATGCTTCACATTCTTAAGGAGGACATTGCGTTCAGACATAATATGTTTCTCCTGGAAAAGGAAAAGAGGTATGGAACCAGTTGTTAGGATTGGCCAGAATAACAATACAACTGAATTGATATAAAGCAAACTAAGTGACTGCAAGAAAATTCCTGAATTTACACCAAACGGCAACTAAGCATCTTTGGATTAATTTTTCATATTCTGCTTAAAAGTGGACATTCTGTAGGCTTTATGATGTCTTTTCTACTTCCTGTCTACTTTTTGTTTACCGTTTCACCTTAGGAGGTGTTCTGGGAAACTGAAAGCTTACTCATTGTAATGTAATTTATGAACTGCCCTAAGGTAGAATTATTTTCTCGCTTAGTATTTCTTTGGAACAAGATTAAGTCAATATTTACCTCCTTCTTTTTCAGGATTGCTTTTTTCTGGAGTACTTTTACTGCATAGAATTGTTCTTCTGCCTTGTGCCTTGCAAGAAGAACCTGAAAGAAACCGAAGATCTTGTTAAGTTTAAGGGTGATTCCAGGAAATCAAGTTAAAACTACATTTTCCTTTTTGTTAGTTGCAAAAATACAGCTACTTATACAGTTCAATATAATTATAGGCTTAAAGTTTTCTACTTGAATATGGTAAAAGGCAATACTTTAGAGACAGGCAATGAAGCCATCAAACCCTTTTGAATATAATCCAAATTCTCTCAGTCTTTAAGATAAATAGTTCTTTCTTAAGAGTACTTATTATTCAATTTATTTTCTCAACTTCATACTAAGACAAATGCCTTGGATGAGACTGACTTTCCCAAGGCCATGGAACAGCATTATAAAATAAGTCTTCAGAACAATTTTTTTTATTTTATCCATCTGGTTATAAAAGCAATGAATGTTTATCCTTAAAAACCAATTAGCAAAATCAAGACATAGCTTACCTTTCCAAAACTACCTTTCCCAATAACTTTCAGGAAATGGAAATCTGATGGTTTAGCATGAGGGTTAGATGATGGGCCAAGGTTGATTTGTTGAGATGGACTAGGCTGCAATGGGGAAAAAAAATTAAAAGTGTTGATTTTTGTACTGAAATACTTGGATACAGACTTAAAACCCAACAAATACAATTATAAGCTGTTTTGTGCTGGGGCTTCAGAAAACAACTCTGCCACCCTCCTTTTTTTAAAAAAAATAAAATCTTCCCTTTTAAGTAATTATGCTGGACCTTTACTTTAAAACATTTCTTTCCAAGTTAAGTATACATTGAACCAAGGCCACTTACTGGAGGAGAAGGATTGGCATTCATAAGTTCTGGTTCTTGAGGCTGGGAGATCTTCAGAATTGATTGTACTTCAGGACTGCAAGTATCAGACAGAATGGAATTTAGTCCAATTACAACATGCCTGGAACATGGACATTATCTCACCACAAGGGGGCAGGCTAACTCTAGTTGAGCAAAAGTCAGGCTGGCTAGCTTAGAAAAGGCGATTGAAACAGATTAGGTTTCAAAGGTAAGATGGAAAAAAGAGACACAATAAACCTGAGCAAAGAGACTCAGGTTTCTTCTGTAATTATAGATCAGAGAGAAAAAGGAATGGCAGAGAGATCGACAGAATTCAAACAAGATGCCATTTCTCTGGACAGTTTTAGTCCCTACTTGGGGCAATAGAAACACATACTGTTTTCTAAAGCCAGCACACGCCCTGGGCCTTCTCAAAAACAACTCCCACTGAGTTCAACGAGATTTGCTTGTAGGTAAGTGGTATAGGATTACAGTCACTGTAACAAGTACTTTTCTAGTGAAACGCTTAACAATTAATTAAAGCAGCAAAACGCACATTCTTAAGGCTACTTCCTAAATATGTTGACCTCAGTGGAACCTGACTCTGTGTAGTTATCCTTAGACTAGAGAAGTTCAATTTACAAACAGATCGTGTTTCAACTCCTAGCTCTCCCTGGGGAAGAAGTTAGGTAACATCTCACAAGGCTATAATTAAATTTGTTAAGTTCCGTGCATCTACCATGCAGAAAAGCAAAAACATACTTACTGTTTGCATGCATAGGAGTTGGTGGCTATTTTCTGAATGAAGTCGTTCAGCCCCATTCTTCTCTGTTTCATGAAAGCTGCAAAAATAAGAAAAGACAGAAGATGAAGCCGGATCACTCGGCAACTTTCATTTTCGTTTCCTTCGTGTATTTTTTTTTAAACACGCTTGAAAGCGATTTATTTAGGTGCTCTTTTCAATGTACTTAAAGCAAAACTTTTTTTTTAATAAAATAAAATTAGATCAGGGGTTCTCAACCTTGGCAACTTTAAGACTTGTGGACTTCTAACTCCCAGAATTCTGGGAGTTGAAGTCCACAAGTCTTAAAGTTGCCAAGGTTGAGAACCCCTGAATTAGATGCTCCTTGCAAATGTAGCTTATTTAGGCGCTCTTTCATCCGGCCTCCGAAAATCATCTCAAAGGGAACCTTTCTGTGAACGGCTGAAGGGGCGACGCGGCTCCGGTGGTCCTTGCTCGACCCCCCCCCTTTAACTCACCGATCAAAATCGCCACCATTCCTCTCATCTTTGAATAAGTTAGCGTGGAGCCAGACGCTTCACTTTTGACTGTCATGGCAGAGCGAGTAAAAACAGCAATAGCGATAAATCCAAGCCGATGGGTGGGGAAAAACAAAACAAAACAACCAAACCCAGATCGATCTACGACCGAGTTAAGTGGAAAAAGCGCAAAGGATGCCCAGCAGCTCAAGCCGCTGTCGCGCTGCAAAGAAAACTCCCGTCTGAGGCGCTCGCCAAGGGCTTTATATAAACGAAGGCCCGGCGCTAGGAGAGGGAGGAAGGAGGAGGAGAGGAAAAAGGGGAGGAGCCCGCGGGAACAATGAGGAAGAGGCAGAGCCGCCGTTCCGGGCGCCCGGGAGCCGCCAAGAGAAGATACGCAAAGCCTGGCGCCCGGCCGCAGGCAAGCCCGCCGACCGCCCTTCCCTCCCTCCCTTCCTTCCTTCTTTCGCTTCGACGTTTCCAAGAGTCAGGCGAGGCGGGCCTGCGGGAGGGGAGGGGAGGGGCAATTCAGAAGCTTTTCAAGAGGTTAGGAAAAAAAAAAAAAAACACAGCGCAACGTTGGGCCGGAATCTTGTTTAAGGTTAAGAGTGTATTTTTGTTAGTCCTGCCGGGCGGGGTGGGGGGTGGGGGGGAAAGGAGCGAAAGCAACAAGGAGTTATTTCTCCCTTTCACCCCCCCCCACCCCCGTTCGCCTTTTGAGAACTAGGGTGACCTTGGCTACTCTCATTGCCACCTCCGAGGGGTGGCCAGCGGGGAAGGGGGCTGGCGAGGTTCACGCTCGGGGAAATCGGGGACTAGGGTGGATTTGCTCCGTTCCAAAGGCGGCGCGATTCTTAAAGACGGCGCAGCCCGCTGCGAGGCTCGGGGGTTCCGGTCCTTCTAGTATAGGGGCCCTCAACCTTGACAACTTTAAGACTTGTGGACTTCAACTCCCAGAATTCCTCAGCCAGCTTTGCTGGCTGAGGAATTCTGGGAGTTGAAGTCCACAGAG
Organism: Bothrops alternatus; assembly: GCA_034064705.1. NCBI lineage: Eukaryota > Metazoa > Chordata > Lepidosauria > Squamata > Viperidae > Bothrops > Bothrops alternatus. The sequence continues at coordinate 1,710,176 of JARGCV010000048.1, read as the reverse complement.
TCTTAAAGTTGCCAAGGTTGAGGGCCCCTGTTCTAGTACTTTGTAGCTTAAGGCATTTGGCGACACCCTGCCATCTCTGTAGCGACAGGAAGTGTGTCCCCCCCATTCCTGAATCGGATGCTGGGTGTCGCTAAAAACTTCTGGAGGGAAGTTTTAGACCAATCCGTCTCTTCCCCCCCCCCGCTTCCTTTTGCCACACAGTCCCGAGGCAAACCTCTCTCTTATCTACTTAGAGCATGGTGGCGGTTTTTTTTCTTGTCAGAAATAACCCTAAGGGAGGAGGAGACCTTTATTGCAAGATCAGCTTGTGCTCCAGATAAGAGCGTAAGAATGGTCCTTTGCGACATTTCGGGTAGTTCGCAACTTTTGGCCCTGAGGAAACTTCGCAAACGGAGCGTGATGCTGGCAGCGCACTTTTGCTCTCTCTCTCTCTCGCTCTCCCCCCCCCCCCGCTCTCTGCTCAGCTCGGCCTCCGAGCAAAACATTCCGTTACTAATCATGAGGAAGGAACCAGAGCGTTAACGGCGAGCGTTAGTCAGCCTTCATCAATCTGGTGGCCCCCCGCAAGTGGTGGGCTTGCAATGTCAGAATTCCCAGCCAGCCGTGCAGGCCAGTGCCCGGAGGGCGCCTGGTTGGGAAGCTAGTCTGCCCATTGCTCAATCCTGTAAATTGTTTTAAGTGCCAGCCTAGTTATAGAACATACGAGACGTGAAACTCCAAAGTGCCAGTAAACTGCATTCAAAGTGCTTTGCGAATGGTTTTCTCTCTTCCTATCTGCGCCCGCATACACGTTGAACCGTCTCCCGTATCCTACGAGTTCGGCTTCCTAAACCAGTTACTCCGTGTAACACACCTATACAGGAATACAGCTGACTGAGGTCCGTATTAATTAAGGCAGTAAACACGGCCGGGGATGAACATTCTCGCTTCTATTCAAAAAGCATCGCAACCCCAAAAGCATTTTGGCAACCTGTAGTTCCAAACTGTCTATTTAGAGTTCCCTCTCTGGTAATTAACTGGTATTTAAAACTGGCAGTCTCTTTCTTGGCAAACCAGGCTCTCCCTCCCCTTTCTCTTTCTCGAACCACCTCGGAGCAAATTCCGGCAGTGAAACAATAACCACTGGAGCCCTAGCGAAGCCTGGGCTTATCAGAGGGTATTTATTAATGATCCAAAAGCGTCCCACCAGCAGCAGACAAGAGTGGTTGTCCATTGGCTGTAATAGCTGGTACCACCTCAAAGCCGCAAACAACCAGCTTTAAAAGGAATCATTAACCAAAGGAGGCATCCGGGGGCGGGCAAGGGGATTAAATCTGCTGCCACTCAGACTCATCAAAGTCGGAATGGGGAGGGGGGAGCGGAAGCTCGCGGCTTTCCAGAAGTCAGGCATAGCCCCCAAGAAAAGAGAAAGCGTAACAACCGTCTATTCATCCATTTCTTACCGAAGTCCTCGCCAGAAATAACAGCACTTTCTCCCCCCCCTTCTTTCAGCCTCAATAATCCCTTCTTCCGTACGAGATCTAATTAATGGCCGGTTTATCTTTCACCTCCGTTATGAAGAAAGGGGGGAGCGGAGAAGTTGAAACTTTGTCCCGCAGCACAAGCGACCGCAGCAGCGAGAGCCGGAGGTTGGTCAGGAGTGGCCTTTTAGTTAAGGAACCGCAGGGAGGGACTCAAGGAAACGGCGATTTCCTGCCCGGCTTTCTCAGTTCAAGAAACAAGAGCCCCCTTGGATATATGCAAGACCTTGGGAGTTCACGCGGGTGCCTTGGGCTGTTTCCCGAGAATACTTGGGGCCAAAACGTTCCAACACAAGTCGATAGATAAATAAATAAAATAATAAGGGGGGGGTGTACAAGAAAAACCCGCACGGTTTTCCCGAGTGGAAGGAGTTAATGGAAATTTCCATACAGTTATTTGCAAAAGTCGTGGAAGGAAACAGGAAAAAATAAGTTGATTGCTTTACCCCATTATTATCATCACCGTGATCCCAGGACAACAACAGTGCGTCCCTGAAAAGCTATTTAGGTATTTATACGGCCGCTGCAATACAGCGGAACCTTTAAGGTTTGCTTATGAATGGATTAGGCCCAGATAAAGCCAGTTGGTGATCCAAAGCGCAGGTGGCAGGCAAGGCCCAGACTTGCAGAACAATTATTGGGGGGCGCGGCAACCCATCACCCCGGAAACGGCGCCAGCGGAATCCATAGCCCCTAAGACGACTTTTTTTTTCCTTCAAAGGAGACCTTTTGATGGAACCGGAACGGATTCCCCCCCCCTTTCCTTCCGATGGAGGCCTTGGCCGCTTGTTGATAAGATTGCATGAAATAATACATAATCGATTACATAAAATATAAGGGAGAGGAGTGTAACTCTGCCGCCAGGTACTGCCTCTGTTGTAACCACCTCTCCAAGCACATAAGGATGGGTGGGAATATGGGAACTCTGGAGGCCACTGTTTTGGAGGAGGGCGTGGAATGGATGAAGCTTCAAATTTCATCCCTTTGCATCTTTAACCGTTCTTGCAAGCCTACGCTTGGGATCATTTCTTAGATAAATTCTCAGAAGGAATGCTACTGAATGACCCGAAGGGGTGGTTTTGGGGTTGTTGTTTTTTTGCGTGCTTTTTTCAGGCTACCCACTACTCCAGAGCCTCCTAAACGAGGTTTAGGAGGAAATAACCGCTAATTGGATTTCTTTCTTTTTGCAAATTCTGCCCTTCCCCTTTTTCAGCGTAAGATCTGCGTGCGCGCGCCCGAAAACATTTTCGCAACCGGTAAGCGGAACGGAGGCGTTGAAGTGTAGGTTCTTGCTACGCCGCAGAGGAAACAGCTCGCCTACAGGGAGGCTCAGCTGAACCGCCCCGTCCCACTGCTAATTCTCTCTCGCTACCTCTCTTGGCTAATGCAAGATTGCAGAACGTAGCAAGATCTCGGTTTGGTTAATCCGGCACCGAATATTGAAAGAAATCCAGGCGGAAAAGACCTCAAGATCAAGCTGCATTTCAGCGACAGTTCCACAGCAATCGGCGCACAAAGCCAGTTCATAGGAAGTCAGTCCCCGCCGTCAAAAGATTGCCAGATGGCTTCTGTTTTCCAGCACCGAGTTGCTTTAGCGAGGAAAGGCAGAGCGCCCCCTGTTGCCGACTACAACGTCCCCTTATAAATCACAAGTTTCATTGCCGACAACGCGCATGCTCCGTCTCAGTTTTTCCTTTTCAGCCAACGTGAGGAATTTAATCAAGGCGCAAAAGCTATGAAAATATACCGGCGGTCCGGCAAGTAACATTCGGCCCTCCCTGTATTGCTGAGCTGCAATTCCTGGCAGCATCACCAGCGTGACCAGAAGTGATGAGTGCAGAAGTCTGTAGTTCTGTAAGGTGCACCACAAAGCCATTCGTTGCTAATTTGCGTTCCTTTCTTTCTTGCTCTGTTTGTCAACGTTCTTTTCAAGGTTGTTGAACTATGGGATTATCCATTCTAAGTCTCAATGGCGCTCAGTGGGTGCCAGCTCAGAGTAAACGCTCCTGGAACAATGTTGATGTTCCAGCACCCCTATACTTTTTTTTTTAAAGAAGCATTTAATTAGGTTTAATGGAAATAGTTATGTTTGTTATCAAAATACATTTGTAATATTTTCATATATATATATATATATATATAATTATTTTATATCGCTGTTTAATAGTTTTTAATTGTATGAGTCATTTGTTGTGAGATGGGGAGTGATAGATAGATAGATAGATAGATAATCTCAAGTTTAATTTAACATATAGTGCTTTATAGCTTTCTGCATATGCCATTTCTTTGTAATATAGCATTGTTATAAAGTGGCTTGTACATGTAGCAAACATTAGCTTTTTTGTCCACACTTATACAGAATAGGAAATCAAGTTACTAGGATTTATGACTAGATCCTCATACATTGAAAAACTAGGTTTAACTTTCTAAATTCTTCAGGATTTCTCTTTCTGGATCTATAAACAACTCTGAAAAACAGTGATGATTTCCAATCAAAAACAGTGATGATTTCCAATCAAAAACAGTGATGATTTCCAATCAAAAACAGTGATGATTTCCAATCCAGCACCCCTATACTTATCAAAGGAAGAAAAGCCCAGGATCACGTCAGTTAGTTCCAATCAACTGTCTGCCATTAACACTGATGCAAAGGATAATGGAAAGCACCCATAAAACCCTGAAGGAAGCCTATGCTTACAGCATGTGAACACTAAGGGGGAGAGGGTGAAAAGCCTTAAAAAATGTGCAGTCCCGTATCTCTACTTGGGGCTTGTCTAAAGCCTGAAGAGCTACTGGCAGCTGTATCCAGAGTGCTAGCCAGTCTGCCTCAATATATGACAGGTTTCGCACACTTTACAATCTGAATGGACAAATCTAATCCAAAGATTGTTCAAGCCACTGACTTACTGACCCATTCATGGTCCCAGTGCTGCTTCATCCTTCTCCATAGAATCCTTTTTCTTTAATAGCCCTGAAAGGAAGCTAAAGTCTACATAACAAGCTGAGTTCAAAGCAACTAGAGCTTCCACTCCCCCCCCCACTCCCCATCCCTCTAGGATTCTCTGAAGACATTCAGTTCCATTACAACTTCCTCTGTTTGCTCCTTCAGTTTTCTTTCAAAGAGGGTTTTTCCATTATTTCCACTGCACCGAGAAAAAAAGAGCCCCAATCCTTGTATGACCTTAGTTGATAAAAATAATTACAATTTGTAATTGTAAGTATGCCCCCCACCCTCTCCAAAGTTTCTATCATTGTTCCTGCAGAGAAGTTCTTGGAAAAGTTTTTGCCTCTTCTTTATCAATATTCAAACAAAAGAACGGTTAAGAAAACAACATTTAACCAACCTTTTAGTGAAGACTTTTCTTCTTTCCCTCTCATGATTCTCTTCCTCAAGATCCCACAACACCAGTGCCGTTCTGTAATTTTAAATCCTTTAGTTTGTTATAGTTCCCCAGCAATACGTCTCTTTCGGACGGCTGTCCGCCTCCCAATCAGCTTGACAGGAGGCGGGCAATGAAGGAAAGAAACTAGCTGAACTAGCTGCCCACTTTATGAACCTTGCATTAAAAGTGATTTACAGACTGAGAACTAAAGTTCAATGTTAGCCACGTTGTTGCAACATAACCCTGAAATTTACTGAAATCATCACTTGCTTATTATGTACACAACATGCCCACGCGCGCACCCGGTGTGCAACTAGAAATGCAGGTCGCCTATAATTGATGCATTTGTTAACTGCAGCCCAGCAACACTTGAATCGAAACACAACTGAAGAAAAGAAGCGTGTTATAAAAAAAAAACAAGAAACACAAGAGGCATCAGGGGGCAGGAGAAGGCGATTCCGCTTTTGTGTATACAGTCCACATATTTCAGTGAATGGGAGTTGTGGATTGGGATGGATCGTTAGGCTAGCCCAGGGGTAGGCAACCGTGGCTCTCTTATGACTCGTGGACTTCAACTCCCAGAATTCCTGAGCCAGCTGTGCTGGCTCAGGAATTCTGGGAGTTGAAGTCCACGAGTCATAAAAGAGCCACGGTTGCCTACCCCTGGGCTAGACGTTTCGGGGCACGATATTGTAGCAATGATGGTTTAATCGCATGATTCGCTGCAGCAAACATCCAGCAGCCGATTCCCAAATCGGTTCATCTGGAGTATTTGCACCCATACACAGGCAGGCGTGAACTCCTCAGGGCTCCGGCTTAACGCCTTTGAGGATCGCCGACGAAAGCTAGCGGGGACAGACGTTCCCCCTGCTCTCCGTCTTTGCGTCAAAGCTGCGCGGGAGGACGGCTGCCGCCGGTGTCATCCCCGTTTCTCCTTCCTCCACCCAGCCAGCCTCCCACGCGACTTCCCCTTTCTCTTTTTAGCAGCGGCGGGAGACATCTGGGCTCCCGAACATGTGTCATTTCAAAGGAAAGAGAAGTTGTTGAGACTGGGCTTTCCTGCCGGCCCAGGGGCGGAGGCTGGAGCAGGCGTCCCTTTTCCAGTCCTGGCACCAAGCACTTCCGAACAGGAAAGGCAGAGATACCCAGCCGAGGAGGGCTTTCCCGCCTCCCGAGCCCGATACTCGGCCTTGCGGCCGCCGAACCTCCTCCTCCTCGCAAAGGGAAGGAGGACAGACGGCGAAGTCCCGAGTCTCGCAGACGGCAGACTTCGGCTGCAGCCTTCAACTTGGACGCCGGGGGCGCTCGAGCTCACGTTCTGAATTGGGCGGCGGCGGCGGCGGCGGCGGGGGGGGAGGGGAGGGGATTCCTGCGTGGCCGTCGAGGCCAGCCAGGAGCCCTCGTGGAGACCCGCTTACAGGATGGCCACTTATTGTTCCAGACCACCGGCGTCCGCTGACCATCATGCCTGGCGCTGGTTGGAAACGAGGGCTGATAGATCAAAGGAGGCCCGCTGAAACTCTGCCCTCTCTTGTAGAAAGCGATCGGCCCACTGGGCTTTGAAAACGGAGGCTCGGGTTTGGCGGAGTGGAGGCTGAAGTCTGCAATCCAACTCGCAAAGCTGAGGCGGGTGACTTCCAAGCAGCAGTCCTCACCCCACCCACCCCTCACCCTACAAGACACGAGGAATTCCCTGTGTGGCATTCGGACCTTGATGATTAAGTAAAATCTCCTGAATCTGTCGCTTTGATTATATTGCCGTCTCAACTTTAGACAAATCCTCTTCCATACATTGGCTATTTTCTGTTAAGGCAGGGGTTCTCAACCTTGGCAACTTTAAGACTTGTGGACTTCAACTCCCAGAATTCCTCAGCCAGCTTTGCTGGCTGAGGAATTCTGGGAGTTGAAGTCCACAAGTCTTAAAGTTGCCAAGGTTGAGAACCCCTGTAGGGTCTGGAGCACTTTGGACTTGATTTCCAAAAGATACTTTGTAGTGCATAAGGCCATCCATGGAGACTGTCTCATTATGGGGAAAGCTGTGTCTCTCTGTACAGACCTACAGACAGGTGCTATGTTTGCACTTCCCCTCATCTAAAGCACTTTTTTTGGAATCAAATCTGCTGCTCAACTCTGATTTCCTTCCTTCCTTTACAGAGCAGAGGTCCCCAACCTTTTGGGCACCAGGGACTGGTTCCATGGAGAAAGGGTTTTCCATGGACCAAAGAGGGCTGGTTTTGTGTGCTGCCTGCATCCCACAGCTGGGGCTTGTTTGTGTAGACCGGTTGTTGGCATGCCGCAGCCCTGTGCCAGTCCACGGACCGGGGGTTGGGGACCCCTGTTCTAGAGAATGCCAAAAAAAAAAAAAATCCAAACTAGCTGAGTTAATGATAAGACAATTTTTAAAACCCAGATTAGTTACATTAGGTCACCAAACACCTTTCAGATTTTTCCAGAATATTAATTAGATACAATACTGAACAAAGAAAGGAGAGCGAAAGGCTAACCATTTTGGGATATTCAAGCAATACTTGAATAATATTTCTTATTGTAGACTTAAGGTGGAAAATGGGAGAAAACATTGCATATATTCAAACTAGAAAAATAAAATGCATTACAGCTAAGTACTAGTAGCCAGTTTGCTTTGTTAATCATTCTGCATGATGAGAAATTCTAAAGGGTCTGAACATGAACGTGATCAAGTCTAAAACCGTCTAATAATAATATTCTGATATGTTGCCTAGCACATAAAAAAAAATCCTGTACTGTACTTGTAGGTAAACTTAGGGAAGTTTCTTACAAATTATTGTGGTGGATAGGTGGGTGGGTAATACTAAGAGACTAGGTCAGTGAGGGCGAACCTTTTAGAGACTTGAGTGCCCAAACCGCAACCCAAAACCCAATTATTTATCGCAAAGTGCCAAGGCCGCATCAGCATTGTGGTGCCCTCCGGGAGCAGGGTGTGTGGCTGCAGTAGTGACGGCAGACTGCATGGGCGTGGCCAGAGTGGACATGGCCACCTTGATGTTGTTTGTGGGGGGGACGCCTGTGGGGGCTGGACAGGATTGGGGGAGATCCAGGGGATCTCTGGTGGGTGGGGCAGTGGGCTCATCCTGTGGGGTAAGGCAGGGTATAGGGCGGGGGTGCCATTGCTGCGGGGCAAGGCGAGGCAAGGGTGGCTGCTGCCTGACACCATCAGCCCCCACACACAGAGGCCAGCGAGCGCATGGCGTGCTCTACTACCTCTACTCGACCTTGCTAGCTAACTGCTTCATCTCCTTTGTGCTAGGTGGGGCTGCCGTTCTGGGCGCCAGCGGTGGCCTAATGGACCTGTGCGAGCTGGCGGCGGCAGCAGGCGTGCCCATAGAGAGGTTCGCCATCACTTCTCTAGGTTGTAACCAGTCTTAATACAGATCCCATTCAGTATTGAAGCTGGAGTCTTATGTGCAAGGCTGCCAAAGCATGGTGTATGAATATGGTCTCTGAACTATGAACCTTCTACTCCAGAAATGAAGGAGACCTGAATTAAAGTGCTTTGCAACCTTCTCTCAAATAGCTGGATAATAGCATTTTGTGATGTGTTACTTTAATACAGTTTAGTGGAAATTCCAAATAATATAGGAAATTGTGCTAGCATTTTTCTAACCTTTATCTTATCTTACTCCCCACTTCCTGTCCATGCTATACTTATTAAATTGCTGACTGTCTTAATGTTACATTCCTTTAAATGTACCTGAGGCCAATTCTCCCTCCTCCCCAAATTAGGAAATAAATGCTTAGGCTGCAGTGTACTAAAAGTACTGATTGCTGCATTAATGAGATTTTTTTTAAAAAAATTTTTTTGTAAAAGTAGTTGCTACTACTGCAAAGATATTGCATCAGCATTGCAATCAAACAAGCTAGTGCAAATAACTGGAAATTACATAAAATTATACCCTTTATCTAAAAAAAAAAATCATAGATTTGGAAGGGGCCACTTAGGTCCAACCCATTCTTAGTGTCATATCCAAATTAAAGCTTATCAAATGACTATCCATACTCTGTTGGAAATAAACAGACACAAGATTAAAAAGACACCACTTCTGTCTCTCAGATATGTGAGACTCTGCATTTCTTACTGTGCAGGGACTTCAGTCATTTAGTAATCATATCGTAAGAGACGTGTGTGTGTGTGTGTGTGTGTGTGTGTGTGTGTGTGTGTGTGTAACTGCCGGCCCGCAGTCGCAACACATCACGTGATGTTGTGAGTTTGACACCCCAATATACAGTATATATATATATACATACACACACACATATACACAGTATATATACATACAGTACACACACACACACACATGTGAAAAGTACCTGCTTACAATGCCAATCCAGAGGCTTCCATTTATTAATATCTAAATTTTATACAGGTAGTTTTTGATTTACAACCGGTTACTTACTTACTACCATTCAAAGTACATCGGACCTCCCCAGAACTACTAATGGCCCATTTTCAAAGTTACAATAGCCGCACACACAACCCACAATTACATGATAGCGTTTTTGGTGTTTAGTAACAGGCTCACTTTTATGGCCACTTGTAGTTTCCCTCAGCCACATGATCACAATTTACAACATTTTTTTGTCAGTTTCCAGTAAAACTCCATTGGGGAAAATGGATTAACTTAGTGACTTCTGTGTTTGCTTAATAACCACTGTGTTCGCTTAAGAACCATTGTCAAAAAAGTTGTAATTTTGAAACCAATCACATGATACCTTGACTTATGTCCAGGCTCAATTACAGCTATACAGTATGTCAAGGACTACCTGTACAGTCTGCTCAGATATAAGCCCCACTGGATTTATGGATTGTTTTGTTTATATAATTATATTTTTAGTTATCCCAGTGACCAAAGATCTCTGAGTAAAATATTTAATACTGCTAGATAATTATTCAAAACAAGATTAGTAAAATTTCTTCATTAATGTATCATCTCCTGCATTTTTGGGACATGTTCTGCTTGAAATATTCAAGGACATGATTATAATTTTGCCCACATAATTGTGATTGTCATAGGACAGTCATTTAGTATTCTGGGGTTGTTTAATTCCACTTGCCTTGCCAACAGGATTACAAATCAGCAATAGACCAATGGATAATGGATAAGGCATGTACAGAACGTTTATACTGGTTTAAGACTTATGCTTATCAAAAGATTGATGCCAGAAATCTCAAACAAGCAGAACAGAATTGGTTGAAAGAGTCCTGCTAATCTGCTTTGAGGGCCACCATCCTGATCATCGAGACAAACAACACTATTCAGACAAACATAAATTCATTGTCTATTTGATTTTATCCCAGTGCTAATCATACAGCATGTTTATGGCATGATCAATAAAAATCTGTAATGTTCTGGGATTATAGAGGTAGCATCATAAAGTAAGGAGGAGTGGTCCTGGACAGTGTAATTCCCCAATATGGAAAATCATGTTTTTTTCTTAATTAGTTTGTTCTATGCTTAAAATGGATCTGAAAAATCATGTTTCCTATTTAGATACTTCCACTTTTGGGTTGCTCATTGAAAAGACCCTTGCAGAGTGAATCATCAGAGTCTATTTGAACGATGTACTGTGTATTTCACAAGTATTTGAGCATGGTATCCATGTAGTATCAATATAGATTTATTTGTTTGTTTATTTATTGAATTTATTTAGCTGCTCGTGTCTCCCAAAGTGGACTCTGGCCAGCGCATAATAATAAAATTTGGTCCTGAAGGTTATAATTAAAGCTAGACCGTATGTATTCCTAACATGGATAGTATATTAGATCTTTTTTCTTTCATTTGTCTTTAATTAGTTCTTTCTTCCTTTTTGTTGTGTTTATTTTAATCAATGTACAGATATAGATTCCTTTCTCACTGTTTTTCCTGTTCGTGCTGTAGTTATTTATATTCCACTATTTAATATGTTTTAACAATAGGACTTGGTATAATGCTATTGAATTCACAAAGATACACATGACTGAGCATAAAATAGCTTCAAATATATACTAGATATTAAGCTAGTATCATCATCATCATCATCATCATCATCATCATTTTAGCCATTGCCTATCCACTGCAGGATGAAGGCCTCTTCTGCATGTTTCCAACCAATATGGTCCTGAGCTTTCTTTTGCCAACTGAGTCAGTAATACTTGCTGATATCGGCGATCCATCTTGTTTTAGGTCTCTTTCATGGCTGCTTTTTATCAAGTGGGATCCATTCTATGACTGCCTTGGTCCACCTGCCATCAGCTCTAGCATATAAACTAGTGTTATTTATCCATTTAATTCACATAGTAAACAAAATCTGTTCAGCATCGACAGATCTGATTGGAAATCTTTTATAATGTGATTGACTAGGTGCCATCAGGTTGGTGTCAATTCTTAGCAACCACACAGGTAGATCTTCTCCAGGAGGTTCTGTATCCAACTTGGTCTTTTAGATCTTCCAACAGTGTACCCACCAAGACAGTTATTGAATCTGTCCAGTTGCTGGTCATCTTTTTTCCTTCCATCTTTCCCAGCATTATTGACCTCCAGAGAACTAGACCTTCACATAATGTGTTTGAAATATAATTTGAGCCTGGTTATCTGTGCTGTGAATGAGAATATTGTGTTGATTTTTTTCTAGAATCCATATCCATTTTCCAAGCCTTTTATAGCTAGTCTACTAAGCCTATGCATGCTGGTTCCTTTACCTGCTGATAGGTAATCACAAAAAGGTAGAAACATCCACCACTTCATTATCTTCTTTGTCCATTCTAAGGCTGGTTGTTGTGGCTATTTTTATTAACTCGATCTTTTTATATTTAATCTTAGTTCCATTTTTTAAAAAGTGCTCCTTGACTTTCATTACTAGATCTTGCATATCACTTGCATTTTAAGCATTTAGATTAGCACATGTCACTGTCGTTTCATTTTGTCATTGTTTTTAACACTGTGCTTGTAGCCTCTTCTTGAATTCCTCATGTTTTTTAACTGTATATATTGAGGTTTCGGCCAAGTGTGCCCAGGTTTAAAACATAAGAAATGTTTTCATAGCCTGGCAAAAGTTAATTTCTTTATGTGTCCTAGTTTGAAGTCATACTTGTCTGTTTGATGTAAATAACAAAAGAAATGTTCTCAGCGTTGTCTAAAACAAGATTACCTTACAGTTGTTCTTAAATAACTCAAATCTCCTGTGTAACTCCCCCAGATAAGCATTCACAAAAACCCTTTGTAGCTATTCTGATAATCCTTGTTTTGTTATACATGCATAATAAAAGCATACATTAAATTTTGCTTTTGAGACATGTCCCTAGGTCCCCTGGACTTTGACCTTTCTGAGGTCACACTGACAGAAGAACTACAATCACATCATATCCAGGAGTGCTGATCCACTTATTTATGGAATGTTTGCCTTTACATGTTGCAATCTCAACTTGGCAAGGCAATTCCTGGTTCTCTGGGGCAATTGCCTTGAATGCATCAAGATTTGTTTTGTTTGTTTTTTTTTTTAAAAAAACTTATATTCATAAGTTAATGTTTATTAAAAAAAAGATGATCACATAAGTATCGCAGTTGGATATGCATCGGTCAGCACTGCTCTATTACTGCCAAGGTTTGTCAAAATGTGATGATGGCAGTACTACAGTCATGTCATAAAAATAGGATTAGGAACAGTATTTAGAAACCACTCCTAATTCATTCATAGATCAAATTTCAGCAAAAAAAAAAGTGTGATAACTGGAGGGAATCACCATACCCAGAAATAGAGAAAAACAATTTAAAGGAGAATCTCTGTTCTGTAGTTCCCTTAGTAAACCGACAGTTTATCAACAGTCTAGGGTTATTTTAACATCTTGCTTCCAAAAATGATTTAACTTGTCTTTTTGAAATTCTTCCTGGATTCTCTGCAGATTTAGAAGATGTTTTATTGTCATGCTTGAGACAAATAAGAGATCAATAGTTTAAATAAATTGACTTCAAGTGATTGCATTTTAAATATGGAGTGACTTAGAAAAATTGTGTTTGTAGCATCCAGTCTGGATGTGTCACATGGGCCAGAAGTTTAGTCTTCTGAGTTCTAGATGTGCTAGAGTCCATCGTCAGGGGAACTTCTCTCTCACATTCCAGTGGAGAGAAGTTCCCTGAGGCTGGGCTCCAGCATGAATTCGAAAGCTCAGAAGACTAAACCTCTCATCCCGGTAACTGACCCACATTGGATCCTGGAACATTATCTGGGACACATACCGGTATATTTGCCTTCATTCGTAAATGTCTTTGTGTGTGTAACTACTGTAAAAAATATGAATCTTAATGCTTTAGCAGCCTTTGAAGTTCCTTCAGTTTAAAAGGTAAAGCATTTGAACATTTTCCAATGATGATGAAGATGATGATGACGACGATTTCCTGTCCCTTCATCCTGTTCTTCACATTTGGCTAGGAAAACATGTATTGTTGGACAAAATTGAGACAGGTTAAAAATTGAATAGTTCCACCTTTCTTTGTTAGCAGCTGTCACATTGATTCTTTTCTCTTCTTTTTATTTTGGATATATTGGAACCCTTTTTATTATCATTCATTATTCCCAGTTCTATGTTTTTACCTAATAATACCTTTCAATTCTGAGCTACCTACTGTATATGTACCCTCCCTTGATGAACTTTCCCTCTTTCCTTTTTTAGGCCTCCATCTGTCTGTTCAAATCTTCACAATGTAATATATATATATATATACACACATACACAGAAAGCCTCTATAACCCTCTCTTTTATATAAATTCTTTTTTTTTTCTGTTTCCAATGGTACTTTTAATGTTGCTTCTTTAGGAACCCAACCCAGCTTGATTTCCTTTTCGCTTCAGCTTATTCTGTTAAGGAATCCAACTTACAATTGTTTATTAATATACAATTAATTCAAGTCTAGGATATTTGACATTAGTCAGCTTCAGTTTCCTTAAAATTGAGAACTCTAGCATTACAAGATCACTATCACCAATGCTTCTTCTACTTCTCCTTCCTCAGTTAAATCTTGCCTACTTTTCAAGGATAATTGATCTTTTGGTTGTCTTTTTTGAAGAAGACGAAGTCCAGAATTTTATGAGGATCATACTTAGCAGAATTTGTCTCCCAACTAATATCTGAGTAATTAATTTTCCATATTTTTAAAAAAATGAAAAATAGGAAGTAATGTTGCACAGTAGAAAAAAAGTTAATCTTTTCTTCCAGCCCTAGGGTCCAAAGCTGTCCAGGCTTCCTTACACTGGCTGTTTACATAACTAAAGAGCACATAGATTACCATCTCAACAAGTTTGGCTCTGAATCTCTTTTAAAAGGAGAGAGCTAAATACATCGGAATCAAGGCCAGAAAATAATATTTTCCATCTTTGTCTTAAAAACATTATTCTTGAGCCATGTGATTCTGATAAATTATAAGAACAGTTAACTTAGAGTAGAGAATTGCTTGGATATTGCGATAGCCAAGGAAAATATGAAGAATATTGGATGGCCTCTTGTAATAGTTCAAGTTGGACATGGATTTATTAAAGAGTTGAATGTTCAGAAACACACTTCATATGTCTAAAAAAAGGAAATCTGTTTTATTAGTTCTTTGTCTACTATGGTGAATTCTTTGGTGAAGAAAACAAAAGTGTAGGAACAACCGTGTTTCCCTGAAAGTAAGGCCTGGTCTTATATTATTTTTGCCTCCAAAAGAGGCATGAGATCTTTTGGGGGGGGTACCTTATATTTTTCGTGACACCTGCCTTGCCTCGCGGCGGTAGCACCAACAACCCCGGTCCAGCAGGAGCCTGCCAGATTTTTTTTTGTTTTTCGTGAGAAGCTGGAAGGTCTGACTGAATTGTTTTTAGTCCCACAACTCCGTTTCCCTGCAGCAGGAGAGAAACGCGCCAGAGCTGGAAAGCAGGTTAGTGAAGAAATGCTTTCGGGAAGAGGGAGGAGCTGGGCAGTGGTGTGCCAAACTCTACAGCAGTGCTGGGAGGATAAGCGGCAGGAAATGGGGATGCCATTTCCAGAATGGAGAAGGGAGACATGGGGCCCATGCAGGGCGGCAAGCAAGTGCTCTTCTCTGCTCTGCATCACTGCGCAGAGCTGCTCTTCTCCCCATTCTCCATTCTCTCCAGTGGCGGTGATGGAGGGCTGACAGAGAGAGGCAGCAGGGGAGGCTTGTGCTGCCCGGTCATGGCACAAGCCATGAGAGAGTTGGTGGAGGAGAAGGAGGCGGCGGCTGCTGTTGGGCAGGTGATCTGTGGGTCGAAGCGCAAAGAAAGCCCCTCCAGTGGTGCACAGGAGCAGTGGAGCCTTTTGCCGTCACTCCCCCCCTGCCTCTGAAATGGTGGAAGGGACTGAGCCTATCCTGCCCATCCTCCATAGCATTGGCAGTCCAGCTTGGGAAGGGAGAGAAAGGGAAGGTTGTCGAGCAAGGAATGGCCTGGTTAGGGGGGGGCTGAAGTAAGTGGGTGCGGGGCATGTGGGGCAGCTCCACCCACTCCCCCACCTGCCTTACCTTGTTGTGGCAGTGGCATTGCAACACACTAGGGCTTAGTTTTGGGGTGGGGCTTATATTAGGCCCACCCAGAAAAATCAGGTTAGATCTTATTTTGAGGGTAGGTCTAATTTTCAAGGAAACATGGAAGAAGTATAAGGTAATTCTTATTTCATGCAGATAAAAGGACAATAAGTGCTGTAGGAAATGGAGCGCCTCCCTTATGAAACCAGATTGCAACGCCTTGGTCTCTTCAGCCTTAAAAGACGGCGTTTAAGGGGTGACTTGATCGAAGTGTATAAAATCATGCATGGGATAGAAAATGTGGATAGAGAAAAATTCTTTTCTCTATCACACAATACCAGGACAAGGGGGCACTCCCTAAAGCTCATAGCTAAGAAAGTGAGGACAAATAAAGGGAAATATTTCTTCACCCAGAGGGTTGTTGATTTATGGAATTCACTTCCAGAAGGGGTCGTGACAGCTGTCAGCCTTGACAGCTTCAAGGCAGGGCTAGATAGATTCATGGATGCAAAGTGTATCGATGGTTATTAAAACGGATGTCCATGTGCCGCCTCTATGTTGGTTGAGGCAGGCAGGATTCCCTTGAGTACCATTTGTTTGGGGGTCAAGGGAAAGGGAGGGTTTTGCCTTCTCTTTCTGCTCAAGATCCCCATGTACATTTGGTGGGCCACTGTGACACAGAATGCTGGACTCGATGGGCTTTGGCCTGATTCAGCATGGCTCTTCTTATGTTCTTATGTTCTTATATTAGTTTTTACATTCCAAAAATATTTGCTGATCATTTCTGTTTAGATGCTAGCTTAAAAGATCCTTTCTCCTTTGATCTACCACAGCACAATTTGAATAGTAATTAGCAGTCATTTTCTGAAGGGTCCTTCCAAATGTTATGATTTCCTAGTTGAAAGGTATGGTTGGGGTAAAGTTAAAATGGCCAATGAGAAAAAACGTTCATTACTGTCAGACTTCAGTGGGACAGTTGATCTGCAAGCCAATTCACGTGATAGATGCCTATAAAACACAGTATATCTATGGAAAACTACAGATAGCAGAAGTATAAAGATTCTCTCTTACGGGATTCTCCAATTATTTGCTGTCCTTCCACAAATCTAAACATTTCTAACATAAAAGGCACTTCCAGCCATGCCAGTGGAGGGGGAAAAATGCAATTTGGAGTGAAACTGTCTATCAATCGCTCAAGAACAAGAGGGTCAGTCCACTGCTGGATTCAGTGTTTGTTTTCAGTGTTGGGTTGGAAGAATTATAATGCATATCTTAGCCAGTAGTCTAAGAAAGCACATTCCTTTGGAGCCTAGAAAAACAGAAGCTGAATCTGTAATCTGATGATTTATACATTCACAGTAGAGTCTCTTTCAAGTTGAGCATAACCCTTGGTGATTACATGGAAAGGTTTAAGTTGTTGTTTTTTGTTAACAATAGCAAATGCTTTTGTGGGATTTTGTTTTTAAATTTTCCACCTGGTTTGTAATTCCAGGATTTCTTGGTGATTTCTTATCAAAGTCCTATTCAGATCTTAATTTGGCTTTTGAGGATAGCTAGGTGCTGTGGGGCTATATCTTACTTCAATTATATATGACATCAAAAGAATTCAGATATGCAATTCAAATATTTTTTTTACTTGCCTATCTATATACTTTAAATATATACAATAAGGTATAGGAATATTGCTAAAATATGTGATGGGGTCAATTTCTTAAGATATTAGAATTATATGAATCATGACAATCAATTTCCATATTTATAAAATTGATTGAAAGTTTATTCTGAATCCAGATTCCCTAAATCCTCATTTTCATCTGGACAGAAGAATAAAAATGAAGACATGCAAACCTAAAACTTTGTTATCAGCATTGTATTTGATAAAAGTAGTACCACAAATCTATTTTGTGCCTGGTATTTAAGCACTGACATTGCACCACAAAACTGCTTGTTCTCATTCTGTAATCTTTAGGAGTTGGTAGAATCTTTGCTGGAATCTTTCAGATTTTTTTCTGTGGGTAGATCCAGACCCATTTTGGTAACTAAATTTCTTACTTAGGAAACAAATATTACACACACACACACACACACACACAATATGCACACAGAGATGCTATGGCCACCCTCTTGTGGTACCTGGAGGCTGTGGGGGGGACAACAGGCTTTGATTGAACCCTGGTAAGAATGAATGGCTTTGGGTACAAGGGGCTCCAGGATCTGGGACTTTGTCATCTTTGACTCTGGCTCTGGCTCTGCCCCAGAAAGATCTGGTCTGCAACTTAGGGGTTCTCCTGGACTCACAGTTCCTGCTCGAGGAACAGGTGGCAGTCGTGGCTAGGAGAGCCTCTGCACAATTTCAAGTTATGCCCCAGTTGTGGGCTTTCCTGGATCAGGATTCCCTGTGCTCAGTCATTGAGACCCTGGTCATCTCATAGCTGGACTATTGTAATACACTGTACATGGGGCTACCCTTGAAGAGTATTCAGAAGCTACAGATCTTCCCCCCCCCACCCTCCCCGTTGTGAGGTTGGCTCCAACCTGCTTATCCTTTTGCAAGGGCCTAAATACCTGGCTCTGTCAGCTGACTTGGGACCTTTGTGGGGGAATAGCAGAGATTGATCAAGTAACAATTGATCCCACTTCCCCTCACTGTCCCTGCCCTCCCCATGTGTCTTTAAGTTTTAATGTTGATTTTAATTATTCATGTATTAACCGTACATGTATAGATATATATTTTATGACTGTAAGCTGTCCAGAGTTACCCTATGGTAGGGTGGCAAATGAATGAAAGAGAGAGAGAGAGAGAGAGAGAGAGAGAGAGAGAGAGAGAGAGAGAGAGAGAGAGAGAGAGAGAGAGAGAGAGAGAGAGAGAGAGAGAGAGAGAGAGAAAGAAAGAAAGAAAGAAAGAAAGAAAGAGAAAGAAAGAACTTTTTATATATCGGGGATTAGACAATTGACATCATATTTAGTTTCAATTAATCAATAGTTCTTGGTTCTATGTGAGCTTGGTTGTTTGTTTGAAGAATTACTCAACTAGGTAACATCATCTGCAAGCAAACAACCAAGATCAGAGAGCAACAGAAACTGTACAGTTTAACCCTGAGCTACAGATATTTTTCTTCTATTGGAATTAATCGATTACTACAATACAGTCCTGTTAAAATTGATCAAGCTGCTAAAAATAATAACATGCAAAAATAAAGATACCCTTGACTTTATTTTAAATAACATGCAGAAATATCAATCATCGTGCCCACATTTCGGCATCACTCCGTGAGCTGCATTGGCTGCCAATTGGTCTCCGAATCCAATTCAAAGTGTTGGTTATGACCTATAAAGCCCTACATGGCATCGGACCAGGTTATTTACGGGACCGGACCGTCTGCTGCCTCATGAATCCCAGCGGCTGGTTAGGGCCCACAGAGTCGGCCTTCTCCAGGTCCCGTCAGCCAGACAGTGTCGCCTGGCGGGGCCTAGGGGAAGAGCTTTCTCTGTTGTGGCCCCGGCCCTCTGGAACCAACTTCCCCCGGAGATCCGTGTCGCACCCACCCTCTCTGCCTTTCGTAAACTGCTTAAAACATACCTTTGCCGGCAGGCTTGGGGCAGCTAACATCTTGCCCCTAGCCAGTGTATGTTTGTGTGTATGTTTGTGGAATGATTGGTTTTTTTTCTTTTTTAACTTAGGGGTTTTTATATTCATGTATTTATTGGTGATTTCTATTATGTTGTGAGCCGCCCTGAGTTTTCCGGAATAGGGCGGCATAGAAGTCAAATTAAATAAATAAATAAATCATACTAAAAAAATCCTACTAGCCTAGGTCTATGGACTACTTCAGATCAATTTACTGTTCTGCTGTAATTTAATTTGTTTTTAAAGAAAGTTAGCTGTCCTGTGAAAGACAGTATCCCTGGGGGCAAATTTTTAAAAAACCTGTATCAAATATCTAAGGATTTCTTATAAACAAAGACTTAATAATGTAAAGAAAGGTTAGCTTTTTCATTCAGATACAAATCACAGGAACCCATCCCCTTCAGCTCCTATCAACAAACACTGGTATTCTTGAGACCATTGCTATACTTTTGAAAGACAACAAAATGGAATTAAAAGCACCCAATAAACTAAATTGGCAATTATATAAGCCTTCTCTCAGATTGCCTAAATTTATTTTTAGTATTATTGTGCTTTTTCAACCTAAGAAGGTTTCGCTTCAATTTTCTCCATCTCTTTCCATGGCTGTTTTCACTTTCAGATCCCCCAAAACAAACTGTTGCAAACATTCCTAAGAACCTGACATTCCTTGCCAACCAGACATATGACTTCCTCTGCCATCAGGTTCGCCAAAATTCTCTGTATCCAAGTTGCATAAGCCAAAGGGTATAATAATTCTTCAAGCTACAAATACTGTATCGTTTTGCTTTTCTACCCACAAGATACGCTAGATGATTAACAATATAAAATTCATAGAATAAAAATCCAGAGTTTCCAATGGAAAGAAAAGAGCCAGGCATTTTAAAGGCAATTCTGTTTGTTTTTACATAAACTTCTGGGATCACAATCCAGTATAAACCCTTGAGAGGATTACTATTGGAGGAGGTGAAGAAAAGGAACAATAGAATCAGGGAACAAAGAGAGAAAAAGTGAGAGACAGAATTGCTTTGAGGAGTGAATAAACTTTAAGTGGCATTTAAGAATGACATAGATTGTCTTGTTTTGAATATGTTAACATATGCAGCATGATGAAAAAAACGTATTTGTGGTTTAATTAGTGATATTGAGTATTCTAAGAAATTCCTTGCTTGGCTGATTCACAATTTCATTGCAATTTAACTTTTTGTCATTCAAATTCTCAAGTATCATCACTTTGGGATTATAGGCAAAGCAGCCTGAGGAACTGAAAATCCCTCCCACCAATTGGGCATTTCCAAGGTCAGATTTTATCTATTTATACTTTTGCATAAGAGGTAACCTGTTTGTCCAGTGTAAAACAAAACGGGCCATTGCCACCTAATCCTATTGCAAAAGATTAAGGAGGCTACATATATGGAAGTTGAATGAAAGGTCAAGTCCCCACCATGTTAAACTTGAATCATGCTGGCTTCACAGACATATTCATGTAGCTTTCTTAGCAGCTATGCATTGGTTTTCCCTTCCTTCTTAACACGGGTATTTTTATGACATCCCTGTCTAGCCCACACCTTGGTATTCTTGGGGATTTCCTATCTAAGTATGAAGCAGCCCATCCCTCCCTAGGTTTAAAGCCCAAGGCGTAGTCAGCAAGTGAGGCCAAGTGTTGAGGATGGAAGCTGGAATGAAAGATAATCTCCAAAAATCAGAACTTATCGTGGTTTCTATGGGATAAGCAACATGTGATGAGTTGATCACCAACTCATTGAATATGAAGAGGAGTTAGACAAATAAATGAATATTGAGTATTGGTTATACACTGGGGAAGAAGGATCTTAGGAAAGCAAGAAGAGTAGACTTCTAATAAGTTAGATCTCAGCTCATCCCGATATGACCCTTCTTCTGTTCTTTCTCAGGCAGAGGAATTCTGAAAACCAGTGGTTAAGATGTTAGGATAGAGTTGGAGAACTCCAGGCTAAACTCCCTCCTCAGCGCCGGCAGTTCTCTGGCTAACTTAGGGTCAGTCACTCTCTCTTAGCATAACATACCTCACAAAGCTGTGGTTGTGGCAAAGAAGAGGAATCAGTCATGCTGTGCTTAGATATAAGCCCACAATTAAACCTTAAAACCAAAAATATTAAATCATTGTCCAGAAGTTTGTCTTTCAACTTTGCTTGTGGTTGGGGAGCAACAGTCTATACACAGCTATGCATTTCTGGATTGTCGGAAGGAGGTAGTGTTTTGAAGCTTATGTTTTTACTTTCTTGTTAAAGGCAAGAACTTTTCTATGCTTACCAGAGTCGTCACTATTCCAGAAAGTTCTCTGATCAGATTGAGTCAGCAAATCTTCTTTGCCATAGAGTTCTTTTATCTATAAACCAGAAAGAAAGAAAGAAAGAAAATAGAACTTATTGTAGAGTATTGTGACCTGAAAACATTAGAAACCCTTTCTATGAAACAAGGAAGTCTTTAAAAAAAAAAAAAGCATAGGAAGAAATAAGACCTGCATGAAATATGAACCTAATCAACCAGCATGGAAATTTTTCCCCCTACATTTCCTTCTTTGATTGATTTAAAGTTTACAGTGTTAGAAAAGAATCGTATTTCTAGCTGTTTGCACATGCCTAACTGGTGTCCCTTTGGCAAATTAAAGTTCACTGTGTGGATTAAGAGAGAAGTTAGATTGCCTCCATCCTCTTTCCTTCCATGCAGCATAGATTGCTGGTTAAAATAAGTATTGTAATAGGGAGAGAAAATGGAGGTCTTTATTTAATTTCTGCTAAGATTCAGCCTAATCACCAGAGTTGGAAGGGTTGAATCCTGGTATCCCAAAGGAGAAATCCATGTTGTTAAGTAAAGATCAGAGAGCCTTACATGTAGGAAACTCCAATTATAGATTTTGTAGGGATTCCTCTAATACAGCCGTCTCCTAGCTTTCTAGCTGGGGTTGATACACCACCCAGAGGGCAGCAGATTAAAAAGGCTATTTTAGTATACATGATGTTTGTAAATACTAATGTAAAGTATGCATCCTGAACAAATGTCACATCCTGATAGTGGATGCTACGGTAGTACTAACCACAATCTTATAAGTGAATCCATAATCAAGTTATGCCTCCCAGCAACTTTTCGGTTCAAAACATTCCTATGTGATGTTGCAGAGAATTGACTAAGCTGAAAGCAGGAGGAAGGCCTTGTTAGTTGCCTCAACATACTTCCTGCATTTACTGAGAATAGATTTTTTAATCTCCTGGGATATCACAGTGAACTATATTGGGCACACTTGTGTGAGTGAGGATGGGATCACTTTATGAATAATGAGATGTATCCAGCATTTTATTTTGCTTTGGTGCTAGTGGCGTTTTTGATATAATACAGTCCAAGTTTGGTTCACCATCCCATCCCATCCCTCTCTCCTCCCATCTCCTCTCCCCTCCCCTCCCCTCTCACTGCAGTTTATATGACTGCCTATTTTAAACTCTGATAACTCTGACAATTAAGAAGCAATACACATAAGAAACCATACAGTGAAGAGAGATAGTGGTTCCATAAGAAACCTGGCCCTTTAGAGTGCAGTGCTATAAAGATGATAGCCAGCCCCTAAAATTACACCTGGAAGCATATTGGGAGCCAGAGCAGCTCATGCAGCTCTAGCATCATATGGGCACACTTTGATGCATCCAATAATACATATGCAGTTTCATCGGGACCAGCTAAAGCTTTCCAGTGTTTTTCAAAGGGAGCATCAGGTAGAATTCACTAAGCCATTCAGGAAGTGACTAATGTCTAAGGGACTATGAACAGGTTCTCCCAATCCAAGAACCCAATTCAATCCAGGACCGCAGATCATACATCAACTGTCTAGTGGGGAACTACCCTATTTAATGATGGATGGGAAATCTTCAGTTTCAGGAAGTCCCAAATCCCACAATGATTCAGCCTTGCTAGAGATATAGCTCGTTCTTCATTGTCCGGGTCTTCACCACCTCCAGGTAGTGGGAAAGAACCTTGATGGCATACTTGTACAACCCAGGCCAAAGATGACACCTCATCCTGTGCTATTTAATGACTTCGCTCAACAACTTCATGTGGATGTTGAGTAAGAGTGGAGTGGGAATTGAACTCTGGAGTACTGCACACTTCAGGGCTCTAAGACCTCTCCCACTCCCTCCAGGGTCCTTTGAAACTGTTAGCCTATCACCATCTGAACAACTTTCCCCAAATAGGGAAGATTTGAAACTGGACAACCATCTTTCTTCAGTGGTTTCTGCCTATCCTATCCTATCTGATAGGAAGGACATGCTGCAAGTCTGATTTAGGACTGTTGGGTCCAAGAATGGCTTCTTGAAGAGCAGTTGGACTACCACCTCCTTCAAAAAGGAATGTGCCTTTTCCTCCTTCAGTTCTGTCATTTAAAACACATTTGCTCCCGCAAATAGAACCCCTGTGTGGTTTTTTTTTTTGATACTTCCCAAAATATTATCTAATTTTTTTAATATGGAAATAAAAGAAGAGTAGGGATAGAGCTGCAGTGTTTAGATTAGGTTAAGTTAGTCTGGATAATCAGATGATTAAGTGTTTTCTTCTTTGTGATTGTCTGGTACACTTAAGCTCTGGCAGATTATGGCTAAAGCTGGTCAGATATTTTAAAGTGCTAGCAAGACTGGTTGATCAGAATTCCAAAACTCTGTGAGGCCTACATTACAAACAGAACCACCAATTTTCTAGGTTGATTCACCTTTGACCAACAGAAATACAATATAGTACAAACTGGGACATAATCTACCCAAATGATTCTCATTTATGGAATAAGATTACCCGATGATTATTGAGTTAGTGGGATGCATTCCTTACTGGAAAATGTTTATGAATTCGTTACCACTACTACCGGTAGCACATTATAATACCATACAAGAAAGTCTTTTAACTTACAAGGGGCTTTTGTTTTGGAAATTTCCTTAAAGCAATTTCCAAAAAGATGCCAAGTGTTTTATTTCACAAAACCAGATAACAATAGTCATAAAAACAGCTAACCACAAACTTCACAATTAAAGACTCCACCAGTAAACTCTGTAAAAGAATTACTGTATGTAGAATCCTCTCTGTATCTTTCTGATGGAAAGTCAGAATAAAAATGTAATTAAGAAAAACCACAGGATCACAGCAGCAGCCCAGCCATGCAAAAACAGCTGTTTTGGACAAATGGCTTGTTGGAATAATATGATCGTTGTCAGGCAATGAAATGCCAGTTGGAAACCTTGGTCCTGGCACTTAACTGACTCTTGATTATGATAACCAAGGAAGGTTTCTTGCCAGAAAAAGAACAGAAAATGCAATGGGCATTCTACTTTGCTCAAAAGAACATGTAAAATCAGTTTTTTTCTATTCTCTCTGCATGAACATTATGGCCAAAGCAACTTAAAAGGGGAACTGAAAATTTTGCTGAAGATTTTGGACCGCTATGCTTCAGCTTGCAGGATTACCAAGGGTCAGTATAGTACTGACTGGGCAATTACAAAGACAATGAGGAACTGTTCAGAAGTTTTTTTTAAGCTGCCTTATATTAGGCTTACCAGATAGCAGAAATATTTAATTGGAGATAAAGCAAGTAGATACTGTATTTATATATATATATATATATATATATATATATATATATATATATATATATATATATATATATATATATATATATATATATATATATATATATATATATATATATATATATATATATATATATATATATATATATATATATAAATTCTTTTATTGAAACATTCAACATCAAACATAAGATCGTATTAGAAAGCAATCATCTTATACCCTGCAATACAACACTAAGGATTAGTTTTTGTGCACGTCTGTTTTAGTAAACATTCCTCTTATGTATGTTCTAACTACTGTTTCTAGTCTATCACGTATTGTTCATTCGAGCTTCAGAAGTAAATTCGTCTCAGTAGTAGTGAAATCTTTTATGATCCCTAGCAAAAGATCCTGAGGTAGAAATTCAATAGCCTGAGGTAGAAATTCAGTATGCTTTTCCAATATTAAAGCAATCAACATTAAACATAGGATCATATTAAGAAGCTGTCCTCATAAAACCTGAAAATACAGCCTGATATATTAGTCTTTGTAAACGTCTGGTTTGGTAAATATTCTTCGCTCCTCACGTCAAACCTCGACTATACACCTGATACATTTCATTTGATTGGCGTTTCTCTTATATATGGTCTATCTACTGTATCTAGCCTATCACATATTGTTCATTCGCGCTTCAGAATTAACTTCGTCTCAGTAATAGTGCAATCTTTTATGATCCCTAACAAAAGATCCTGAGGTAGAAATTCGATAACCTGAGTTAGAAATTCAATCCGCTTTTTCAATATTAAAGCAAACAACATTAAGCATAAGATCATATTAAGAGACAATCATCATATAACATAAAATACAACATTAGGTATTAGTCTTTGTAAACGTCTGGTTTGGTAAACATTCTTCACTCTTCATGTCGAGCTTCAACTATACGCCAGATACATTTTGTTTGATTGGTGTTTCTCTTGTATATAGTCTATCCACTGTTTCCAGTCTGTCAAATATTGTTCATTTGAGCGATCTTTCAAATATGCCGATATTTTTGCCATTTCCGCCAAATTTATTACTTTCAAAGTCCATTCTTCCATAGGTGGTATTTCTGTATTCTTCCAGTATTGTCCCACCAACAATCTGGCTGCTGTGATCAAGTTCAGAAATAAGCTCGTCTCTGAGGTAGTGCAATCTTTTATGATCCCTAACAGAAAAACCTGAGGTAGAAATTCAATACGCTTTTTGAATATAGTTTGGAGTGTCCACCATATCTTCCTCCAGAAGGCTTTGATTTTTCTGCATGTCCACCAAACGTGAAAGTATGTAGCCTCCCCATCGCCACACCTCCAGCACTTGGGCTGGGTGTCCGGATAGATGTATGATAGTTTTTTCGGGTCTAGATGCCACCTGTAGAACATCTTGTAGAAGTTTTCTCTTAGCTGTTGCGCTTTCGTGAATTCTACATTTCTCACCCAGATTTCCTCCCACGTTTCCATCGCGATCGGATGTCCAAAGTCTTGTTCCCACTTTACCATACAGTTCTTGACTAGCACCGTTTCAGAGTCAATTTCTATTAGTACACTGTACACTCGTTTGATATGCATGATCCCCTGCTCTCTAATCTGTTCAATTAAAGTCTCGTCAGTCTGGGATAAGCCCTTCTTCTTGTCTTTATGCCACCTTGACTGCAGTTGTAGGTATGATAGCCAGGTACCTCCTATTCCTTCATCTGCTAGCGTTGTTTGTGACTTTAAGGAGAACCCATTTTCTTCTTCCAGTACCAGTTTACTGTAGGGCACTACTCCCTGTTCTTGGGTTATGTTTACATCCCCTATTGCGTGTCCGGGGATTGTCCAGATGGGAATCTTATCGTGTAGAAGGTATTTATATTTCCTCCAGACCCACAGCAACGGGATTCGTAGTGGGTTCTCCTTGAAGTTCCTGTCTGCCTTTTTGTCGTACACCAAGTATGTGTGCCAGCCGAATAGTAGACCATGCCCTTCAACATTCAGTATTCTCTCATTCGTCATGTTGATCCAGTCACTCAACGCCACCAACGTCGCTGCATAGTAGTATAGCTTTAGATTAGGCATTTTTAGTCCCCCTCTCTTCCTCGTGTCCTGGATGATTTTTAGTTTCACCCTCGGTCTTTTGCCATCCCAAATAAATCTGTTGATGCCCTTCTGCCAGTTGTCCAAGTCCACATCCTTTTTGAGTATGGGTAGCATTTGAAAGAGGAATAGAAATCTTGGCAAGACGTTCATCTTTACTGCTGCCATCCTGCCCAGCAGGGTCAGTCGTAGTGTTTTCCACCTTTCCAGATCTGTTTGTATCTTGTTCCATAGCACCCCGTAGTTATTCTTGTATAGTTTCACGTTCGTTGTTTCTATGTCCACTCCTAAGTATTTAACTTTCTTGACTATTTCACAACCCGTTATTCTTTCCAAGTCCTGTTTTGCTTTGTTGTCTAGATTTTTAACTAGCATCTTCGTTTTTGATATATTTACTTTGAAGCCTGACACCCTACAATAGTCTTCCATTATCTCCATCAATCTCCTTGCTGACTGTACTGGTTGTGACACTGTCACCAGCAAGTCATCTGCAAAGGCACACAGTCTGTAGTCTTGTTGTCCAATCTGTATGCCCTTTATGTCCTCTGCCGCTCTTATCTTGTTCAGTAGAATCTCCAGCGTTAGGACAAATAGCAGGGGTGACAGCGGGCAGCCCTGTCTCGTGCCTCTTTCTATGTTGAATGAGTCCGTTAGGTCTCCATTAACAATGATCTGGCCTGTTTGTTTCTGGTAAATTGCCAGTATGGAGTTGAGAAACTGTGCTCCCATTTTCATCTTCCGGACCAAGTTCGTCAGAAACGGCCAATTCAGTCTGTCGAAGGCTTTTTCCGCATCCACAAACATAAGGGTGGCTGGTACCTGGTTGTGCCTTTCCAAGTACTCTATTATGTTCAACAGCTGTCTCACGTTGGTTTTCATCTGGCGCCCTTGTATAAATTCCCTTTGGTCTGGGTGTATTGTTTTTTGTAGTACAGTCATTAATCTGTTGGCCAAAATTTTTGCGAAGATTTTGTAGTCTGTGTTTAGTAGTGAGATGGGTCTGTAGTTTGCAGGTTGTGCGTTATCCTTCCCCTCCTTGGGGATTAACAAGATGTAGGCTGTTTTCCAGGACGACCATTAAATTTATAAATTCTAAAGATTTCATAATACATTTCTGTTTAACATATTAGTAGAAAGTGTTCATTTAGACAGGTATGCATGAAACATACTAAGTCATTTTTTTTCAAATGGTGATTTCAAATCCTAAGACTTGGTTGTGTTCAACAGCTGAGGTTCCAACATCATTATTATCTTTCTAAGATCCTGATCAAAAATTGATATTTGGATCAGCCCTGAGCAACAGTATCAAAATAAGGCTTTCATATATGTAGGGAAGAGTAAAGTTTCTTTAATTTTGAATCTTTGTCCTGTGCCATAGATTCCCGCATAGAAATTTCTCAAAACAACAGTAAAATACTGATGGAAAATACTCTGATATTTGTGGAAATATTGTTTTTGAGAAACATGTGAGAACAGAACTTAATGATTCCATATTAATTTAATGCTATATAATGTTTAACCAAATAATCAAAATCCTATAGGATGTCTTCAGATCAGATATACATTCCATTTGGCAAACATCCTCTGTAACTTTAATTGGAAATGTGTTTCTTGATGCATCTGAAAGAGTAAGTGTGCATTATTATACTAAGAACAGGGTAATTTTGATGTAATAAATTCACTGTCAAAAAGACTGAAAATGTCCTAACTGTACTACAGATATATAAAATTACATTTGCAATATTTCTTGACATTTGTTGAGATACGGTAGTGGTATGTCTGGTCTGGCTATCTAAAGTCAGTCTCTTTGCTAGCAATCAATGATCTTTACTTGTTTATGCTTACATTTACTTAACCAGATCAATGTTCCTTCTTCTCCACTTGGAAAAAAGTAACAATCACATTTATACCAGTAAAATTTGATGCGAGATGATTCTGTGCAACGTATCCAATTCAAAACTGGCTTATAAATGGTTGGGTACAAGTCACTGTTTATTTATATAATAAGCAACTGACCTACCATGTTTCCAGTTTGAGTCATGCAACATATTTATAGACTCCCCTTAGTGCAGACATGCCAAACTCGCGACGTCATGTGATGTCGCGCTATGTATTGGAACTTTTTTGCCATTGCCAGCAATGGGGTGGGCACGGTTTTGCGATGATGCGTCCAGCCTGCGAACCGGCAGTTTGACACCCCTGCCTTATTGTGTCATTTGTTCTATTTATTACTTGCAGAGAGGAGGAGGAGGAGCAGCAGCAGCAGCAGCTGTGTACTGTAGAGTTTTATGTTGTTGATCAGACTCTCACATAATTTTATCCTACCAGTTTGCAGGCTGCCCCCCCTTTGCCATTCTCTATTTGATCACTCTTTTATGCACTACTGTTTGGATAGATAAATATTATCCTCAATAATATGCCAGTCCATTATAAAGCCATGAAGGCATATCCTTAACTTAAAATAAACCTCAGAATGCACATGATTCAACTATGCAAATAAAGAAAATTAAAAGTCATTTTTTTCTTTTTCAATTTGGGTCATTTTTTTTCTTTTTCATTTAAATTCAACACTTATTTAAATGGTGTTATATCCAGGATTGATTGCTACAATGACTTGTACAGTATAATAACTTGACAATAACCAAAAAACGATGCTGAATGTGGAGCTATGGAGTCTCATAGCCTTTATCAAGGACTCCTCCTCAGCTGCGACTAGTATCAAGGTTTTAATTCAGACTTTATTTTTTATTATCTAAATTATAAATGGCAAGAAGACCTGCTTTCTCTGTTTTTACAAAATCCCCCCCAAATAATAAGCCCATCTTTAAATGCCTCTGTAGAGTTCATTTTCTTCTGGATGGTCTTTGGTGAGCTACTAGAAAGCATAGGTTTTAGACTTGAGACAGTTTCGGTTATGGGTTTAATCTGAATATTTTAAGGATTCGTTTAAAAAAAGTATTTTAATTTTATCTGGGCTATGGTGAAAAAGAACAATAGTAATATTTAAAATAAAGAAAAAAAATTTCTTAACTACAAGGTAGGACTCATTTAAAAGCAGTAATTGGGACTGCAATTTCCATTGCTTAGCAATGTGATTGCAAAGCGCAATATCACATAATCACATTGCTTAATGACAACAATCCTGGGAGTCCCTGTTGCTGTTGTTAACTGTGGATTGCCAGCGTCCAACAAGTGAAATCAATGGGGAAGACTTGAGAAAGTTGTAAGTCCCAGTCATGACAAGCCTTTCCTTAGGCAACTCAGCCTGGTGGGCAGGTGAGTGCTTCTTAGTCTGGGTAGGCAGGGGGCAGGTGCTGTGGATGAATGCAGGCATGACTGTGGAGGAGGAGGTGGCTGTAGCAAGGCCCAATCACAGGTGGGATGGATGCTGTGGCCCAGTGCAAGTGCAGCTGCAAGGGTGCTGTGAAATGGAACAAGGATGGTCATGTGCATCATGGAGTGTGGGCAGAAGGGTGCAGCAGGCTAGAGATCCTCAGGATCTTGTACTCTATAGAAGGATTCCTCAGGAGAAAAAGGACTGACTTGCAATCTTGCCTGTTGGTTTCCCCATTGACTTTGCTTGTAGGAAGCCACCAGGGAACCTTGCAAATGGTAATCACATAGCCATGGGACCCTGCAACTATTTTAAGTGCTTGAATCAAGATCGCATAACTGCAGGGATGCTACGACAGCCACAACTTGAGGACCAATTGTAAGTACCACTTATTCAGTGCCATTAGAGAACCACGGTCTATCTGTAGTCCAGTGCAGATGTGGGATGCAAACATACATGCATGAAGGTTTTCATAAACAAGTAAGCAAAAGCTCTTGATCTTTCTAGCAATTATTCTGTCTTTCAGCCTGTTTTTCAGTCTATTTTGCAATGTGATTGGATCAGAGACTGAGATGAATACAAGCTGAGAGGACAGAACAGTGAATTCCGCTTTTAAGACTTACTTGAGAACAGAATCATCCCAAGAGGGAAGGCTGCCGTAGAGGAGGCAATACTAGATTACATTCTATGTCCAAACAAAACAAACAAAACACTATATACATATATTTCTTCCCCATTATACCTCCCCAGAGGCAAAGACTTGATCATTCTTGATTCTGTTGAAATCAAATTAGCACAATGTTTATATCAACTGTCAGCCTAGTTGTTGAGAAGGGACCATTTAGGAAATAACTTGAAACTGTGACTGCAAAACTGTATTTTCCATTTCAGAGTGTTGGTCTGCCAAGTTAAACGATGACTCAAAGGCTTTTGCCAAGTCAGATAAACATAACACTTTGCACGCCAGCTGCTATTGGACTTAACACTGAAGAACACTGAAAATGGCAAATTCTAATTGCTTCTCTAACAGCATGTTAACTTTTCAGAAGAAATAGCTAAACTCTGTGATGGAGCAAATGAGCAAAAATGTAACCCATTTTCTAGGGCAGAAGGGAAAAGGAAAAAAGAAAAATCGCAAATAATGTAAAATTAAAGAGCTGCCAGAATTTTCAGTGCGTGAAGGATATCTATATCTTAAGCCACAATATCAGTTTCACAAATTTACCAAGCCTAGCCAAAATTATCCTCATGCTTTTCTCAAGAAAAACTCAGGTGTCAAGTTTTATTGATTCATCTGTTTACTTATTTTTCCCATGTGTATTCAGCTACCCATTTAGGACAGAAAGAAATGATCTGAAGGCAGTGGAACCTGTGTCAATTCCGAATCCCATTTGTTCACACCCCCCCCCAGTATCCTCAGATCAGAAACTCCAAAATTTAGAACATCAAATGGTGATGGTATCATTTGCCATCATTTTTTTTATATAGATTTTATTAGTTTTTATAGGGTTAGGAATAAGGTGGGGTCGGGGTTGGGGTTGGGATTTGGGTTAGGGTTCGGATTAAGGTTGGGGTTTTTCCAAATAACATTCACAATATTTAGCAAACAGCATAATGTCTGGGTTCATGTGTTTAACAAACAATAATAGACAATAGTTAATTATCATAAACAATATGTTAATTAATCACTCAACAGCCTTCTTCTTGCTAATATATATTCAAAATTACATATCACATTCCTTTCTCTCTAACTCGTTTTTTTAGCAATTGATAGAAATTATCCCATGTTCTAATCTAAAGTACACTGAGTCTTCTTTCTCTTTTATATTTAAAGTCAATCTATCCATTTCTGCACACTCTAGAATTTTCTTAATTAGTACTTCTTCAGCTGGTAAATTTTTATTTTTCCAATGTTGAGCAAATACAATTTTTGCTGCTGCTACTACGTGTAGTATTAAATATCTGCAATCTTTCTCATAATTAGCTCTTATTATTCCTAACAAAAATAATTCTGGCTTAAAGTCTATTTGTTTTTTAGTCATTTTCTCCAACCATAAATGAATTTTAACCCAAACTCTTTTTGCTTTAGGGCATGTCCACCAGATATGATAATAAGTACCTGGTCTTTGTTTGCATTTCCAACAGTTGTTTGAAGTATTTTTAAACATTTTTGCTAATCTCACTGGTATCATATGCCATCTGTAAAACATTTTATATAAGTTTTCTTTATATGCCACTGCTTTAGTTAATTTAATATTTCTTTCCCATAACTTTTGCCAATCTTCTAATTCTATATTACATCCAAAGTTCTTTGCCCATGTTATCATTGTTTCTTTTACTTGTTCTTCCTCCATCTTTAAGTTTAACAGAAATCTATAGAGTTTCTTAATAAACTTTTCATCTGTTTTTAGCAGTATCTGATCAAATTCTGTCTGTTCTTTATAAAATCCCATTGTTTTAACATCTTTTTCATATCTCGTTTGGATTTGCAGATATGGCCACCATGTTAGATCAATACCTTGTTCTTGTAAATCTTGTCTGTCTTTCATTTTCTTTATAAGTCCAAAATATCTTTATAAGTCAAACTTTATCGTAGTTAATTAAATTTGGGTAAGCAAAAGCTTCCATTGTTGAAAGCCATTCAGGTAACTTAATATAATTTTTTTCTTTTATTTTTTCCCATTCTGAAAGAAGTGCCTTCTTTATAAAATGGTTTTGAAAGTATCTATGTATTTTATTCTTCCCATACCACAGAAAGGCATGCCAACCAATTTGTAGGTCATGCCCCTCTAGGTACAATAGGTTTTTGTCTCTAAGCATTATCCATTCTTTAAGCCATGTTAAAATAGATGCTTGGTAGTATAATCTCCAGTCTGGCAGTCCAAATCCTCCACTTTCTTTCGCTTCTTGTACCATTCTCACTCTAATTCTAACTTTTTTTCCTTGCCAGATAAATTTCAATATTATTGTATTCAGTTCATCAAAAAAGACTTTTCCCAGTCTTACAGGAATCATTTGAAATAAAAAGAGTATTTTTGATAAGATATTCATTTTCACTGTTGCTATTCTCCTCAACATTGAAAGTTGGAAGTTTTTCCACTTTTCCAAATCCAATTTGGATTTTTTTGTTAGTTGATTTTTTTGCTTTTCTGTTAGATTCTTTGTTAGCACTTTAGTCTTTTCTCTGTTTGTTGTCAATCCTGCCACTTCTCCAACTTTTTCTATTTTCTCCAGAAGTTTGGTGCTTGTTTCCAATGGATCTTCCAATATGAAAGCCAAATTATCTGCAAATGCTTGTATTTTATATTTTTCATCTTTTATCTCCAGTCCTTTAATTTCTATATCTTGTCTAATGTTTCTATTCAGTACTTCCAATGTTGGTATAAATAGTAATGGAGATAGTGGGCATCTCTGTCTTGTGCCCTTTTTAATATTGAAGTTTTCTGCAAGATCTCCATTTACAATTATTTTGGCTGTTTGTTTACAATACATTGTTTTGATTACATTTATAAAGTTTTTTCTGTTTCCCTGAATGAATTTCATAGTACTCTAACACAGTGGTTCTCAACCTGTGGGTCACGACCCCTTTGGGGGTCGAACGACCCTTTCACAGGGGTCGCCTAAGACCATCTGAAAACACATATTTCCAATGGTCTTAGGAACCGAGACATCGCTCCGCATCCGTCTCCGCATGGCTTTGAGCTGGGGGCCGTTGCAGCGCCGGATTAGTTTCTGTCGAGCATCTCCTAAGGGAGGCTGCGCTGCTTCACAGCCCTTTCCGCGGAGGAGGCTGAACTAAGCTCTGCCAGCGCTGTCGCCCTCTTGGCTCTCTCTTGCTCGCTCGCTCTCTCCCTCTCCCCGCCTGGGTGCTTCTTCAACCCGACTGGGCGGAGCAGCCTTCCTGTCCCCCCTCCCCAGCCAGCTGGAGCCAGGCAGGCCGGCGACCTTCGGAAGTGAGGCGAGGACAGGCGAGGTGCGCTGAGTCCCGGGCGAGGCGGGTGAGTGGGCGGTGTCATAAGAACATAAGAACATAAGAAGAGCCATGCTGAATCAGGCCAAAGCCCATCGAGTCCAGCATTCTGTGTCACACAGTGGACCACCAAATGTACATGGGGATCTTGAGCAGAAAGAGAAGGCAAAACCCTCCCTTTCCCTTGACCCCCAAACAAATGGTACTCAAGGGAATCCTGCCTGCCTCAACCAACATAGAGGCAGCACATGGACATCTGTTTTAATAACCACCAATACACTTTCGGTGTATTGGTGGTGCACACTCAGAGAGCCCTTAGGGTTGGGGGTCACTACAACATGAGGAACTGTATTAAAGGGTCGCGGCATTAGGAAGGTTGAGAACCACTGCTCTAACACATCAAGAATCATTCTTAAATTATTTTTTAATCTGTTTTTTAGGTAGGAAACCATTTTGGTCTGTATGTATAAATTCGATCAAAAATTTCTTTAGTCCTTCTACCATTACCGAGGCGAAGATTTTGTAATCTACATTTAATAGTGATATTGGTCTATAATTTTTTATTTGCGCTAAATCAGAGTCTTCTTTGGGTATTAAAGTAATGTTGGCTTCAGTCCATGTATTTGGTATTTTAGCCTCCAGGAGAATTTCATTACACAGTTCTTTCAGGATCGGACTTAATACATCTTGTAGTTATTTATAAAACTCTACAGGTAATCCATCTGGGCCAGGAGTCTTATCCTTTTTTTTTTTTGCCTTTTTATAGCCTCTATAATCTCCATCATTGATTTTTGCTAATTTAGCCCTAAAATTCTGGCATGGGTGCATGGAATTGATTTGGAGGGATGAATGGACAGACAGACAGACAGACAGAGGACATGTTACACAGAATTTTGGAAGATAAAACAGCCAGTTGTAAGTGAATATATAAAATATATAAAATATTAAATTTTCCATTTAATATTCACATAGGAGTTGTAGAGGTTGTCGTGGATTTAGAACCACAAATAGAACTGAAATTTTGGTCCTAAGTCAGGGCAGTTGATAAGCTGGTCACTATGTGACCTGACTCAATTTTAAAATTGTTTTTACAACAGTTGTAAAGCGAGACATCACAGTCAAGAAGCAAGCCTTGAGGTCGTTAAGTGAATCCAGCATATGCAATGGCTCTTTTCTACCAGAAAATGTAAAAAGAAAAGTGACTAACTGCAATTTGTGACTACGGGATGCTACAACCACTTGCAAATACAAGCTGGTGGCCAAGTTGCCTAAATGTGGTCATGTGACTGTGGGGGTGGGGCAATGTGATATTTTATGATATCAGAAATGCTTTAGGGACTGTATGTAAAGCACTTTTTCTGAAACTTCTGTTAAAAATAAAGATGACATGGATTAAACTTGCAGCCCTCTATATACCGTGTAAATTCTCTACCATAGATATTTGTTTGGCCTTTCTGCGTGTTTAGTGGCTTTTTTAAAAAAAAGATGACTCTAAGTAAATTAAATTAGTTTAGATGACTTGGGGCCTACTTTTTTGTAGCTGTGTACATGAATGTGCTATTAAAACATGTATCTGCATCATTTAAAAAAATAACTTTTGAATCTATGGAGAAAATATTTGGAGCTGATTGTTGAAATGTTTAGTTTTTATGAAACACTAAAATCAGGAATTTGCCTTTTTTCCTGTTTCTTTTTATATAAGCATATCATATGGCTATAATTTTGCTAATCACACTCCTAAGGTAAGTAAACAAACACACAAAGAAACAAGACAGTTAATTTTGGCTGAGAAAATCTTCCTGAAAGGCTTAAGCATTTCCATGCTAATCTAAGAGTTGTGTAACCTGTTGTTAGAGAAGGAAAATATCACCCATATTAAGTTAAATGAAAACTGGTCTTCAAACTTGTTTTGTTAGCTCTTTCAAAGCTAGATTACTCACAGTAGCCTCTATTATATAATAATGCATAATTTCCTCTGTTTTGAAATACGTCAAAACAAAGTGCAGAATTAAGTATAACCTTCATTGACTAAGTTTACGTAAAGTCAGAAGTCAAGTGGATAAAAAAAAAATAATCATGTAATATTCCTTAGCTTGCTCAAAAATTCCCAGTAGACTATGAAACAGTATTTCCTTATTCACTTACAACTGGCTGTTTTATCTTCCAAAATTCTGTGTAACATGTCCTCTGTCTGTCTGTCTGTCCATTCATCCCTCCAAATCAATTCCATGCACCCATGCCAGAATTTTAGGGCTAAATTAGCAAAAATCAAGGTGATATACGGTAGCAGGTGTCCAAAAGATTAAGATGGCTCGGGAATTGATGGCATAGGAAGGATTTCTGCAATACTGTCCTGACATTTTCTCTTATACTGTGTTTCCCCAAATATAAGTCCCAACTTGAAAATAAGCCCTAGCATGATTTTTCAGGACACTTGTAATAATAAGCCCCACCCCCCAAAATAAGTTAAGATCATCAGTCAAATGGATGCATTTAGTACCATATTTCCCTGAAAATAAGAGCTAACTGGAAAATAAGCCATAATGCGTCTTTTGGAGCAAAAATTAATATAAGACCCAGTCATATTTTCAGGGAAACATGGTATCTTCATTTCAAATGTATATTCTGTTTTAGGGCACAATTAGAAGTCCTAAGAACAAATGATATGTCTTTAGTGTATCAACATTACTAATATTCAGATATAGCAGTGAAGATTCAGATATCTGGCAAAAAAAGATCATCCCTAGTACACCTTGGTTAATGCTCAGAGTGCATAAAAAAGTGCATAGGCCCTTGGAGGTCAGAAGCCTTTGTGATTTGGCATTTGGGTACACAACCTGCCTGGCCTGTGTATCCTGGGAGACGTTTCCACTGATTACTCACTTCCCCATATTTTGCTCATAAGCACTACTTTTCAGAGACAATGCCTATGTTATGAAATAGCCTCTCTTTGGAAATCATGTTGCTATTATTATTGTTATGGTCCATCACATAGATAGCCAGATGTTCAGACTAGATTTGGCATTTTTATCCAACTATCAAGTCCTTCCCAAGGACCTGGGATAGGCAGATGTTGACGTTTGATGCTGTTACAGGTATTGTCACAGGGCGTAAGCTGATCCAAGTAAAACTGCCGCTTCCAATTGACTGATGATGAATTTGTCAATGCCGATGGTGTTCCAATTGTTTTGGGATTGCACCCAACTTCATCTGTTACTATTGGTACTATCCTTGCTTTCTTTTGCTACAGTTGTTCTATTTCTATTTGCAGGTCTTTGTATTTTGCTGTCTCTTCCAGTTTCTTCTTTTCTAGTTTGTTGTCTTCAGGTACTGCCATGCCAACTATTATATTTTTATCCTAGCCCAAAGTCACCTAGCCATCTTTCATCCTAAGGCAGGTCCACATCTCACACTCTCCTGGGTTCTAGGTAACCACTACTGTATACCAACTTGGCTCACCTTCCAGAATTATTGAAAATCAAATTACTTCAGAGGACCTCTTATGAGTGATGGGATGTCTATGGGTTACCAATGTTCATAAATTATGTTCTTAGGTTCTTATCGGATGATTTAAGTTCTTGCCAGTGATGTTTTAGTAAGGATGGTTGCTGTTTTATATTCTTAAATAATGTAAACTACTGAGGGTCTGGGACTGCCACAAGTTGTGTTGGTGTCATTTGTGTGATGGCATCATTTATTTATTTATGAAATATATATAAGAACATAAGAACATAAGAAGAGCCATGCTGAATCAGGCCAAAGCCCATCGAGTCCAGCATTCTGTGTCACACAGTGGCCCACCAATTGTATATGGGGATCTTGAGCAGAAAGAGAAGGCAAAACCCTCCCTTTCCCTTGACCCCCAACAAATGGTACTCAAGGGAATCCTGCCTGCCTCAACCAACATAGAGGCTGCACATGGACATCCGTTTTAATAACCACCGATACACTTGGCATCCATGAATCTATCTAACCCTGCCTTGAAGTTGTCAAGGCTGACAGCTGTCACGACCCCTTCTGGAAGTGAATTCCATAAATCAACGACCCTCTGGGTGAAGAAATATTTTCCTTTATTTGTCCTCACTTTCTTAGCTATGAGCTTTAGGGAATGCCCCCTTGTCCTGGTATTGTGTGATAGAGAAAAGAATTTTTTTCTATCCATCTTTTCTATCCCATGCATGATTTTATACACTTCGATCAAGTCACCCCTTAAACGCTGTCTTTCAAGGCTGAAGAGACCAAGGCGTTTCAATCTGGTTTCATAAGGGAGGCGCTCCATTTCCTTGATCATTCTTGTTGCCCTTTTTTGCACCTTTTCCAGTTCCATTATATCCTTCTTGAGGTGCGGTGACCAGAACTGTACACAGTACTCCAAGTGTGGTCTCACCATTGATTTGTACAGAGGCAATACAACACTTGCTGACTTATATTCGATTCCCATCCTAATCATGCCAAGCATGGAATTTGCTTTTTTTACTGCTGCTGCGCATTGGGTTGACATCTTCATCGAGCTGTCCACCAAAACCCCAAGATCCTTTTCTTGGGTTGTCTCAGAAAGTTTGGTCCCCATCAGTTGGTAAGTATAATTGGGGTTCTTTGCCCCGATGTGCATAACTTTGCACTTGTTTAGGTTAAAATGCATTTGCCACTTTGTTGCCCACTCACACAATTTCGAGAGATCCTTCTGGAGCTCCCGACAATCAGTTTCACTTTTCACAACCCGGAACAATTTAGTGTCATCAGCAAACTTGGCTACCTCACTATTAAGTTCTACATCCAGATCATTGATGAATAAATTAAAAAGTAAAGGTCCCAAAACTGAACCTTGGGGTACACCACTTCTCACTTCTTTCCATCCAGAGAATTGTCCATTTATTGCCACCCTTTGCTTCCTACAATTTAGCCAGTTATCAATCCAGGACAAGACCTGTCCTCTAATTCCGTGGCTGGAGAGCTTTTTTAGGAGCCTTTGGTGAGGGACTTTGTCAAAAGCCTTTTGAAAGTCAAGATATACAATATCAACTGGGGCCCCTTTATCTATGTATTTATTTACACCCTCAAAGAATTCTAACAAGTTAGTATGACATGATTTGCCTTTGCAGAAACCATGTTGATTTTCTTTCAGCAATGCCTGTTTTTCTATGTGCCCTGTAATTTTATCTTTAATAATGGTTTCCATCAGTTTGCCTGGAACTGAGGTTAGACTGACTGGTCTATAGTTTCCTGGATCACCTCTGGATCCTTTCTTGAAGATCGGGGTTATATTTACTTCCCTCCAATCCTCCGGTACAGTGCCTGATCTTAGGGAAAGATTATATATTTTAGCTAGAAGCTCAGCAATTTCACACTTGAGTTCCTTGAGAATTCTAGGGTGGATGCCATCTGGACCCGGCGATTTGTTGACATTTAGTTTAGAAAGGCATGCAAGAACATCTTCCTTGTTTATCTCTATCAGGTTTAATTCTTCTATTTCCCTCCCTGGGAAAACTAATTCAGTGGTAGACAAATGTTCTCTATCCTCCTCAGTGAAAACGGAGGCAAAGAAGTCATTTAGCCTCTCAGCAATCTCCTTGTCTTCTCTGATTATCCCCTTCTGACCATTGTCATCGAGTGGCCCAACTGATTTTCTGGTTGGGTTCCTGCTTCTGATGTACTTAAAAAAGGTTTTGTTATTATTTTTAATATTCTTGGCTATATGCTCCTCAAAGTCTCTCTTGGCTTTCATGACTACCGCCTTGCATTTGGTCTGCCAGAGTTTGTGATCCCTCCTGTTCTTCTCGGTAGGAAGAGCCTTCCATTTCTTAAATTAGTTTTTCTTCTTTCCAATAACCTCCTTTACCTCATTCGTAAGCCATACTGGTATCCTCTTGGACTTTCCAGTCCTCTTTCTTCTTTTAGGAATGCATTTTATTTGAGCCTGCTGTAATGTATTTTTAAACAGTTTCCAAGCATTTTGGAGGGATCTGACTTTTTTATTGTTCTTTTTAGTTTCTTCTTTACTATTTTCCTCATTTTGTCAAAATTCCCTCTGTGAAAGTTTAAGGTCTCTGTGTTAGTTTTCACTGACAATTTGTTATCCATGGTTAAGTTGAAGGTTATTGTGTTGTGATCACTGGTTCCTATGGGCTCGGTTACAAGGACATCATGAGCCAGATCCTGTGCGTTAGTTAGAACCAAGTCCAGGATCCCCGTTCCCCTGGTTGGTTCCATGACCATCTGCTCAAGGGAATAATCGGCTAACATGTCGAGGAACCTTGTCTCTCTTTCATGTGTAGAACAAGAATTTACCCAATCTATTTGGGGATAGTTGAAATCCCCCATTATGACTACCCTATTTCTTTTTGAGGCCTCCTTGAATTCATTTTCCAAATAGCAATCTGCCTCTGGAGTTTGGTTGGGAGGGCGATAGCAGATCCCTAACGTCAGATTAGTTTCCTGTCCTGGGATTTTTATCCACAATGTTTCTGTGGGTGAGTTTGAATTTTCTTGAATTTCGAGTTCATGAGATTCTAACTCCTTATTTATGTACAAGGCCACGCCACCACCATTTCTCCCTCTCCTGTCCATCCTATACAATTTGTAACCTGGAATCCTTGTGTCCCATTGGTTATCATCTGTCCACCAGGTTTCTGTTATGCCAATAATATCAATATTATTTTCCTTCACTAAGCATTCCAATTCCCCTATTTTTGCTCGAATGCTTCTAGCATTCGTGTACAGACATTTATATGTAATTTTCTGGTGCACTTTCAACTTTGACTGTGGATTTTGACTGTAGAATCGGTCCTTGTGTGTCAAGAGTCTGTCTTCATCCTTGCCTGTTGATCTTCCATAAGTAAATTGTACATGCTTTAAAAATGGGTATTTTTGTTGTCTTGAGTGGCCTTTTCAAACTGTGGCAAGATTATAAAGTTTTATTTCTGGTTTATACATCCTTATGTTAATTCAAATCCTCTTTACTATCTACAGTACAGGGAAAGAAATTTGAGGAACAAATCACATTGTGCTAAAACTTTTCCATGAGCACACAAGCATAATAAAAACCAGTTATTGCAGTGCTTTTGTATAACTTGCACAAGAATGCCTACACTTGCTGTCGGCATAATGTTACACAAGTGAATTTTTATTTCTTTAATTAATTTTATAAAATTCTATATTAGTTAGAAAAGTTACTGTTAGAGTCCAGCTTTTGAAGAATAATTAGATGATATAACTCCATATTTTTATGGTCTCTTCTGCTCTTTCTTCTCCTTCCATGACTTTAATTTATTATCAGACTACCCACCGAAGCCCAAACAGCTCAGCTATTTTGAGATTTGTCCATTTAGCACTTTACTTGATGACTTCTTCACGGTGTGAACTTTGCTGTCTGAGAAACCTGAATTTAGACGCCAGAATGCACACATAGAAAAAAAAAGTGCATTTGGATATTAATTATTACAAGTAAATGTTCATTGATCCATTGCATTCTATTCCCATAATAAGATTACTGTAACTATAGAACATCCGTTCAGAAATAAGTTTTGTCAAGCAGGACATATTACCAAGAAATCTGTGTAGGGATAAAGCTTTAATTCATGTAGTCATACAGTTGGAAGGGGCTTTATTGTTCATCTAGTTCAGGGGTAGGCAACCTTGGCTCTTTTATGACTCATGGACTTCAACTCCCAGAATTCCTGAGCCAGCCATGCTGGTTCAGGAATTCTGGGAGTTGAAGTCCACAAGCCATAAAAGAGCCAAGGTTGCCTACCCTGATCTAGTTCAACCTACTTCTCAACATAGGATCCTCTAAAACAGGCGTTCCCAACCAGGGGTGCTCGCACCCCCTAGGGTGGGAGACAATATTCCAGGGGGTGCGAAAACTTGGGTTTTCAGATTTATAGTGTACATGCATAATTCGTTGCCATTATTTCAAACTTTTGTAAGGGGTGCGAGAATATGTCAGAAGCATTCTAGGGTTGTGGAGTATAGAAAAGGTTGGGAGCCGCTGCTCTGAAAGATCTCTGACAAATGACCATCAGCTTCTGATCAGGAAAAAGATAAAGGTTTCCTTTGTCCAATGATGTCCGACTCTAGGGGGTGGTACTCATGTCTGTTTCTTAGCCAAGGGAGTCAGAATTGTCCAAAGACATTTCCATGGTCATGTGGCCAGCATGACTACACGCCAAGGCACACGGAATGCCGTTACGTTCCCACCGAAGTGGTACCTATTTATCAACTCACATTTGCATGCTTTCAAATGGCTAGGCGGGCAGGAGCTGGAGCAAGTAACAGGAGCTCGCCCTGTCGCATGGCGCTTGGGTCTCAATCCCTGACAGACAAGCTCAACGTCTTTAGCCACTGAGCCATCGTGCCCCTATATAAGGAAAGGAAGTCTCATTACTGTACATTATGAGGCCATCTGCTCCACTGACACCTCATACAGTCAAGATGTTCCTTCTGATGTCTAACACAGATCACTTCCTAGTAGTTTGAATATGTTGTTTCTGGGTTTTGCCCTCTGGGGCTACAGCCTCTCTCCCATACAACAACTTTTCAAATGTTTGAATCTTGCTTTCATGTTGTCTCTTCTATTAAACAACCAGATCCTTTGATTGTCCCTCAAAAAGCTTGATCTCCAGATCTCTCACCAACTTGACAACTATCCTCTGAACTTGCTCCAATTTGTCATTCCATTTTTAAAGTTGGGGTGCCCAGAACTGGAGTCAGTCTTGTAAGTGAGATCTTACCGAGACAAATAAATGTAGTACTGTGTTATTATAGTCTGTGAACTGGATTCTATGTTCCTGTTAATATAGCCAAAGATAGCATTTGTTTTTTCAGCAGCTGTTGGCTCATATACAACAAATTGGACAGGACAGGATAGAGCCCTATGGCTCTAAATTAATAAAACTTCTTTGGGTGTACCCTGGCCCTGGATACTTAAAGTTATTGAAATTAGCTAAGCTTATGTGTATGTGTATGCCTTCAAGTCAATCTTGACTACTGCCAACTACTTGACATGACCCTGGAGTAAACATTTTCAGATGTAGTTTGTCCTTGCCTTCTTCATAAGGCTGAGAAAGAGCAAAACAGCCAACGTCACCCAGCTGGCTTTCTGCCTAAGGCAAAGCTAGAACTCATAGCTTCCCATCTTCTAGCTGGGTGTCTCTAACCATTACTGGACACCAAACTGGCTATCAAAAATACTTTTTTAGGCTTTCCTTTTCTATCCTTTCCTCCAGGAGTGTATACTGTGATAATGACCTAGATTTCCATCACCCTTCAAAGAGAAGACAGATATAAAATACAAGTTCTGCCTTTTCGCCATTCCCCATTGCCAATTCACCACTTTCTTCTTTTAACACAGAGGTCCCCAACCTTTTGGGCATCAAGGACCGGTTCCACGGAGAGAGGTTTTTCCATGGGCCAGAGAGTGCATGGTTTTGTGTGCTGCCTGCATTCCATGGATTGGGCTTTGCTTGTTTGTAAGGTGACCAACCGTCCTCCTTTAGGGAGGACAGTCCTCCTTTTGTGAGTTTTGTCCTCCCTCAAAAAGTGTCCTCCTACATGTCCTCCTTTTCGATATTTGAAGACTAATCTGCAAGGCTTTTTTATTCTCATAGAAGGCTCAGAACAGCGTTCTGGCACCTTTTTTTGATGGTTTTTTTTTCAACTTTTGCATGAGCTGTGCTACTCCCCTATTGGCTTTTGAAAGCCAATAGGAATTGTTGCTGAGCATGCCAAAACACCCGGCCGGCAAACTTTGTACATGTACCGTAAGTTGTCTGCAGCGAAGGCAAATTGGCAGGAACTTTGCACCCCTCCCTGCTACCTAACTACAACATCTCCTAGTTAGTCCCAAAGATACCTGGAGGAGACTGGAGCGGCGATGCCACGGTAACTTGATCTTCGCCCCTGCTAGGGCAATAATGGCTGTGGGTGCAAGAG
Organism: Bothrops alternatus; assembly: GCA_034064705.1. Lineage (NCBI taxonomy): Eukaryota > Metazoa > Chordata > Lepidosauria > Squamata > Viperidae > Bothrops > Bothrops alternatus. The sequence continues at coordinate 1,666,194 of JARGCV010000048.1, read as the reverse complement.
GTGGGGGCAGTGGGGCTGCTGGGGGCGGCGGTGTGAAGGGTGGCAGTGGCCGGCTGCCCCCCATGCTGTGGGAGCCGCAGGGCCTGCTCTACATGGGGCTGCGCAGGGTGGGCAGTGGTGCTGGCAGGGTGGCTGCAGGCGGGATGTGTTGATGGTGGGCTGCCCCCCGGGGCCGGAGCTGGCGTAGCTGATGCTTTGGGAGCTGCGGGGCCCACTCTACATGGCGGAGTAGCAGTGCTGGTGGGGCGGCTGTGGGCAGGAGCACGGCATGTAAGTATAATTACAATATAAAATGTTATTGTTACAAATGTTTTTTATTATACATTTATCATATTATAGTGTATTCTGTATTATTGTTGCAATGAATAAAATGTTTTTTATTTATGATTTTTTTTCTTCAATTTATTTGTGTCGTCCTTTTCATTGTAAAAAAGTTGGTCACCTTATTGTTTGTGTAGACCAGTTGCTGGCATGCCATGGACCGGTACTGGTCCATGGGCCAGGGGTTAGGGACCCCTGTTTTAACACACCTGCATGTTCTCAGTTTTCCTTTTGTTTCTAATGTATTCATATAACTCTTTTTTGTGTTTTGTATCTGTTGCTAGTCTCAACTCATCTAAGCTTTAATTTCCCTGATCCAGTTCCTATGTTTCTGGAGACGATTGTTTCGTCTTTGCTTATGTGATCCTTCTTCCATTTCCTGTACATGTCTCTATTTCTGCTGAGTATTTTAGAAAGCTCTACCTGTATCCGTGATGGTTTTTTGAAATATCTCAAATTTTCCATTCTTTCAGAAATTGTGATTGTGCTTTCAGTAGCTTATTTTACAGAATCTGCCATCACTTTCAGACACTTTTCTCCTCTAGGCTCATTAGATCTGACCTACCTTCCCTTGGATCTCACCAAAATTTACTCTTTTGGAATCCCATATATAGGCCTGATTCTTTTCAATTCCTCCCTCTGAATATCAAGAATTCAGTGATAATGTTTGCTTTCCCCCAAGGTACCCATCACCTTCCTTTCTTGAACAAATTCCTCCCATTTGGTAAGGATTTAGTCCAGATAGCAGACCCTCTTGTTTTTCTTTTACTTTCTGATAGACAAAATTATCAGCAAGAAAGGGCAAACATTTGTTGGATCTCTGATTCTTGGCACAATTATATTCCCAACTGATGCCAGATTAATTTGGATTCCCATTATCACTGTTTCATGAAAGACTTACCATCTGATGTAGAAAGGCTTTATTAATTTCTTCTGCAGTTCATAATAAGCTCACATAATGGCATCATGTTAGTTTTTCTCCTTTTATTTTTCCTCAACACATTAAAAAAAAACCCCTCCATGCTGCAATTCCTGAAATTCTGTGCAAAGATAGTTTTTTTTTCTTTACATAAAATGAAACATTGTCACACTTTCTGTTGAGTCTATTCATTCCAAATAGGTTGGAGCTTTCCAGGGCTATTTGCCAGCCATGACTATCATCCTACCCAGTTTGAATGACATATCTCTGACATCTCTGAACTTCCACTGGATTCTAGCTAGGCCAACATTAGGCTTACACATCACATTCATTTTTTTGTGACATGGCCAGTGGTGCAATTAGATAATTTCAAGTTCTGGATTTAAGCCCCTTCTTAATTTTCAATGTGTATTTTATTCCATACCATTCAAATAGTGCTAGGTCAGTCAGCTAAGTTTTGGAGACTTTCTTTCATTTTGCTCAGAGAGACCTGGACTCCTGCTGCAAAGCTCTTCCTTGAGGCCCCAGGAATATACAATCACTTGTTTTCTAGCAATTCACTATACCAGTTTCACCATTAATAATGTTGTGATGAGTATATTCCCTGTTTTATGAAAGCATGGACCAGCATGAATAGCTCAAACTGAATAGCTCCATTTTCATACTGAAGATATTCATATTCTGAATAATGCTGCTGGATCAGACCGAGGGCCACCTTATTTCAATCATTTGTTTCACACAGTGGCCAATCAGATTCCTTTGGGGAGCTGTAAACATAATTAAACTTTGTTTTCTGAGGTTTTTGCGGGTGTTTGTATGTAGGTCTTTGGTTCTTCGGGTTTTCTCCCACGTAGAATTTGAAGTGTCTTGGCGACGTTTCGACGAAGTCTCATTCGTCATCTTCAGGCTGGTGCTTTCGGCTTCGTGCTTCTAGTAGCAATGTGTGATTGTAGCTGTTTCTTCCTTTTAACTGCCAGTGGGGGTTTGAACTGATTGGCTGGGAGCTCGGCTGTGTTCTGATTGGGTGGAGGTGTGTTCTGATTGGTATGGGGCTTGGCTGTGCTCTGATTGCATGGGAGGTTGGCTGTGCTCTGATTGGCTGTGCTCTGATTGGCATCCAATCAGAGCACAGCCAAGCCCCTAACCAATCAGAACACACCTCCACCCAATCAGAACACAGCCGAGCTCCCAGCCAATCAGTTCAAACCTCCACTGGCAGTTAAAAGGAAGAAACAGCTACAATCACACATTGCTCCTAGAAGCACGAAGCCGAAAGCACCAGCCTGAAGATGACGAATGAGACTTCGTCGAAACGTCGCCAAGACACTTCAAATTCTACGTGGGAGAAAACCCGAAGAACCAAAGACCTACATAATTAAAATTGTATCCCTCTCTCACCATTAATTCCTTGGAACTGGTCTTTGGAAGCATGGAGCCTCAGGACCTGGAGTTGCATTAAATCTTCAAAAATAAAGATCTTGATAGATCTTATACCCCCTTGAATTTCCCTAATCATCTTTAAAGTCATCAAAGTTGGAAGGCAAATTTTCTTCAGCTTGTTGGAATGGAGTAATACTACTAGGCCCTATGACACATGATTAAAATTGCTTGGAGAATGAATCTCAGATGCCACAAAATCTGGATGTAAATTATTATTCTGACAATACATTGCACCAAATAATAGTTTACTTAATCATGCTTGGATGAATAAGTTACGGTTGGCCTAATTTAATATAAAGTTTAGCCTGTTACCCTGGTTTATTGACTACAACTGCTGGTTTAAATACAAACACATTTAGCCAAAGAACATTAGAACAAACTATGAATGTACATAAGGAGAAGGGGGGAAGGGATTCACCTTGCTTTCAGTTTCCAAGTTCCTATTAAGACCACAGGCAAGGCTTTAAACCAGATCACAGTATTTACTGTATTCATTCTTTCTATTGAAACAATACCGTTGTCTCTTCTATCTCTTAACATTTCTCCAGAATCTCAGGCAGGATCTTTCACATGAACTGTCAGGAGCCCTTTCACATAATACAAACAGAAAGATGCTACACTGTTTGGGTCAAGAGATGGCAAGATAAGGGGAAGCTGAAAGAACATGTTCTTCCACCGGGCATTGTCTTTCAAGGTAGAGTTTTGTGAGAAACTCAACCACTTTTTTTTTAATTTAAATTTTTTTTATTATTAGATATCCATTTGTACATGCAAACAAAGAAAAAATTCAAGTTAAAGCCATTCAACTTAATACAATCATTTAAAATTTGTAGACCTTCCTCACTCCGTATATCGAAGTTTAATTATAAGCCAACTACATTTTATAAATTTTAAGTTTCACTTCTTTTCAGATCTATCCATTGTACATCAAACAAACAAGTCTTCTTATTAAAGTTAATAATTATCATGTCGATACACCCCTCCCTTCAACGCGTACATTCTTAGTCTATTTAATATATATCTTCCATTAATCACCCTCTCATGTCAACCACTTTTGAAAGATCTCCCTCACTCTTGCATCAGGGAGCTGCAGCTCCATTCCCATCCCCGTAAGTTTACTATGTTCCTTTATAATTATGTTCTGATAATAAAATGTAGAAGCCAAGCCTTGCTGAAGAAATATCTGTTTCAGAGGCCCCTTTGGGGGCTTTTGAGCAAGGGCCCTTTCCTGCATTGTTCCTAAATTATGAAATGCACTCTCTCAGGAGGTACATTAGGCCTCTTCCTCACTCAGACTAGCTTTCAAAGAGAAACAACATAGTGTTTCTTTTGCCAGCCTTTAATTGCTAATTATTTTAGTACTGATTTTTAGTATGTATTTTGAAGCTCGGGGTACTTTAGTTGTACGGTACTTAACTACCACACATGTCTGGCTGAATAGAAAGGTAGCGTATAAACTGAATATTTAAAACAGACAAATATGTGACTATTTCTTAGGGTGGGAAATCTAAGTACAGCCACCGATCACTAATATACAAGAAAGAAGTCTGCTTACACTGCAGCTTTGGGGTCCTTCCCAGGAGCAGGATTCAGAGTCCTGCGGGATGATCCCTTTTGGAAATGTATGATCACTGAAGCACATCTTGCAAAATGGCACTTCAATGTCGGGCTCCCCCTGAGGTATGTGCATCACAGTGGCACCTGGATATTTGAGGCTGCTTGTCTGATGTTTTTCCATGCTGACCATTGGGCTCTTGATCCATCTTCGTACCTGTAAATATAAAACAAAACCCGTAAATATAAAGACTGTAAAGATAAACGCTTTCTTGGATATTTTCTATTATTGCCTTTTCCTCATGGAAATCTAACAGTCACGACAAACAAGATGGGGATGTAAACTTCAAAGAAAATAATAACAGAAGCGTTATAGATTCGGTGTGATACATTTTGGAAGTACCTGTTCATTTTTTGGCTCAGCGGATTTTATTTTATTCTGCTCATAGCTGGACTGTCATGCTAATTTACCTTCTCATTACTTTCTGTTACATGGATTGGAGCATAATGGAAATATGTAGGCAGGATTTGAAAGAGTCAATTCTGAGCTTCCAGTGAAGCATCTCCATCCATATCTGCGAGGCTTTAGGTCTCATAATTCCCAGCCAGTATAATCACTGGCTAAGGTGACTGGGGATAGTAGAAATAGAGCGTTGTCTTACCTGAACGCTTCTTCTCAGCATGGGGATGGAGAATCCACAAGAGGATGGGTTCATATCCAGCTTCTCTGCCCGTAGACTAGGACCAAATTGTTAGCTCCGCCTCCAACCGGGACTTCCTGTCCTCCCAACCGGGCTTCCTGTCTCCCAGTTTTTTCACCGGCGAAGCTCCTTCAACGTAGTTTGGTCCTCGTGGCTCCTGTTCATATTCCTGTAACTCAAATCTGCCTAGACTGTTAGTGGAGGGTGTGTGGATTCTCCATCCCCATGCTGAGAAGAAGCGTTCAGGTAAGACAACGCTCTTTCTCCAGCATGTGGATTACGAATCCACAAGAGGATGGGACATACCCAAGCCCTCCCATGTCCCCCGGGTGGGAGTCTAGGCTGAGGTCTCATTTGAGGCAATGATCTGCTGTAGCGATCGTCTCCCGAAGGAGGCCCCTGCCGCAGCAAACCGGTCTATCCTGTAACTTCTGATGAAGGAAACCGGGGACGCCCATGTTGCCGCCCTACAAATCTCCTCCACCGGTGCCTGCGTGTGCCAGGCCGCTGATGTGGCCGCACTCCTGGTGGAGTGTGCCGTTATTCCTGTCGGAACCTGCAATGACTGTGCCCCGTAGGCTTCTGCTATGCATGCCCTGATCCACCTGCCAATGGTTGAGGAAGAAACCCTGTGACCCATGGTCGCTGGTTGGAAGGAAACAAATAGCGACTCCGATTTCCGGAAGGCAGATGTCCTTTTGGTATAAATGAGTAAGGCCCTGCGCACATCTAAATTGTGCCATCGCCGTTCCCGTGGGTCAGAGGGATTTGGGCAGAAACTTGGTAATGATATCTCCTGGGCTCTGTGAAACCAGGAGTTGACCTTTGGGATGAAGGCTGGGTCTAGGCGTAATGTGACAGTGTCCTCTGAAATGATCATCAGGTCCGCTCGGACCGAGAGAGCTCCCAACTCCGAGATCCGCCTAGCTGATGTGATGGCCACCAGGAAGGCTACCTTCCATGTCAGATGACGGAGTGAGCAGAGTCTCAGAGGTTCGAACGGAACAGATGTTAGGGCCTGGAGTACCTTGGGTAGATCCCAAGACGGGTAACGGTGCACCACCGGAGGTCGTACTGTGGCCACCCCTTTCATGAAGGATTTTACAGCCGGATGCTGTGATAATGACTCCCTGCTGTCGCAGGAGATCACGGTTTGTATGGCTGCCACCTGTCTGCGAATAGTGTTAAGAGCTAGGCCCTTCTTAACCCCTTCTACCAGAAAATCTATGACGATGGGAATGGTCGCCGTTAAGGGGTCTATCTGTTGCTTGCCGCACCAGTTAACAAAGCTCTTCCACGTTGCCTCATACACTCTGTTAGTGGAAGGCCGGCGGGCAGCCTGGATGATCTCTATGGCGTCCTTTGAAAAGGACTGTCTTGCTAGTCCCTCCCTCTCAAGTGCCAAGCGGCTAGCTGTAGCCATTGTGGGTCTGGGTGTTGCAGCTTCCCCTGGCTGAGCGACACCTGGTGGGGAGGTATTATCCAGGCTGGTGAAATTGACAGGTCCACCAGGTCTGCGAACCAAGGCCGGCGTGGCCAATGAGGGGCGATCAGGAGCACCTCCGCTCCTTCTAGGATGATCTTGCGGATGACTGCCTGTATCAGCGGAGGAGGCGGGAATGCGTACATCAGCCCCGGGGGCCACCTGCACCTGAGGGCATCCGTTCCCTCTGCTCCCCAGGTCGGAAACCTGGACATGAAGCGAGGGAGCTGCTTGTTCATGTGAGACGCGAACAGATCTACTAGTGGCCTCCCGAACCTGTTCGAGATGGCCTCGAACAGGCTCGGGTCCAGTTTCCACTCCGCTTGATTCACCGTGGCTCTGCTCAGTGAATCTGCTTGGCTGTTCGCCTCCCCCGATATGTGCTCTGCCTTTATCGACCCTAGATGCGCCTCTGCCCAAAGTCCCAGTTCTCGTGCTTCCTTCATGAGAACTGAGGATTTGGTCCCTCCTTGCTTGTTCACATGTGCTTTGGCAGTCACGTTGTCCGTTAGGACCAGCACGTGCCTCCCCTCCAGGTAAGGAGCGAATTGTAGGAGGGCTAAGTGGATTGCTCTTAGTTCGAGCCAGTTGATGTTGTGACCCAGGTCCCTGGGAGTCCATCTGCCCTGAGCTATCTGGTCCTGTAAGTGGGCTCCCCAGCCGAACTGGCTGGCGTCGGTGGTGACTGTTATTCTGTCTGGTTCCTTGATTAGCGTTCCCTTGGCCGTGGCAGCTGAGGTCCACCATCGGAGGGATGTTAGGACCTGAGGAGGAAGAATGACCCTTCTGAGGGATGCTGCCTGCCTTTTCCTTTGGTAGGGGAGAAGGAACCATTGGAGCTCTCTGGAATGGAGTCTGGCCCACGGAACGATGCCCAGACAGGATATCATTTTCCCCAGGAGTTGGGATAGTTGCACTATTGTGGCTGACCCCTTCTCCTGGACGGTGCGTGCGAGCTTTCGAACGCTGTCCTTTCTGTCCTGTGAGAGGTGAACTAACCCCGCCTCTGAATCTATGACCGCCCCTAAATGTTGTAGACATGTGGAAGGTGTTAGATGGCTCTTCTTGTAGTTTACAGAGAACCCGTGTTCTTGTAGTGTGTCTAGTGTGACTCTCAAGTCTGCGTGAGCTGCGTGTAAGGACCTTGACAGGATCAGAATGTCGTCCAGGTAACACAGGACCCGCACCGGTAGGCTGCGCAGTCGTGCTGCTAACACCGCCAACACCTTTGTGAATACCCTGGGTGCCGACGAGAGGCCGAAGGGTAAGGCCCTGTACTGAAAGTGTCTGTTCTTGTGGCAGAAACGCAGGAATTGGCGATCTTCCTGCCTTATTGGAATGTGTAAGTATGCCTCTGTGAGGTCTATGGATGATAACAGATCTCCCTTTCGAATGCTGGCCAAGATGGATTTGAGGGACTGCATCTTGAACTTTTTGTATGTTATGAAGTAGTTTAGTCTCTTGAGATCTAGGATTGCCCTCCATCCCCCCGATGTCTTGGGTACTACGAACAGGATGGAGTAGAACCCCTGTCTTTCCTGTTCTTGCGGAACCGGTTCTATGGCTCTTATCTCTATCAAATGTTCTATGGCCCTTCTCAGAAGTTTTGCTTTTGAGGGGTTTCTTGACTCTGGGCAACGTCTGAACTGGTTCGGGGGGGGAGCGTAGAACTCTAAGGCTAGGCCGTGAGTTACAGTGTCCCTTACCCAGGCGTCTGTTGTGGTGGCCTGCCACGCCTCCTTGAACAGCGCCAGGCGACCCCCTATGGGGCTGTCCCAGGCGTCACTTGGAGCGCCTGTAGGGTCGCCCCGCCCCGCCTCTGGCATTGCGTTTTGGGAACTGGCCCCTGCCTGCGGTCGGGCGGTCCTGGAAGCGCTCCTGACTTGATGAGGAGGGGCGCTGATTTCTGGGCCAATCCCAGGACTGCCCTCCGCGAAAGGGCTGCCTCCCATCGCCGGTCCCGCTCTGGCGGAACCCCTGCCTGCGGAACTCCTGTCTCCTATCCGTCCCTTTGGACGGGTGGGCGAGGATCTTTCTCTTATTCTTGTCCTCGATTACATACGGGTCAAGGATGGACCCAAACAGTTTAGATCCCGAGTATTTATCGGTGGCTAGGCGCCACTTAGACTTAAGGTCCGTCTTCCATGTCTTGAGCCAGAGGAGCCTTCTAGAAGCTACTGTGGAACCTATGGCCCTGGCCGAATACTTGGAAGAGGACAGGGTGGTGTCAGCCATGTACTCTGCTGCCATCAGCAGCTTGTTTAGTGTTTGGTGCTCACGTACCTGGTCTGGTGTTAGACTTGCCTGCAGATCCTGAAGCCACAAGATTGAGGCCCTGGCTGCCAGCGAGGCTGAGAGCGCGGATCTGATTGCCCAGGCTGATGAGCTGTGCGTCCTGCGAAGTGCAAACTCGAATTTCTTATCCTCGGCCTTCATGGATTCCGCCATATCTCCTGGAATGGCGGATGAAGCAAAGAGAGATATTAGTGGCTCATCCACCTTGGGTACCTCTATGAGGGAAGCTAAGGCATTGCACACATTTAGTATCTTTTTGTCTGTGCTACTCGGGGATGGTGTGGTAGCCAATGAGGCCCATTGTGCTTCCAGGGCAGTGCGGAACACTAATGGACACGGTACTTTTATCTCCTCCGGTGCTGGTGGGTGTAGCACCGGATGGACCTTACCTTCCTCCTCCTCCTCGGGAGACGAGGGTTTTGTCACCTTTGGCCTGGCTGACAGGCACAGGGTGGAACAGATCTTGATCATAAGTGAACGGAAATCAGCTGAGTTGAACAGCCCTGAGGCTGGGACCTGTTCTGGGGTCTCATCTTCATCCTCTGACAGCTGGCGTCCCGATGCTTCCCAGTCCTCCGGTTCCTCCTCCGTAAGCTGTGAGGATGCCTCAGATTCCTCGGAGGCTGGAGTGGGCACGCCTCCTCTGTGAGGCGGGGGTGCTGGTTGTTTGCTGTGCTCCTGAGGAGAAGAGGAAAGTTTAGTAGCCATAAACTTATCAAAGGCCTGCTGCATAAATGTCTGCAATTGTTCAGACCACCCTCTAGGTAGCTCTGTGTTTTCCAGTTCCGTCTGCGTGTCTGCATGGTCAGCATGCTCTGGTGTGGAAGGCATGGATTGGGAAAAATCAGCCTGTTCGTTCTCTCTGGCCTGAAGTCTCTGGGCCTTGGCACACTCTCTCTCTAGCACCTGGTGCCGTCTTAAGGCCTGTCGCTCGGCTGCCTTCGATGGCTCCTTGTTTAGATGCTTAGTTTTGGCCTTCTTCTTGCCCCCCCCCAGTTCCGGATCCATGGTCTTGCGTTTTGGGGAGGGAGGGGGGGGGCTTGAGCCTTGGTACACCTGAGGCGACGCACTGTCTGCCATCGTGCGTCTGGGAGACTAAGGATTGCTCCAGACAAGCGGGAGTAAGAGGGAGGCTTAGCTCCGCAGGCAGGTGGAGTCAGACCCTCTTCTGCACTGGGCACAGGCAAGACAGGCAGGCAGACTCTCTCTGGGCAGGTCTGCGAGGCTGATTATCCCTAGGGTTTAACCCCTTCAAGATCACACGCCCTCCAAGACTCCCTTGTCGGCCTGACTCAGCAGGCGCAGAGGTGGCAGGGCCTACAGTTGCCTATGGCAGCGGATGCTGCCTCTGCTGGCCTCCCGTGAACCGCGAGTACTCAGGTTCAAAAGTCCCCCCACCTTGGTCGGCGTTCCGGCTTTATTCCGGAGATTGGGCCTGCAAAAAGATGGCCGCTACTGCCGCCCTTTGGGGCCCCGCCCCCTTTCCAAGATGGCCCCTCGCGCCAAAACACCTCGAGGAGGCCTGCTCAAGATGGCTTCCGCCTCTTCCACGCGGTCCTCGATGGCCGCCGGAGCCCTCGACTCGCTTTCGCTGTCGATCGGTCTCCGCGCCGCTTGCCGATTAACGGCTCAGCGGCGCCTTCCTCCCCCCTACTGCACCCCCCACTTGCGGTTTGATGCGCCGTCCGTCGCCGCTTCTGCCGCTTGGTCCTCGCCTCTCCGGGTCCTGGGGTGCCTTTCGGGGGAGAATCCTCGTCCAGAAAGGGGATTCGAGCCGCGGTTGCGTTGTGTTGCTCCTTCCCGCGTGGTCCGAGCGATCCGGGGAGGCCCCTTGGATCGCCTGTCCCCGAATCCTCCTTCTGGTGTAGATTAAAAAACCTCCCTCTGCTGGAAAGTCTAAAGGAGGTCTAATCCAACCTATCTGCTCAATTAAAGTAAAAAAAGAAAACAACTTAAACCTAAATTGAATCTAAAAAAGAAACCTATTCTGGAGCCTGCTAAATTAGCTGTTGACGGGCTGAAGACTAGGAAAAAACTGGGAGACAGGAAGCCCGGTTGGGAGGACAGGAAGTCCCGGTTGGAGGCGGAGCTAACAATTTGGTCCTAGTCTACGGGCAGAGAAGCTGGATATGAACCCATCCTCTTGTGGATTCGTAATCCACATGCTGGAGAATGTGTTAGCCACAGACACAAGCACATTGTAGAAACTTGTCTTCATCTCTTTATCTTTTTCCCTTCTACCGGTATCTCCAACTGCTTCCGGGTTGAAGAAACTCTGGCATGCTATTCATAATTTTTTTTAAATTTTTTTAAACAATACTATATTAGAAAGATGTCTTCTCTTTTATCTCCATATATTTGTTTGTATGTGCCTTACACACCCTTTAATCAATGTTCATCCTATGACTGGTGTCGACCTACTAAGTGTTTTATTTTTCCATAGAAAAGTAAAGACAGCCAATGATTCATTCTCAAGACACTGAAGTCTATGCACATAGCCAAGCTGAATTGTTTATTAAATGTACATTAGTATTTGTGCATGTTTTTAAAATTGCAGCTATTGATAGGAAGGAAGAGGAGGGCAAGACCATGCTGTGCAGAGCAGGGGTTAAACCCTTGTGAAGATAAATATTTATTGTTCTTCTTCCAGAAGACAGGGTGCAGTTGGATGTATCTGTACATGGGGATGGATCTTAAACTATATTACTGGGTTGCTAAGCTGAGAAAGAAAGCACTTGATGACTAATTAATTACAGTAACACAAAATGGTTTGACCAATTCACCATGCAACTTCCTGTACCACACATGGTGTCACTCAGCGGAGCTCTTGGGATGGCTTTTGTTTATATGTACTGGAGTATAGCCAGGCTTGTGCTCTGAATGAAGCAATTAACCATTTCATGAATCATCCTGTGTATTGTACAAACCCTGAGAGTAAACCTGGCATCTGGTTGCCAAGGATGCATGGTAAATAGCTACTATAAAATACAGACTCAAACGGTGACTGATGAGTTACTCAAATCACATTTATAGGGCTGTGGTTTTTTTTTAAATCACATAAACAAACCTCTCTATGGACACAAAACAAATAAAGAGCATGCTTGTCATTTTTCCATGCTTTCTATGTTTGTATTTCCCCCTCTGGAGTCCGCAGTGTCTGCTGATTAGTTTAAAACTGGGTACCTTTGATGTTTCTTTGAGACCTCTGTTCTTCTCAATCCTTCAGAATCTCAGAGCATTTGCAGATGGGTACATGACTCAGATCTTGTCTATATTTTCCAACAAAGCAAATAAATTTCTTTTTTCTTTTTAATTTTCTCTCTCTCTCTCTCTCTCTCTCTCTCTCTCTCTCTCTCTCTCTCTCTCTCTCTCTCTCTCTCTCTCTTTCTCTCTCTCTCTCCTTTTCTTCCTTCCTTCTTTCTCTTTCTTTCTTTCTTTTTTCTCCTTCCTTCCTTCCTTCCTTCCTTCCTTCCTTCCTTCCTTCCTTCCTTCCTTCCTTCCTTCCTTCCTTCCTTCCTTCCTTCCTTCCTTCCTTCCTTCCTTCCTTCGCACACTCACATATCCAGGACAGAACAGCAAGCAAATTAGTTTTCCATGATGTAAAATACAAATATGCTTTTGATCTAACTTCTAATATTTTTACCATTCCTTCATTTCTTAATAGAACATGAGAACTGTTCTTTTATTACTCCATTTCTTAAAAACTTGCATGTGCTATTTGTCTCCTTTGTTTCAAGCACAACAACTTGATTAAAGAAAAATTGGCAGGTTTGCCTGGCATTCCTTTTGCCAAAGACAAATGAGTCTATGATTGCTAAAAGTACATTCTTAGGGGTGAAATCATAACTTTGCGCTTTGACCTGCTTTGACCTATTTACCAAGGCTTGGTAGCTTGACATAAAAAAAGAAAAGAAAACCTTGGCTGAACATACATTCAAGCTGGAACATAAAGTGTATTGTTGAGTTATGCATATCTGAGAGTAGTTGGTGTTGCAGTGATTAGTAAATCAAAGTCTGACTAATTTATATCACAGCCTGATGGGACCTGAAGGATTCTACAAGCTGATTTGGAGAAGTATGTTTCCCAGCTGCCTGGTCCTTTTGTTATTGGTTGGAAAGAGAATGAAGCCTGGAATAGTCTGGCCGCATGAATTATATCAGCACTAATCTCCTAGGAGCTGGTCTCCACAAGAAAATTCAAGGGACATTGCCATTCAGATCTTGAAGTGGGGGGGGGGGCTGGATTTTCTGGGCTATTCAGAGGCTGAGACCCAGGACAGGGCTTCAGATTTCCCAGAGGGCTTTCCTGTCTCAGATGAAAGCAAAGCAGGAATGGATGAGAAGAACAGAGATGCAGGGTAGCAGCTTGAGGGGCTAATTCAGAGCAATTCTCCCTGGAAGCCTAACCTTGTTCCTCTTGTTGCTCCCAGCTATTTCATAAGCCAATTTTAAAAATTCAGTCCTTGTTACAGTAGATTGGCAACAGGGCTAGGCTGGTAGTTTGACTGAATCATGCATGCTTTGCAAGACTTGAATGTCTATTTTCCTTTTTCTTACCTCCCTTTCCCTCTCCCTTCCCTTTCAATCTCTCTCTCCCTCCCTCCCTCCCTCCCTCCCTCCCTCCCTCCCTCTCTCTCTCTCTCTCTCCTCTTTCTGCATCATGGAAATGGAGAGTGGCCAGTACTGATGATGGGTAGAGGGCTAAGATCTGACCTGTGCTAGATGTCTGAGGAATTCCTTGGCGGAAGAGAAGTGCTGGTCACTAAGGAGGTTGGTTGGTCTGATCCACACTCGTCCACAATCAAATATCAATGAAACTGGCTAAGAGAGGGATGTTACATCCTGCTATATTACTCTCTGGTTATAAAAGTCCTTTCTAGAAATCCAAGTACTTTTTAGTTTCCTGAGTTTTTCAGCCCCTCGGGGCTTGACATTTGTTTGGAAAACTTCCCAAAGTAATTTTTTTGAACAACTTATACCTAAGCGCAATTGAGGTAGAGTTACTCTGGGCCTCTTGCTTTCCTTCCCTGGTCCTTTTCCCCAAGTTCACTATCTTGTTCCTCCTCTGAATTCCCAAAATCTGTTGCGCATTTCATCCCGCTTAGGGAGTGCCATCTGATGGGCTTTGAAAATGGTGTTTCTCCTAGCTGCCCCAGCTCTCTGGAACCAACAGGGATCTGTCAACTTTGTTCCTCTTCAGCTTAAGGGAACTGTTAATGTCCTTCCTCTTCTGCCTGGCACAGGAAGAGGGTTTGCTACGAATGAAGGTGGGGGCTTGTGACCACGTTACATTTGAATTTTTCTTTTTTTAAATCCTTTTTTTGATTTTGTCATTTTATGAGTACCTGGGGGTTTGGGTTGTTATTTTGTTTTATGTTGACTGTGCTAACTGCCCCTTTGCTGGTGTGCACCATTCTCTCAGCCAGTCCATTGGATGATGGGTGGAAGGGAGCCGAAGTTGCATGCCGGATCATATTGGCTTGAAGAAAAGCCTGGAACTCAGAAGAGGTAAATTGAGGACCATTGTCTGAAACCAGAACATCTGGAAGGCCATGTGATGCAAAAATACCTCTCAACACCTGGATGGTCCTGGCAGTAGTAGTGGAGGAAAGAGGAACAACTTCTAGCCACTTGGAATGGCTATCGACAACAACCAGGAAGAATTGCCCCTGAAAGGGCCCAGCGTAATTTATATGCACCCTAGACCATGGTGACTGTGTTTCCTCCCATCCATGTACTGGTGCCTGCGGCATTTCAGGCCATGACTGTTGGCACACTTGGCACCCGTGCACCTGGGTCTCAATCTTGACCTTAAATGCCCCTCTATGGGTTACAATGGTCTGTGCCTCTGCAGCAGCCTCATCAACAGGCAACTGTTGATATGCTTGTGCCAAGTCAAGCTTTGCAAAAATACGCCCCCCTTGAGGGAGGCCAGGATGTGACTTACCACAGGTACTGGGTAAGCATGCTGCTGTAATGCCTTGTTCAGTGTGCACTTGTAATCTGCACATATACGTATGTCCACATTAGCCTTTAAAGGCGTTACTATGGGGGTTTCCCATGGACTTGAGTCCACAGGTTCCAGAATGCCTTGCTGGAGCAATTTGTCCAGCTCAGCGTCAATCTTTCCTTTGAGGGCAAAAGGTACACTCCTAGGCTTAACCCTGATGGGTGTGATGCTTGGATCTAAGCGCAGCGAAATGGGAGGCCCCTTATAGGATCCAAGCTCAGAACTAAACACATCTGCAAACTCCTTGCAAACTTCTGCAAGACTTAACGTTTGCACATGGTGCAGCCCAGTCACCTGGATTCCCAAGGTCTCAAACCAATTGAGTCCAATAAGACTCGTACGTTCACCCCCAACAACCACCACATCTAGGGGACCTTCAAAATCCTTATACTGTACTCTAAGGGTGGCCTCCCCC
Organism: Bothrops alternatus; assembly: GCA_034064705.1. Classification (NCBI taxonomy): domain Eukaryota; kingdom Metazoa; phylum Chordata; class Lepidosauria; order Squamata; family Viperidae; genus Bothrops; species Bothrops alternatus. The sequence goes on along the minus strand of JARGCV010000048.1, from coordinate 1,651,056 downwards.
TTAACACACACCATAGAATTCTGAAAATCTGTGAGTATTAAATTGGATGGCCTGAGTTTAACTCGAAGGCCGCTTCTACTACATATCTTTTTAAAAGTGTAACTAGAAATAATGGAGAGAGCGGACCCAGTGTCCAACTCCATCGCTGCTTGAACACCCTGCAACCTTATGTTAAGAGACAGTTTCTTTTTAAGGGGTTTATGTGTTCCTGTCCTTAATATGGTCCTGCGCGATGCACAGAAGCCCACCCTATGTTGGCTGGGGACCCTGGTACCTTTCAGACGCAATTCTTCATGAGGTTGGACCTTCTGTCAACCCAAACAGATGGACGCTATGTGGCCCTGCCTGCCACACACTCTGCAGATGGCGGAACAAAACCTGCAGCCGGCTCGCTTGTGACGACCTCTGCACCTGAAGCATTGAAGAGATGCTGGAACGTTGTCTGGACATTCCTTCTGCCTTCTTTCAGCTGGCTGGGAAAGTCTATTCACCTCACCTTCAGGATCTGTGCCTAATCCTTCTCGAATGTTCTCTTGATGGACCATGGCAGTTTCTGTAGAGCTTTCAGTGAGTCGCAAGGCTTTCACAGACCCGCCTGCTGCTTCCTCTGCGGTAACCTCTCACAGTGCATCTTGGAATGAAATCTCTTCCTTAGCAAAAGTCTTCTGCTGCAAGTCTCTGTTCCTTAGCCCACACACGAATCTATCTCGCAGCCTCTCTTCTAAGTCTTTAAACTCACACATCCTGGCTGCTCTTCTTAAGGCTGCAATGTAATCAGTAGCAGATTCTCCTTGCTTCTGTTCCTTCTGTTCAAAAGCATGCCTCCAAGCAATGTCAGACAGCTTTGGCTGAAAATGTTCCTTTAATAACTTTTTTAAGTCAGTATAAGCCACTGACTCTAGAGGTGCAGGAGCCACCAAGTTTTCTGCAATTTCAAAAGCTTTCTGCCCACAAACACACAAGGTTGCAGCCTTCAATCCATCTTCTCTGATTTGGTTCACTCTAAAGTAATTCTCTACTCTAGCCACATAAGAATTCCACCTCTCAGGGTGTGCGGTATCGAATTCAGACAGCCGGCCAATCTTTGCCATTCTGAACTGTGAACTTCCCACTTGTTCCTCTGCAAACCTTCTTGAAAAAAGGGAAAGGGTCTGGTAGCTGAACTCACCCTCCAGCGACTCTGTACTGGCAGGCTGGAACACTAGTTTAGACACCGTCTTCCCCCTGTAGACTTCTTCAGCAGCTACTCAGACTCTTTCTTTTGTTTGGAAAAGAATACCACCCTCGTTGCCAGTGTTGTATTCTTGGGTTCATTCACAAAGATGACGACACATGGTGTATCCAACAACCTTTATTTCTCTCTGTGTTCGCACTACTCACAACCAAAAAGCAACAGGAAAAGGCACACAGGCCTTTTATATGACCAAAACCCCAGACATTGACAACCATAAGGAATATAGTGTTTTCGCGCCTTGCGCACGCGCACAATGCTGGCGCCGCTCTGTCTGGGCCCGGGCAGCTTTTGGAATTGCCCGGAACCTTTTGCAACAATTTTGGGCCTGCTGAGTTTCCTCATCAGGCCCAGGACACAACAAAAAGCATCAACCATTGGGCTGAAAGAGAAGGCTTTTGTAAGTTAGTAAAAAAAAATGAATTTCTTCTTCTTGCTATCAGCATCTAACATAGTTGGGCAATTATTAGGACCAACACTTGCCCCTGTGTAACTATCTTGAGATACTACCGCTAGGTACTTGCAGTCCTATCTCTTGATGTGTGTCATTGTGCCTACAGTAAAAAATGACAATAAAGGTTATCTATCTATTTATCTTCTCATCTGCACCAGGTGGCAAACATCCATTGCTTCTTTTATTGCAACTGGATAATTTAAGAAAGCCTACATGAATGGAAAAGTTGATTATTATTTTTTTAAGAAATGAGCGCAAAAGCTCTGAAGAAATATTTCTGTCTTCCAGCTGATGTAGATTTGCCTACTCTACTGCTGGAATCAAGGAAACCTGACTTGATTGTGTTTGGTTAGGCATAGTTTAATAAGTTCAGTGTTCAGCCAAGACTTATGTGGTTTGTTAGTTTAGCAGAAATAGTTTAAGTTTCAGTTCTGAGAGCTGCTCCAAACGAACCCCACAACCCAGAGAAAGTTTTTAAGGTCATTTAAGCCAAAAGCTCCTGGAAACGGAGCAGACATTCAAAGCTCTTGGATTTAAGATCATCTGCACTCGGTAAACTTCTTAGCTGTTCTGTCAGTTGGCAGACGTGAAATCTACCTTGTACTATGGCTATGTTAAACAATTTAACGAAACACATGCCTATTATCATTGGAGCATGCAATGGAAAAAAGGGATAACATATCGCTGACGGTTATCCAAAAACATTTGCAATGTAGACAGAGCTGCAAAGAAAGATACTGATTGGCCTTTTCTCTTTCTATGGCATCTGTGCTATGAGCAGACTATCAGAATAATGTTGTATACTTTATTGATTAGTCAGTTGACCATATCAAAGGAGAGGACTACCCCAGCCACATTTGAGAGCATTTGTCTGCTACTTAATGCAGTATCTTTTTCAGGAGAAAATGTATAGGTGGAGTTTGATGAAACATGCTACATATTCTGTGAAGCAATCTTTGTTGACACAGAAAAAACAAGCAGAGGATATCAAGCTGTATTTACATTTCATGAATGTTTAAAATGACAAAGAGAGCATGGCACCATTGTCCTGCTAGCTCCTCCCATTTGGGCCATTTGAGTAACATCACAATGCACATATAAAAAGGACAGACCTTATATATCAATAGCACAATGCTGCTTCAGCCAAACTGATTTGTTTGCTCTTGCCTAAAGATTGGTTGTACTATCAGAAAAACTCTGTGTTAGATGCTTGGTCCCTAAAATCTAAGGAAGCAGGGGAGAGGGGGATTTTCTCTCAACAGTGGTGACGATTTTTGTCAAAACCAAGGGATCCCAAATATGGCAGCTTTCTGATAGTATAGCCACAATGGAATCACAAGTATGTGGAAGTATGTGTCTCAAAATTACAGGGTATATGCATAATTCTTTGCCGTTATTTCGAATTTTTGTAAGGGGTGCGAGAATATATCAGAAGCTTTCTAGGGGTGCGGGGGACCCGCTGCTGTAAACTATTGTAAGCGTGAAAAATCGTCATAAGGCACTTATTTCAGTTCAGTTGTAACTTTGAACAGTCACTAAACAAACTGTAGTAACTCGAGGACTACCTGTAATGCCTGCATACCAGTTTATTTTGCTTTTGAATTGACTTCTTCTGTTATGCCCCAATGGAATAGTGAGAAACCAAGTCAGTTTTTTTCCCTTTTCCAGTATGGGGATAAGAGAAGAACATTTGGGAAACAACAAGGTACTATTTCATTCTAAACTGTATAACTTATCATTTTCCTAATAGTCAGATATTAATTTGAGGAGAAAATTAACAAAGCAAATGAGTTCTTCATTTAGGACTAGTCTGGGAGTGAGCAATCTCAGATTATCTAAGACTGAATAATAGATGTCACCATGCCTGTTTGGGCAGTGAAAGATAATTGATGCAATGTTTCTCAGCATGTTTTGTCTGACTCTCTCCCTCTCCCTCTAAAAGCCAGTATTAGCTAACAACTCCACAGGTGTAAGAGCAGAGAAGCTCCAATGAAATTGTGCAGTTCTATAGATGAGCCTCCTGCTGCAGGAAAAGTGATAGAATCCCAATTTCTGTCATGAATTTCAAAGAATGATTTTGTGCCAGTCTCTTAAGTTTGCTAAGTCAATAAGGCACCTTGAGCAACTTGGAGAAAAAAAAGGGACATAAATGTTATAAGTAAATCTTTGGTAGTCTCCTGAATACAAAACAGTCATTTTACTGTAGCATCCTTCTTTTAAAGTCAGTTTTAAACCATAAAAACCTGGAAAGAGAATCATTATTCATCTATAGAAGAACAATGATCCTCTAGCAATCCTAACACAAACACACACATATACTGTGGTAAGAGCTGTGGTGGTGCTGTGATTAGAATGCAGCATTGCAGGCTAATTCTGCTGACTGCCGATTGCCGGCAGTTCAGCAGTTCAATTTTCACTGGCTCAAGGTTGACTCAGCCTTCCATCCTTCTGAGGTCAGTAAAATAAGGACCCAGATTGTTGAGGACAATATGTTGACTCTGTAAGCCACTTAGACAAGGCTGTGAATTGGCGTATAAGTCTAAGTGCTATTGTTATTGCTACACGGATGAAGTTTCATCACAGATGTTACTGTGTGATTCAATTACCAGTCTAATCAAATACTATACATAAAATGGAGGCCACAATCTCATCCTTGAGTTTGCTGTGATTCAAATCATGGAAACCGAAACTGTCAAATACTTAGGTTCCATATGTGGACGCACCTGATCAACCAATATTAACAGTAACACATCCTGTAAGGTGAAATGTGGGGATATAGATTCTGAATTTCTTTCATACACTGTCATTAAAATGCAACTAACTCATTAAAGGACCATTCTAAGTAAAAATGCACTGACGGTATTGCACATAATCTCACTGATGAAGAGTTGGGAGCTCTACTTTTCCAAATAGGTGCTGTGGTATACTATTTAGATGGTATAACTAGGTTTATGGAGCCCTCTGTGGAAACCTTTATTCTGTTATGAAGCTCACTGGTTAATTATGGGCTGAATTGTCATTTTTTTCAGCCCATGCTAACTTACATGGTGGTCACATATATGTGTGTTGGGCAGCTATATAAATCTATTTAACAGACAAACATTTGTCCTAGATAAAATGAAGGCAAAATAAGCACATCCTATGTTGTTTTCAACGTTCATTTTGGACTGCAGGTTACTATGTTCATCTTCAGTCTGAGCTCTGGTGAAGCCTGTATCTAAAGTAGCTTTTTTTTTAAATTGCCCTGCTATTCACGTAACCGGTACTGTATTGTTTTTCCTGTTATTAATGTGTGTCACTGGATTCTAAAGTTTCTTTTGGTGAATAATCTCCACAGCATGATGGCAAGCTGTACATCAGACTGAAATGGTACATTATATCATAGAGAGCAAATAGGAAGTTGTTTAAGATTTCATTTTGGCCCTGATACATCCTGATGTAATTCTTCGGGGTCAATGTTTCAAAATAAAATGGCTCAAGTTTCTTTCACATTTAAATTATCCTATCCAAGGAAGAGATGATAAGTATATAATAGTATGTTCATGGGTACACCAACAAGTCTATTGTGATTATCTAACAAAGTGGGGATGTCCTTTCAAAAATAACTTCCTGAATTTTTAAAGGTTTATTTGCATTTCTCTATTCCTAGAAGTATATTCAAAGGATATAATCAGTTATGGGATGTGTGGAAGGCCCAGGTAGGAATAATTTGTACTACGAGCAATCTTCATTTAATGATAGGAATCGTATATGTCTTTTGTTATTTCAATATTGGCTGCTGGCATATTATTTGAACATATAAAAATAATGATAACTTGAAAGAATTATATTACTTTCAGGCAGGTACTATTACTAGAATATTAATTTTATTACACACACATATACTTAGACAATATAGATGTTGTAGCCTTAGGCAGCTATCATTTAAAGCTGGAATATTTTCTAGACTAACACATCTTGCCTTTTCTCCAGGAGCAAAACTTGGCATATACAGCACTACCTGTTGAAGTGCACCATTCCAGCCATGGATGATGGTCATTAATAATTCTCTTTGGGATGAGGGAATAAGTGAGTGAATAGAGTGGGACCAGCATGTTGGTATTGCTAGCATAGCTGGGTGGTTGGCTCCAAAGTGATTACAACAGTTGTGTGTAGATTATCTGGTGCAGCAGCAAGGGACATTCCTGAGTTATGGAATCATTGTAAGTTGTGATGGCTTACTTGAAGCCACTGTCTTAATAAAGAAAAGCAACTAGCAGAGTGGTACTAAATTCTCTGTTCAAAGCATTTACAATTGTTCTTGCTTTGCATGTTAGATTCCCATTTGCGGATCTCCATGTATCCATGCAAAACTATTTACAGAAGCTCTTTCTCATAGATGCATTAATGTACATTCCTCCAGTCCTTGAGTCAGCAAAACAGCATAAAATAGCATAAATCCCTCGTCCCTAATCACCAAGTCCTGTACTGCTCTTGATGAGGACAAAAACTGGAATCATCCATACAGATTTAATAGAAGTTATAAGAAGTAATTGGTACATTACCTCAATTTTGTTTTCTCACTTAACAGTACATGTTGGTGGCAAAAACAAGCAGTAATATGTCCTTAATATGTGGTGGAGTGGTCTTAACAAGAATAGCCCGGTGCCTAGAATGGAGGGTTTAGCCATTTTTCAAGCTGTCTGTGATAGATGGGAGGCATGGAAGTACTCCACAATCATGACTGACAAAACAAGGTAGTAAAGTTGTTAGAAGCACTAGAAGATGACCAGGCTGAGCCTAAGAGAGCAGTCAAACACACACCATCAGTCTCAAGTTCCTTTGCACGCAAAAGAGATCTAAGTCCAGCCCACTTTGAATTCCATTGATTCTTATCTACCATAGTGATGCTTTGATTGTTAGTAGTTCAGATTCTTGTAGAGACCATAAGCTTGCAATAAACTTTTATATTTTTTTGAACTGCCTGGACTTCCTGATTTTTCCCATGTTTGACACTAGGTACTTCCTGCTACTTGCCTCCAGCATCTGTCAATCAGCTAAACTAACCCTGCTAAACTCATATGCAAAAATTGACTGACTGATAGATCACAGCCATGGAGAATGGATTGCATGAAACATTGGTGTTGCTTCCCTTTTTTGTATTGTGTCCTGTTAATGAGGCTGGAGTACAGACATAAATTCATTCCTCATAGGAATGTCTACATGAATGTGTAATTGAATTATTCTTTTGTTTGCTGTAAGTGACTAAGTCATCCAGTTCTGGCTTCATGACCAGCAACACCTGGAAATAGCCAATGGAGTAAGCAGAATGTAAAGGAATAGGCAAAACAAATATAAAAATGGCAAATGCAGATACCATATGATGCTTCTAGTTTCCAATAGTGGAAAAACAAAAAAACATTCTTTTGGACAGAACCACCAGTACCACAGCTGGCAAATCCTGGCTTGAACATAGAAAGCTAGCCTTGTTTTTAAAATACCAGTCTAGCACTCTGTCAAAAAATAGCTAAACCCATTTGTATAAGGAACCCATTTAATATCTAAGCATTGCTTCACAAAGGGCTGACATTTAATGGCATGCTGTTTGGTAGCAATAGCTACACAATTATTTAAGCACAGTTCAATCTTGGTTTTATGAAACTATGATATAAACAAGGTCAGAAACAAGTTATTTGTTTCTTGAAAATGGCAAAGTAATCTACACTCCTAACATGGCTGTCATTACATATTTTGTTGGTAAGCTTTATGCATGCTGGCCTCCACTAGCCTCAGGCAAGTTGCCCAAATGGGGGCCCAAGCCTCAAGATAATAACTCTTTACAACCCACAGTCGGTTCTGAATCAGTCAATGGCATTGTCAAAGCAATTTTTGCTTATGTGGTAACTTGATTAGGGAACAATTCAAAAAACAGCTGCCAGTTAGAAAGCCAAAATGAAAAATATTTCCTCCCTGAGCGGACCAAAGGAAGGATAGAGAGTATAAATGAGAGACTCAAAGAGGAATCGGCACTAAAAGTATTAAAGGAAATATTCAGCAACATGATGAATCAAAGTTGCAAACCTAGTTATCAAAAGTGTAACCATCTTACACAAGTCTATGGGCTTTGTTCATCAATGAGCCGCTCTCAGAGTGAAATTTACAAGTGCAAGATAAACAGCAGGTTCAAAAGAACGAGTGAGATTCCTATAGTCATCTTGAAGACTCGAGTAGTTATCTTCTATCTATATCAGGGATGTCAAAGTGGCGGCCCACAGGCCGGATGCATCACACACACCGGCCACACCCACCCTGGCTCCACAAAGGCAAAAAATGTCATGATACATCATGATATGTCAGGTGACATGATCGAGTTTGACACCCGTGATCTATAAGCTAATGAAATTCTTGTTATGACCTTTAACTGGGTGAAACACTGCATCATAGGGCAACAGTTTTTGAACCAAGGTATCTCTAATGTGTTAACTTACAAAATGCTTACTCCCAAGGGTATGAAATTTGGGGAAGCTTGCCTGCTTCAGTGCTATTGGCTGCTGCCTGTGGTCACCTAATCTTCATTTTCAATGTTGTGCGGCTGTTTCTCAGCCAGTCTTGCAATCCCTCATTCCTGCTCCCACCCAGCAGCAGCCACTTACCTGCCTGCTGAGAAGGGAAGGGAAGGGAAGGAAAGAAGATTTCCGATGCTCTAAGCCAGATTCCCACAAGGAAGCTCAATGGGAAAGCCTGCAGGAAATCGGAAGTCACTTCTCCCACTGCTTTTTGGCCCACCCTCAGTCATTCTGTTTTTCTGTCAGATAAGGAAATATTTTTGAAATACGAGACATGTGTTGTCTACTAATATTTAAACAGTGGCTTTCTAAGGCAGCAACTCTGTTCTTGTTGGAATCACTTATTAGCTACAAAAAGTATTTCTTTGAAAACACTTCCATAGGAGTAAGAAGAATATCCCTATTTGCTTAATCTCTAATATATGTCAATTCAAAGCAAGTGAAGAAATCACTTCAAAATCACACCAGCTATGTATTGTCTTCAGTGAACCCTGCACCCTAGCTACTTCCCCTCTAAACACATTGAAGGATTAACAACTTCCATTGGGTAGTCTTTTCAATCTTCTCAATTTCAGTAGACTATTATTCCAAGGGAAATTAGCAAGGCTTCCAAGTGTTCAATTTTGACTGGACTGTGCCCTTTCCTCTCTCTCTTCTCTCTATCCCTTTTTCCTCTCTCTTTCCCTCTTTCCTCTTTTTCTCTTTCTCTTTTCTCTCTTTCTCTTTCTCTTTCCTCTCTCTCTCTTCTCTTTCTCTCTCTATCCCTTTTTCCTCGCTCTTTCCTTCTTTCCTCTTTTTCTCTTTCCTCTCCCCATTTCTCTCTTTCCTCTCTTTCTCTCTTTCTGTCTTTCCTCTCTCTCTTTCTCTCTCTCTATTTCTCTGTTTCCTCCCTTTCTCTTTCTCTCTTTTCCTCTCTCTTTTCCTGTTTCTCTCTCTTTCCTCTCTCTCTTATGGCAGCATTGTCGGGGGTCCCCACCACCCCTGGTCCAACCTCCGCTGCATCCTGAGTCAAACAGGCGGGGAGGGGGAGGAGGATGGGAGGCAGCGGCCACTGTTGCATCACCGGGAGTCCCCGCCACCCCCGCCCTGGCCTCCACCCCCGCCAGTCCCTCTGCCAGCCCGGCTGCTCCCTCCCAGGCATCCCTCTTCTTCCCGGCGCCTACCCGAGCCACCTTGGGGGCAGCAGGAGGAAGGAGAGGAGAAGGGCGAGAAAATCGCTGCCGCCACTCCAACTGGGATTCTGCGCTGCCCGGCCTCGCCCTCCGCCCATCCAATGGAGCCGTGGTGGGGGCTAGTGCCGCGTGCCTGTCAGCCTCTCCGCCAGCCCTGCTGCTCCCCCCAGGCACCACTTTTGCCCTGGCGCCCACCCAAGCCGCCTTGGGGGCAGTAGGAGGAAGAAGGGGAGGACGAAGAGGATGGCAAGGAAGCCGCCACCAGCACTGGGTCCCAGGAGGGTCCTCTCCTACCTTTGCTGAATCTCCTTCTTCCTTCATGGCAGCCTTCCCTGTCAACGGGTCCAATGATCGGACTGGCTGAGGATCACAGGGGCTGGTCTCCCTTGGGCTGCAACTTGCAGGAGGGCTGGCCCGCTCAGCAGAGCCTCCAGCAGGCCGCTGCCAGCAGGGATCCTGGGGCTTCCCCGGGTGGCTCCAAGGCCATGAGGTCCTGGCCGCGCTTCTCCCAGGGGGCGGGGCACCCGGGCGCAGGGCCAATCAGGAGCGCTGCAGGAGGTAAGTCCGCCTTAGAGAGAGAGAGAAGGGAAGCGAAAGTGCCTCTCTCTCTCTGCAAATGGAGGAGGCCGTGCGGAGATGGATGCGGAGCGGTGTCTTGGTTCCTAAGACCATCGGAAATATGTGTTTTCCGATGGTCTTAGGCGACCCCTGTGAAAGGGTCGTTCGACCCTCAAAAGGGTCGCGACCCGCAGGTTGAGAACCGCTGATCTAGAGCTATAAGCATATCCAGTGGTGGGATTCAGCCAGTTCGCACCACTTTGGCAGAACTGGTAGCTAACGTTTTGTTGCCCAGGCCCAGAATGGACTTCCAGAAGCGGCATCCACACAGAGAACAGGTTGATCACATATTTGAATCCCACCACTGAGCATATCCCATTTCATGATAATGAGATAGATCAGACATTAGAGTGTCAGAGTTTATGTTCTTTCCCAAAATGTGTGGCTTTCAGCCTATCCATTGGATAAGGTAAATCCCTTTCCAGTCTACATTCAAATCCAGTTTATTATTACTGGCTTTGCCCTGCAAAATATATATAGCTTCCTTAATTACTTAAAAGTAAAGAGCATTTACCAAGTAGTGCAGTCTAGGTTATACCAGTACTGCTGCTCTGGGTAAATCCTTTTTTTTTGTTTGTTTGGAGAGGCACTTTGCTTTCAAGTCAGTATTTGACTCTTGACAACTGGATTGCTTCCTGCAATTTTCTTGATAAGTTTTTGGGAAGTGATTTGGCCATGCCCTTTCCTTGGGGCTAGAGAGAGAAACTGGTCCAAAATCATCAACTGGTTTTGTGCCTAAGGCTGGATTAGAACTCATGGTTTCCTATTTTCTAGCCGAGTGCCTTAACCAGTACATCAAACTGGTTCTGATGATATACCTAGGACCTGGCTTAGACGGAACCAAACTTCACAGCCAGGTATTCTCAACCCAGTCGTGCAGGGGAATCCTATGCCTGTAAAGGATCTTGAGTATGTAAAATTTGTATTGTACAACTGTGTTGTGATTAACTCTTTTAGTATCTGTTTTAGAAGCTGATGGAAGTTGAGGTGGAAGATTGAGAATTGGTTATTGGGGACATACCTTCTTTAACTTTAACTTTAACTTTAATTAGATTTCTATGCCGCCCTTCTCTTGTGGGTCTCCTTTTTCCCAGGGCTGCAAAATCTATCATAGAATTGGGAAAGGGCACTTTTCCTTTCTGGGGAACAGTTCAGGATTTTGTTTTTGTTTTTTTAATTTTTGGCATATAGGTAGTCTTGGTTTACCAACCCCCTCATAAAGTGGCTGTTCGCAGTTAAGACGATGATGAAAAAATTAATTTTGTAATTAATCCTTGCCTTTACAATCTTCTGAGGTATGTAAAGCAAAAGAAAGCTGACTGTGACTTAGTGACTGCTTCGATTAATGATAGAATTGCTGGGACCCAATTGTAATTGCTAAACAAAGACCACCTGTACTATATTTTTTTTAAAAAAAGTTTTCATTAGAAATCTGTGGCAGCTCAGTAGTACTAAGTTTTTTTAAAAGAAATTGCCAAGCTCAATTTGAAACCAGGAATCACTAAAGCCGAAGAAAGGACTGATAGACAATTGCAACTTCTTACACTATTTTGCACTTGCTGCCTTGCCAACGTTATAGGAATAAAACGCAATAACATTTAGTAGGGAAGTAAAAGATGGACTTCTTTGTCAGTCTGGGACTTAATAATGTTGGCAGGGCTAATGAGGATGAATTACCTTTTCCTTTGCCTGAGATTCAGAGAGGTGGTTGGTCAGATTCAGAGTGTTGGTTATGACCTATAAAGCCCTTTATGGCAATGGGCCAGGTTACTTGCGGGACCGTCTTCTGCCTCATGAATCCCAGCGACCGGTTAGGGCGCATAGGGTTGGCCTCCTACGAGTCCCGTCTGTTAGGCAATGTCATCTGGCGGGGCCTAGGGCAAGGGCCTTCTCCGTTGCTGCCCCAGCCCTCTGGAACCAGCTTCCCACAGAGGTTCGCACTGCTTCCTCCCTCCTAGTTTTCCGGAAACTGTTGAAGACTCATTTATGCCGACAGGCTTGGGGCGTATGAACTATACTCTGCCCCTGGGCCTAGGAAGGTGCCTCCATCAGTAACTGTGTACCGATTGTGATTGTATGCTGTATGAATGTGTTTTGGACTGAATGAATGAGTGTTAGATAGGATGGTTGATTGTTATTGTAATTTAATTTTTTATTTATTATTGTTGTAAGCCGCCCTGGGTCCCAGGAGAAGGGCGGCATAGAAATTTAATAAAAGTAAGTAAAGTAAAGTAAGTCTCGTGGCAAGATGGCGGTTTATGTTTATGGAATTTTGGACAGAACAATGGAAAAAATAACCTCAACAATGGGTGATGTGATGTGTTTATAAGGCTATGTTAACATTTTTCACGCTGAAAAAACTGGCATTTCAGCCTCCAGTGTGGTTAATTGCAGCAATACACTTGGCACATTTCAAAACATAGTGGTAATAACCCTCTGTGCAGAAATTCTTAAGGTGAGCACATTCAACAAAAGTGTTGAGTAAGCATTCCTTATTCATGGATCTACCACTGGCCATACTTAAAACATTTTGTGGTCTGGCTGATTTATAATAAGCTTGTACTGAAATCATTTAACTGAAAATGATAGAATTAAAAAAAAATATGCTTGACAGTGGAGGTTTCCCTACTAATTAGTTGGCGTAAAGAGGATACCGGTAGGTATTGATCCAATTTGGTCAAAAAGATGCATCTGCCACCTTAGCTCTGGTTAAGGAGTCTATATAAAAATGAACAACTCATTTAGCTGAAGGAGAAGCTGGAGCGGTTAAACCTAGGTTGTCAATTTTCTTTCAAAGTATCTGCTACGGTAATCCTGGACTTATTGTTTGTTTATTGACTGTTCGAGGTTACAGTGGCACTGAAAAAAAAATGACTTATGGCCATTTTTCACACTTAATAACCGTTGCAGCATCCCCCTGGTCAAAATTTGGTTGCAGTGTCCCAAGGTTAGTTATGTAATCACCTTTTCCAACCTTCTGATAAGCAAAGTCAATGGGGAAACCAGATTCACTTAATAATTGTGTTATTAAATTTAACAACTGCAGTGATTCACTTAACAAATGTGGCAAGAAAAGTTATAAAGTGGGGAAAACTCATTTAACACATTTCTCACTTAGCAACATAAATGTTGGGCTCAGTTGTGCCTTAAATTAAGGACTATCTGTCCTTGGAGAATGTGAAATAAGTGTTCAAAGATTTACCTAACAGTAGCTTCTTGGTATCTTTCAGGAAGATTATAGAAAAGCCCAAACTCTACTTTATCAGGTATATGAAGTCATACCTTCATTGCATAAGGGAGGAATATTTGCAAAGCAAATCACATATTTAGGACTTCAGGTTAAATTTGGCAGGGATGGAAAAGCACATCACAGACTTCTTTCTCTGGCACAATTATCAGATTGTTAAGGAAGCTGTCTGGGAATATAGCTCTTGAAATGTTGACAACATTCAGCAGTGACAAGAAGAAAATATCTAATCTTTAGCGATCATAGCCAATGGGACATACTTGTATTTTGGTTGAAAGGCAATTCCTTCTTGGCCCCAGCCTTGCTAGCAAGGTGGGATCCAGAATAACGAGATTGTTGAGATGATTTATGAAGACAAAGCTGCAATCATGATAATCAGACAAGCGAAGCTAGGAATCTATATAACGAGTCCTATTTCTCCTTCTGGAGGCAGATATAGCTAACATACCGTAGCGTAAAACATGTTTAAAATGAGGCTTTTGCAACTCTTCTTAGTCTATTTGATACATGTGGTGGAGCCTGCAAATCCATTCAGCTTTATATGAAAAATAAGGTGCAAGTACCATCTTTTCCTTTGCCTCAGCCACCTAAAGTGAAAGAAGGCCTCCCTAAAATGATAATTCTTTCTTTCTTTCTTTCTTTCTTTCTTTCTTTCTTTCTTTCTTTCTTCTTTCTCTCTCTCTCTCTCTCTCTCTCTCTCTCTCTCTCTCTCTCTCTCTCTCTCTCTCTCTCTCTCTCTCTCTCTCTCTCTCTCTCTCTCTCTCTCTCTCTCTCTCTCTTCTCTCTCTCTCTCTCTCTCTCTCTCTATTTTCTACTTTTCCTTTCCTGGTTCCACATCACCTTCATGTAATTACAAACCCAAAGACACAAAAGTTTAGGAACAAATGAAGAAATAAAAACAGAACACGGACTGCCTCAGATGAGAACTGAGAGTAGAAGAAGTCCTAATTGCTTTTTTTTTTTTTTTAGCCTTCTGTCAGGTTTCCCCTACTCCTTTCTGTTTACATAATCATTGCTCAGAAGTTTCAAAGCAATCTTCCTTGTGATTTTAGTGTTGCCCTTAAGCTAGAGATCAAAGGGAGGCCCTACACATTTTTTCTGCCTGAGGGGCAGAAGCAAATGATGGTGCCTCCTACTTACCTAACACAAGGTAGCTAGGTAGTTTAGTAATATTTCTAATTTGGCATGTGCTTATATTTAAGATGAATGGTGTTCAAGGCCAAAGAAAATTGTTAGGCTTTGGAGCCAGAATGTCCAATCCTCATGATCCGTTGACCTAATCCATAGTACAAAGAAAAGCAAGCTTTCCCATCAGTCCTCATATTTATCCCTTTTATTGTTGTAACATTTAGGAATTTGAAGAGCCCTATTCAGGTCGTTCAGTGTTTTGTACGCCTAAACTGGACTTAGGTTAAACAATTGCCTGGCCTTAGTATTAGCTTATTTATACAATTTGAACTAAATCTGTACACAAGTCTCAGTTTCTCAGAAGCACGTCTCCTTCTCCGTCTGCGTAGCACATGGAGTGCCAAGAGAAATCTGCTTTCCCTGGTGTAATAAATAAAAGCAAACTAAGACTCAGCCAAAAAAGATGCTACGCATTTGCATTATTTTTACTAAAAAATAATTGAATTTCAGTGATTTAGTTGATTAGTCTTACGTAGGAGCAAAGCATGATGGGAACCACATTTGCATCACCTTTTTTTTTTAACAAAAAAATTAAAAATGCTATTTACTATAACCAAACTGAGAACAGGAGAAATGAGAGAGAGAGAAAGAAATTACTTCCACTTATTTTTATAGCTGTAGGGCTCTGTTAAAAAAATAGGCAGCTAGCCCAGATCTAACTGGCATTTTTGATATTCCCCCTCTTCCCATAGGAAAAGTCATTATCATCCTAAAGAGCCTAG
Organism: Bothrops alternatus; assembly: GCA_034064705.1. NCBI lineage: Eukaryota > Metazoa > Chordata > Lepidosauria > Squamata > Viperidae > Bothrops > Bothrops alternatus. The sequence goes on along the minus strand of JARGCV010000048.1, from coordinate 1,635,879 downwards.
TTTGCAGCCCTTTCTTGGACCTTTTCCTGGGTTTTCTAATGGCAGCATTGCAAGAAAACAAAGCATAAGGAATCTTTCAAATGAATTAAACTGGAAATGCAATTCATCACAGCAAGGCAACTCCAGACGACCTTAAATATAGTTACAGGCAAATAATTCTGCAGCCTGCCATTTCCCAGGAGCGAGATACACTGTTCCATGCAGTCTGCACCCATTTGAAATTTATCCCCTCCTTTTTGCCTGCAAACTATAATTAGAGAAAAGAGTCAATCCTAGAAAAAAGTGCAAGAAATCAATTCTGAAAGAATAGACTGGATTCTATCTGTTCTGGTTATCACACTAAGAAGAATTTGGATAAATATTTGGAATACCTTCAGGGAAGAATAAGATAACAAGAAGATTGAATAATTAGTCTTACAAGGAGAGGGGGAAGTGAAGGAAGGAAGGAAGGAAGGAAGGAAGGAAGGAAGGAAGGAAGGAAGGAAGGAAGGAAGGAAGGAAGGAAGGTGGTGCATGTAGTTTTAGGAAGAGAAGATGAATGATGAGTACTGTCTTCAAATATCTGAAGGGGTCTCATACAGAAGAAGGCCATATTTTTCTAGTCATCCAAGAATTCAGGATGCAAAGTGAAGCTCTTACATTACAAGAAAGCAGATCCCACTTGAAGGACATTTCCAACAGTAAGAGCAGTTTTATCAGAGAACCAATTTTTTTAGGGAGATGGGAGACTTCCCTTTGCGGGATAACTGGTCATTAGCACTCTCCCTGAGAGGTCTTGAAGCCACTTGGGGGGGTTATTTTTGCCCTCAGGGTCACCTGAATCAGAATGCAAATGGGTGTGGAATCTTTGTGAAACTGCTGAAAGGAGTCCATTGTAGACAGGAGAGAGACCCCTCCTCTGTTGAGAGATGGCCTGCTCAGTGTTAACATAAATGGCCTCTTTTACCCCTCTTGTGTTAATTTTCATATAAATCTGAGGGTGTTTTGTTCAAGTCAAAGCTTGAATCTAGTTATTTCATAGAGACACTCAAGTGGCAACTATATGTGAATAAATTGTCATTGACTTCTTCCATCCAGATATTTTTTTTCCCCCTTTTTCATCAAACCTCCAGTCCTGTAATTTCCTGGAGATTTTTCAACTTAGTACTACTGAGACCCAAAATTGTTTAGCTACCAAGCACAGCTTTCGGAACACAGTTGTAGAAAATATTCAAACATACCTTGATGCTGTTGCTAAACTTGACTTTATTTTTACTTGGTTAAAGCTCTTTGAATTGTTTATCCAATATAAGCTTTTTTTATCTTAATTATCAGAATAGTGAGATTGGCTTGTTTGCAAGTAGTGACTTCATAGTGATGCAAGTGTGCTTGTATTTTAATGTCTATTGTTATGCTTCTTGTATCGCACATAAGATCTATGGCACTGGGTGAGATAGAAATGTTTTTGAAAGCACAAACATTCATTAATGATAAATAAATTGTTAGCTTGATAAAGTCAATGGAATTGTTCTCTTCAATATCAGAGTGGCTTTACATTCCAGATACTAGGAACAAACAGCAGTAAAAGGCCATAATAATTGTAACTTCTTTGTAAACAGCTGGAGGCAAATGGTAGGTTGATGTTGCAAATAGAAAATGCTATCAGATTCAGCACATAAAGAAGAGAATCTGAATTGAGAGAGAGTGATTATATTGTGACAACAAATTCAATGTGTTTTGATTAGGATGAAAATTATGCCCAGTTGTGTATAATCCACTCAGAATACTTTCAGTACATCAACACTGGACCATGCCAGGAGGGAGGTAGAGTCAAAATTGGGACAGGGAAAGACATATAAGTTTGAAAAACAGTAAAGAGGCTTGGAAGAATGGATCAAACATGCAAGGGTCAAAGAAAGAAACTTTGTTACTTGAACAGAAGCATTTCTGTCAGTAAGAAGCATAATATTCATATGCTGTGAAGCTATATTTTTTTTTCAAAATTATCTTGGGAGGAATTTAGTTTGAAAATGAGCTTTACATTTTATTTGAAATTATAATGAAAGGAAAACAAGAAGTTTCTCTTTTGTCTTCTATGTCTTCTTTCAACAGCCTCACCAAAATTGGTAGAATAATCACTGTCTATCCTTAAAAAGTGAACTAGATCTATTATCAGCACTGCGATTCAAAAATCCTAGCTTCAGTTTTTCAAAAGCAAAGAAAATTAATTCCTCTGTCTTTTGGAGAATGCTACATTCTTGTTCCTATTCACCGTCTATTTGTCTTTTTAGCCTTTATCCAGCAGATAAATAAGCTTTCTTTTAATAAGATTAGAGATAGTTGGGTTTACTGCTTTTATCTGTAATGGGGCTTAAGCAGGGCATCATTTCAGAAGTTGTGAAACTGCAATTATTGTTCCCTTTCTTCTCTCTTTCTCCCACACTTGCACCACATGATTTCATGAAACTTGGAGCTGGTCTATCATAACAGGCTGAGCAATTAGCCTTTCTTTACGCAGAATGAAAAGCCAACCTAAGTGAAAGAATAAAAACTTGCACTTCAAAAGAGCTCTTACTGAAACCATCTGGAGACAATTTAGACCTGCAAAAAAGGTGACAACTGTTTAGGTTAGATAACATAGCAAATGTATTTAAAATATATTCTCCCCACAATCAGATCTTACTTGGATTCAAAAACAAATGCATGTTTACTACCAGTACTTCATTTTGCAGAATATTGTGCTTGTTTGAAAAAATATATATATCATTCTGCAGCTTTAAGGAAAATTAAATTTGGAGAATATAGAAAAACCTATCTAACAATTATAATTGATTACTTCTTCTTCAAGAAGCACTCTAAGAGGGTCCAACTATCCAGGGGACCAGAAGGATTGATTTCCAGAGCTTCCCCTTTCCCAGGAAAATTTCTTCTGACTTAGAAAGCATTCTAAGTATAAAATGGTGGAGAACCTGTAGCAGACCAAAATAAAAGCTACAAACAAGCCACCTATCTAATAATGATTATTCACTCAAACTTATGGAGTGTAAGGACCCATCCCCACTTTGCATCTTAAGAAGACAGAACTCTTGGAATATTTCTTCCAACAGGTATCCTTTATTAAGAGAAAATGGTTGCAGGCGTTCTAGACAGGACCTGGGGCCCAAGCCCTACAGTTCAAGGTTTTAAGGGGTCCCCAGCAGCCCCACCCCACCATCTTTCCAACGACAATCCCTAGCGTTACATTTCCACCCCCTTTTTCCTCACTGCCGGTGGAAGGGAGACTTCAGAGAGGAGTAGATGAAAGCTAATGGCCCCATTGTTATGAATTAGTCCTTTTGGTGGTATCCACATTCAATCTCTTTGAAGTTGTACCGAAGGAAGTGAGAGCCATAAAACCCCTTTGTTCATCCCCCCTTCCCCTTCATCGTATGACAGAATCCAGAGAGGGCAGAAATGGGGTTTTCCATAGTCGATAATTAGAGATGAAATATAATTGGATTCTGACATGGAGTTTTGATGTAAACGCTGACTAAAAATCCTTCCACAAATCCCCCTGTAGCTGAATCTGCTTGTAAAATCTTTCTGAAATTTGCAGGGATTAGGATGATGGAACCAGTGGGAGTTAAGAACCCAGAGATAGCCAGCTTACAAGAAATAATAAATGAATGAATGGAGATTTGTTTGTAAAGACTGCTTCAATAATGGCTCAAATCTGAACAGAATAATTCTAAAATCACATATTTTTATTAGTACTTAGCTAGTAGGAATGTAGAGGTTAAAAGAGCAAGGGAGATGGGGCAGTTTAGAGAATGAATGAATGAATGAATGAATGAATGAATGAATGAATGAACGAGAAAGACCTCAATTTCAGTTCAAATGGTAAGGCATAAGGTTTTTGAAAGGAAAATATTTGTTTTAACTTGACAAACATAAGATAAAGTGTATTGTGGTACTTTGGCACTCATCATTAATTGGTTCCAGGAGGCATGATGAGTACCAAACAAATTCTTCTCATAAGGAATATTGTAGTGAGTTACAAAGTGACTCCAACAGGTTCTAACTCAGAGGTTTTCAAACTTGGCCCTTTTATGACTTGTGGACTTCAACTCCCAGAATTCCTCAGCCAGGCATGCTGGCTGAGGAATTCTAGCAGTTGAAGTCCACAAGTTGTAAAAGGGCCAAGTTTGAAGACCCCTGTAAATAATCTAGCTTGTGCATTGAGTACCAAATAAATGATGAGTATCGGGATAAAATTTTTGTGTCAAAATACATTGAATACCAAATTTGATGGGTTTCAAAGGAGTTGAGCACCAAGGTACCACTGTAATTATTTTCTCTGAAACTATGTGCTTTTTAATTCAATGCGTTTGCTCACAGAACTGAGTTGATGGATGACTGATCTTTGCCTTCTAATTAAAATTGATGTCACTTTGCAGAGAGAGATGGGCAGGACATAAATTTAATAAATAAATAGGATATTAAAGATTCTATTTGAAATAAGCCAATGTCTCTCCTTTTGTGGGGATACAGGGATATATCTGACAGCACCAGAAAAATTAAAGGATTCTGATTTTAACTTAGTTCTTTTTAAAAAATACATTTAAAGGTTATTTTAGAACATAAGAACATAAGAAGAGCCATGCTGAATCAGGCCAAAGCCCATCGAGTCCAGCATTTTCTGAACTGAATTAATATTTTCCACAAATTTCTTGATGGAAAAGTAAAAACAAAGAAACAAACAAACTTCCCACAAAAAAAAATAAAGGCAGACCATTTTCATACCATGCCAAGAAAACTGCTAAGATCTGTTAATGGATGTAACTGAATGCCAAAGTGATTTATTTCTGTTTTTTTGAAAATCGTACATACTTATGTAAAACGTGAATGAAATAATATATATTGTCTGCATTTTACTTCTTTTTTATTTTCTGCTTACAGTTAGCAGCCCTAACACTATGTGGGTGGCTATGTGTATAAGTTATTTGCATGTTGATACTGGTAAATCATGTAATACAGAGACTCTGCTTGTACCATATTTTAAGCTGATGGCATGAAGTTCAGGGAAAAGAAACAAGCTCAGACTGCAGGAATGCATACAGAATGCATTCCAGGATATTGCTTCAGGGTGCATATCAATTATGAATTGTACATTATTGCTTTTGTGCTCTTATGACTATAGGGTTGTGGAGACAAGGACAAGAATGCATTTATTTCCTGTTTACTGAAAGTCAGTTTCATTGCTCATACTATGAATACTTAGTTCATTTCCACTATAACTGAAAACCTTTTATAAATCAGAAGGACAAAGTGAAAAGGGATTCTTTGGATGCTTGATATTATTGGATATAATTAATAATATATTTGAATCTGCTTGCTTGCCCCTATATGTGCACTTTTAGCATGCTAGGGATCTAACTGGATATAGCTGGACTAGTGTTGCTTGCAAACCAATCTCTGCAAAGTAATAGGTCTTGAATTCTAGCTTGGGCATAGGCTGTGTGAACACAGCACTGTTGTGAGAATAATTTTGAACCACAGATCTCCATGGAAGCAAGTAATATATAGATCTTTCTTCAACTAACATGGAAAGCTTAGTGGAAATTGATTCTGTTCAAAACTTCTTACATTTAATCTGGGTTACAATAAAAGCCATTCATATTACTCAGTAATATATTTTCAGTAGCAGGACATTTGGGGTTCCAGCTCAGTTCAAATTGAGGGATGCCAAGAATGGAGTACACAGGAAAAATAGAAATGGGAAATATGCAGGTTTGTGTTAAGCAAAGAATGATAATGTGGAATTGCATCCAAATTATTTTTGGATTTAACTTATCAGTGTTTTTTATTATTCACTCGACTCTCAATCAGCACCAGAAAAAGCAAGAATTTGTACAGAATATTGTATGTAACCTTATTCCACAAAGAATGATATGGCTTTATATTAACTATTAGTCTTGTAATATTAATCTGAATGTGATTTTCAATGTGGTGTATCTGTTAGTACTATGCAAGCAACTCTCTGGTCCTCCTGTCTCCTCAATCAAAAGCCTTGCCTCTCTCTTTTGACTCTAGCATGACTTGGTCAGGGTTTTTAAAGATGTGTTTAGTGTTCCGAAACAACCTGATGTTATCTGAGAGACTAAAGAATAAAGTTCACTCCAACACAGCTAGTTTTTATCACTACAGCTTTGCCTCTTGACCAGGAATTCTGGGACTTTGTTTAAATCCATGGCCTAAAAAAGTCTGAAAACGCCTGACTTAGCCAAATTCAAAAGCATAGGTAGGCAATCCCACACACACACACACTTTTAACAAAAATCTGACAGTAACATTGATAGTCGGCATTATAAGATTTGTGGGCTTCCAATCTTTGTGAGAAATGCTTGTTGAAGCTTAAGAAAAACATGTGGCCATGTTGCTAATTTTACTGGAAGGTGAAACAAGTGGGGTGGGATTTCCATCCATGCACAAAAAGTTGTAGGTTTTGGAGTGTCACATCTTTTTTTTTGTGCAGATTTTGACACTCCCCCCCCATGCCCCTGTAAAATAATAGTCATGCAGATCCATGGTTCTACAGGATTTGCAAGGGATGTTTGCAGCAGGTCAAATACACTATCCCTGGGGAAAGTGTGCCAAACTACTACTGTAGTTTTGTTTCTCTGTACTATTAATTTGCCTCAAAAATTCCCTTTTGATCAGCATAGCTTGCTAGCAGGCCTTACCAAAACTTTTGCAGAAATGAACAGTGGACTAGCTTCATATTTTGTTGAACAATACATATGATATTCCTTGTATGATTTTTACCACTTTTATTTTCTGAAATATATGTTTGCGAAACTATTCTGACATTGAGTTGAAGATGAATTTGTACACATGCACACATAGACACATACATGCGAACCATTTTACTTTTAAAGCCAGTGGCAATGGAAGCAATAGCATGTTTAGTTTGTCCTAAGATCCACTACTGTTGGTTAGACTGTATAGTTATATTTGCAATATCTCGCATTAGGAATTTCAGCACAAATCAGCAGATATTTTGTAACAATATCACACCTATCTTTCAGTCACTGAGTATTACATACCAGACTAGGTAAAACATGTGGAAAAAAAACAGGATAAGTGAAATTTAGAATATGTGGTTGAGCTTAAGAACGATATTTAACTCTTGTGCATTCCCATGTAATATCCAATTTCCCATAACTTTAAATATATTTCTCCTCAGGTATCAACAGAATACCCTAAGCTAGAAGTCCCCAACCTTTTGAGCACCAGGTTCTGTGGAGAGAGATTTTTCTGCGGATCGGAGGGGGCGTGGTTTCATGTACTGCCTGCATCCCGCAGATGGGGCTTTGCTTGTTTGCGTGGACCAGTTTCTGGCATGTCGCAGACCGATGCCTGTCCATGGACCAGGGGTTGGAGACCCCTGCCCTAAGCCACACATTCCATACCAGTGAGTTTTGAGCTGCTATGTATCCCAAATATTATTATTATTTATTATTATTTATTAATTTTATTTCTATGCCGCCCTATTCCTGGAACTCAGGGCGGCTCACAGCATAAATAGAAATCTAACATAAAATACATACATAAAAAGAATCCCTGAGTTAAAAAAAACAATCGTCCAACAAACATGCACACAAACATACACTGGCTAGGGGCAAGATGCTAACTGCCCCAGGCCTGTCGGCAAAGATGTGTTTTGAGCAGTTTACAAAAGGCGGAGAGGGTGGGGGCGATACAGATCTCCGGGGGGGAGTTGATTCCAGAGGGCCGGGGCCGCAACAGAGAAAGCTCTTCCCCTAGGCCCCGCCAGGTGACTGACTAACTGACTAACTAGCCATCAATGGGACAAAATCCATTCACTCACCACAAGCACTGTAGTCTCTACTGAGAAAGTTGATCTGTCTATTGATAGGGCAATAGTGATGGGTCAAGATGAGCAGAAACATTTTTTTTAAAACAAAATAAACAAATAGGTGCCATGACCTCTAATGTCTCTGATTGGGACTATGCAGATAGAGAAATGAGAATTTGCCTTGGCCTAGAGCGCTGAGTGATTAAAAGCCAGAAATTTCTTCAAATGGAATTTCATCTCAAGTGAACCAAACACAAAGCATGGGTGTTCATACAAACCAGCAATTATTGTGGTGTACATTTCTCACATTCCAGAGTTCGGCCAGAATGTACAGAGTGATGAGCACGTGAGAGAAAAAGAAAGGGCTGCAGCTGAAGTAGCATTGACATTTTTGATATGGAGACATGTGTCCGTCAGGGATGCCATTCCAAACAGCACTGGGAGGGGGGAGAGGTTTCGGCATGCTGTGGCGATAAACCCCTGACAAAGCTTCAAAGACCCACTCTCAGGTACAGTTACAATTCAATTACAGGTAAGTCCTTGACGTACCATCCCCACATTGAGTCCAATACTTCCACTGCTGAGAAAGACAGTCGTTAAGTTTTGTCTCATTTTATGATCTTTCTTGCCACGTGTTGTTAAGTGAATCTGGCTTGCCCACTCACTTTGTTTGTCAGAAAGTCTCAAAAGCTGATCCCATGACTCCGGGACCCTGCAACCGTCATAAATATGAGTCAGTTGCCAAGCGTCTGAATTTTGATCACGTGACTATGGGGATGCTGCAACAGTCATTAGGTGTGAAAAATGGTCACAAGTCACTTTTTCCAGCGCCCTTGTAACTGTCACTAAACGAATGGTTGTACGTTGAGTCTACCTGTACAGAAAACAAACTAAGCAAATGTGAACTTGAATAAAACACTGTATACTCAATCTTTATCTACAACAATGCCAACATTATTGTAGAAAGCCCACCTACCTACAAGGCTAACTGTAGCCTTATCTACGGTAAGACTAGGGCCGTGACCACCACTTATAACGAACATTATTAAATTCAAGGGTTTTACCCTTCTGTCAGGGTAAATCTTGTAAGATGACAAGGTAAGCAGATTCTGAGGAAAGCAGCCTGACCATGTTCTGTTTCACCAAATGCACAGCTGTGGGAATTATTTCCAATTTTCCACTTCATGCATCAAAACTAGTTCCTTGCAGTGAGCAACTGGGTCATGCTTGCTGCTGTGGCAGAGTTAAGAGAGATGGAGCTTCCGGTTGGAATCTCTTTTCTGCATTTAACCACTGGGCTAAATGGAAGTGACAGTCTCCTCCATATAAGGCAGAGGGAGGATAAATGGAAATTGGTGAATGAAGGAACTGCACAATCTGCCTGCTCTTACTATTGTACTTCACATGAAATATCTGGTCTTCATATAAACATACAGAGAGAGAGAGAGAGAGAGAGAGAGAGAGAGAGAGAGAGAGAGAGAGAGAGAGAGAGAGAGAGAGAGAGAGAGAGAGAGAGAGAGAGAGAGAGAGAGAGAGAGAGAGAGAGAGAGAGAGACATCCTTGTAGAAAGGAGTTAGGTAAAAACAGGGCTGGAAACCTCTTCGCTCTTGTTTCTTAATCATCTGTTCACGACCTCTGTATTGCCATTCTAAGAGAGAAAATGTTGCCTGATTGATTAGCTAAATCTCATGGTACCCAGAGCTGCTGAATGAGAGTGGATGATGTTAACAGGACTAACAAGGAAGACTTTGTAGGCAGCTGTGAGCTTGTACCCAGACAAGGAGGCATCATCAGCCAAGCATTACATCATGGGTACAATTTTTCCCCACCTCAAAAGCAAACTGGATTTTATGTTATATCACACCATGCAACAAGCTAAGAAGGAGCCAGAGAATTTAGTGAAATAAGCTCTGTAATAGCCTTCTAATGTAAACAATCAATGCCGGTTCTTCTTTCCTGCCTGGGATTGCGATTAAATAGAATAAATTGTGGTTACTGGGTAGATTATAGGCTGTGGGCACAGTTCTGCTGAACCTGCAAATAGCTCAGCATCCAGAGATGAATGGAGGCGAAATAATGCAGCACTTTGGAAGATTATGAATGAAAGGGTCACAAACTGTTTGAATGATAAAATGGAGAAAGCTAGAAGAGCCACACAATGGGAGGGAGACTATATAACGGGGCTGGACAACTATCAATTTGCCTTCTATTTTCATGCACAGTTCTTTCCAATGTTTGTCCTTTCCATCTGTCCAAAGACCAAACCCCCCATTGTAGAGGGGGAACAAAGTAGGTCAGGGTGCACTCCCATTTTCAGATGAGGAACTGTGTGGAAGGAGAGAAAAATGAACAAACCTCCCCAAGAGAGCATATAGCCAAATACAGAAGACTATTGAGCTATAAACAAAGTTGCCACGGATCGAATCAAAGCTCTAATGAATTCAGAGAACTCTTTACAACAGTAGCTGACCAGATAGCTCTCTAGATAGGTCACAATAGATCACCACAAGATGCAAAGGCAATAAACTCTCTATCCTTTGTCCTGACCATTTGATATTCAAAGATACACTGCATCTGAGCATGGAAGCTCCATCAAGCCACTATTGCCGAATTTCTGTAGAAAGCAGAATCTAACCTCCGGAGTTCGGGCTATAGAAACACACACACTGTGTGTGTGTTACTCGGGCATCATTCTACCGTTCAGCCTCATCCTGACCACACAATTAAAACCGATGCTTATGTAGTGCCCGTGCACTCCCACTTGGTCCACTTTCTGTTGAAAACAAACAAAAGAGTCCTGGTGTCACGCCACTGCTCTTGTAAAATGACCCTTAACGATACAGATACACAGATACAGACCGACAAGAGACCCCGAGATTCGCTCGTCAGTCAAGTAGGCTTTTGGCATCATCAAGCCAGCCATGTGTTGAAAACATTCTTACCCTCTTCTTAAAAAACTGAAAAGCAGAGCACTTCTTGACGGGAAAGCCATTCATGTCTCTATTGACCATTTTCCTCGAGAGAGGGGCGTCCACGGGGATAGATCCAAAGCAGGGCTTGCTTAGCGAGTCGGACATCCGTTTCCCTCCATGCCCCTCCTGGAGACGGCGACTGAAGACCGAGGAGGAGGAGGAGGAGGGAGGGAGGGGGGAGGAGAAGGAGGAGGAGGAGGAGGAGGAGGGAGAGGAGGAGGAGGAGGAGGAGGACCAGAGAGGCAGCTCAGACGACTTCGCCCTCACACCTTCATTGTGCTGCGCCTGCTTCTGCACCAGCAGCCTCTCCCGCCTTGACTTGCTTTGCCTTCTCGTCTCTCTCTCCCCCCCCCCCGCCGCCACTTTCGCTTAAAACCTGCCCGGCATCCCCCTATCCGCATCGGCCAGGCTGCTCCGCAACCCCAAAGAGTCTTAGTTCAGCCTCGACTGTGGAAACGGGAGCGCGGCTCGGTTGGACGCGGGCGCGTTTCCGGCCGGCTGGTCGCTGAGGTGATTCGGCGCGGCTGGACAGGCGGCGAGAGAGAGAGATTGACCGGGCAACTTCCAGAAGGAGACGCGGAGCCCCGGAGAGTCGGAGCGCGCGAGCAGAAAGCCGGGCCAGGGAGGAGAGGAAGCTAAAAGCGCCCGAGGCGATATGTTTCCGGATACCGGCAGGTCGGGCGTCCAGGAGAGACATCTTCGGTGCTGCCGAGGGGAGAAAGAGGCCGGCTGCTGGGCTGCCCCTGACTCGCTCTCTCTATTGCCCGCCCAGGGCTGCAGCAAAGCAACCAGCCAAGCGAGCTAGGAGGACCGCCGTTTTCTTTTTATTTCTCTCTTTCCCCCCCCCCAAAAAAAGATGGATTTGAGGATGTGAGGGACGTGGTGCGAACGAAGGGAGCAGAACTATTGATAAAACCATTACAGTTGCTGCAGGGATGACAGGCGGGAAGTGGTCAAGCCTTTGTATCGCTGTTACAAAGCTTCTACCTGGACCAGGTCCTTGTTGAAGCATCATGGCTCAGCCCTTAAGTGACCCTGTTTCTTAGTCAAATTTATCTCCTGCTGTACTCATAGGAGGGATTCCTGACAGAATAATAAAAGGAGGAGGAGGAGGAGTTTCTTTTAATGCTGGAAAAGGTGGAAGGAAAGAGGAGAGGAAGATCAGCAGCAAGGTGGATGGACTAAGTTACAATGCCAATGAATGCATCCTTGGGAGACATGAAAGAACAGGTTAAGGGTAGATTGTTATGGAGAAAATCTATCTATGTAGTCACTAGAAGTCAAAAATGACTTGATGGTACACAATCAATCAATCAATCAATCAAAGTTCCTACAATGTTATTTTGGCTAAGATCAAGTGTGGTGTATTCTGATCTATTCTTTTGATTGATTGATTGATTGATAGATTGTGTACCATCAAGTCATTTTTGACTTCTAGTGACTACATAGATAGATTTTCTCCATAACAATCTACCCTACCCTTAATCAAAAGAATAGATCAGAATACACCACACTTGATCTTAGCCAAAATAACATTGTAGGAACTTCAAAATATGTGCAAAGGGCTTTTCCCCTTCACTCTAAAATTATAGTCTCGACATATTCAGGACCTTTTCAGTTCCATTATCCAAATGGGTTTCTTGTGCAAGATTGAAGTGAGGTTACTCAATTTCTCCTGCTTAGGGAATGTAATTCTCAAGCTAGCAAAGATAAACATATTTGTCTAGTGATGTTTCTGGGATAGCAGCCACAATATGAGCAAGATTGAGTAGCAGGGCAACTCCCTGGACCTTCCTGTCTTCCAATTCTTCTATCTTCACAAACACTTCTCCAGAACTGTGGTTGTGCCATGCCTTGCCCCTTTTCACTCAGCCTTCTCAAAACTGACATCTTGCACATTGGAGCTACAGCTGCTACCATTCTTTGCCAGATCTGGAATGAATCCAGTGCTAGAAAAGGTTTCTGCATGGTGGGATTAGAGGTTCTTCAGACCTGGCTGGAAAATAATTCACGTCCATTTCTGCACCGTGGAATCTACTTTGTTTCATAATAGTACCCTGAGATCCATTAACTTAAAGTCTGAACAACAATATACTAGGAAAGAATTCCTGGACTACCAAATGTTTTGAGTTTTAAAAAAACTAAACAGAATTAAATGTCTGTGACACAGAAAAATTCTACATTCTTGTCTCAAGCTTTCATTTCAGTTTGTAATTTAAAGGGAAAATCATTTTATTACTGTTATTGTTACAGGATGATGGTTATGACCTATAAAGCCCTACATGGCATCGGACCAGGTTACTTACGGGACCATCTGCTGCCCCATGAAACCCAGCGACCGGTTAGGGCCCACAGAGTCGGCCTTCTCCAGGTCCCGTCAGCCAGACAGTGTCGCCTGGCGGGGCCTAGGGGAAGAGCCTTCTCTGTTGCGGCCCCGGCCCTCTGGAATCAACTCCCCCCGGAGATCCGTATTGCCCCCACCCTCTCCACCTTTCATAAATTATTGAAGACCCGTCTTTGCCGGCAGGCCTGGGGCAGTTAACACCTTGCCCCAGCCAGTGTATGTATGTTTGTATGTCTGTTTCTGGTTGATTGTTTTTTTTTTAATTAATGGGTTTTATAATGTATTTTAATATTGGATTTCTTTATGTTAGTATTCATGCTGTGAGCCATCCTGAGTTCCTGGAATAGGGCGGCATAGAAATCTAATAAATAATAATAATAATAATAATGGTGGTGGTGGTGGTGGTGGTGGTATCCAACTCTTGGCAATTCTATGGGCCAGGTCTCACCACATCTTCCGATCTTGCACTATTTATTTTTTTTTGAGTTTTTCTATGCACTGGCTGGTGTCAATTTTGATGGTGTCCAGCCATCGTGTTCTTTGGCACCTTAGTTTCCTTTTACCACTAACTCTTCCCAACATAATTGCTTTTTCCAGTAAGCTTCCCCACATGACATGGCCAAAGTAAGTGAGACACAGTTATGTTACAGAATAAGAAATCTCAAATCTTTGTTAACCTGTGTCCAAATCCCATTCACCATTCTGTACTATCCCAAATTAAAGATCCTTTGGAATACTCTGTGAAATCCTTTTATGCACTTTCCAGTTCTCTATTGGCACAGAGATGAAGCTCTGGAAACATATAGCAGAGCCCAAAACTTTTCTCCTTATTCATTTTTTTTTTTTATAAATGCCATGGAGCCAAATACTTTTATCCCTCATGCTGAGAGGTTTGGTTTTTCAGATAAAAGAATACAATAAATTGGGATACATGTTGGCCCATGGAAGGCTGCAAATTTATTTTGCTCAGGATAAAATAGAATGTCTTTCCATGAGAATTGATTGGCGTTACTGCTTTTTCTCTATAGCTAATTAGAAAGATTAAACTGAATTTTTGTTCACAGAAGCCATCAAAAATTTTCCTCCCCGTACATTTTTTTAAAAATCTCCCTCAAAACGTAGGACAATGTAGAAATCTTTACAAATGATCTCACACATTGGTGTTCCCAGTGTAAAATAAACCCATTCACTGTCAGATTCAGCTCCATGTGTACACTTTTCTGGAACCATGCCTCACTTGGACTTCTTGGTCTACATTTCTGCATAGAATTACTGTAGTTGCATGCAATGTATATTGCCAAAAGTCAGCCATTTCTTATAACAACCAAGGGCACAACCAGGGTACCCACTTTAAATCCCCCAAGCTATCAGAAAAGGATACAAGAGAACACGGACTTCCCTTGAGGTATTAAACATTAGAAATAATGGGTTTGAAAACTGAAAATGAGACATAAATTGAGAGTCTCTGCTGATGAGCTAGCAAAGAAATCCTCAACCTATGGGCCAAGGTCCACTAGCGGGATGTGGCCTCTTGGCCACTAGGTTGTATAAGTGGCTGGCCAGTACACGCACTTATTGTCCCTTGCATCGGTGCTAGCCAAGCTGCGAGCCTCTCGCCAGTGCTGAGCTGCGTGCTGGCACTAGCAACCCCATTTGCAAAGTGTGCATGCTCATGGCCCTGTTCGCGTGCACGCAGCCACATTTCTCTGTGTGCGCATGCAAACATAAAGATGCCTGCTCCTCCCTTTCCCACCAGGCTGCCAACCCAGAAAGGTTGGGGACTACTGATCTAGTACAAGAGCTAATAATGTCACAGAAAATGAAGAACTTAAAGGACTTTGGTGCACCAGCCAGGTTTAAAGCAAATAATCAAAAGAAAAGAAATGTTGATTAAGAAGAGCAAAGATCTTTGATGAAAAAGACCTCAAAATTGAGAATAAGATTGAATTTCTGAGGGTTACATTAATATGAATTGTATGTTGTTTTGAAACAACTATATTAAATATGGAATGATATTTCTCCCACCAAAGTAATAAAAGCTTTCCCCCCAAAAAGCCCTTTACCTGCCTAAAATCTGTTATCACAGAATCAGCAATATACATCTGACAGAAGCTGGCTCTCTTTTCTTGCTTAAATCGATCTTCTATGCAGTACAAGACTACCACTCTCAGATTACCAATCCTGTTTTTCAACCCAGGTGTCAGCTGCCCTCTGCCTCCAGACAAAGAAGGAACAGGTGACCAGCAAACTGCTCCCAGTGCTTTACATAGATGTGCTCCACCCACCAGCCCCACCCCACTTAACAAGCCAGCATCCGGTCATATGGATAATAGTCGCAGTGCACCATCTGTATTTCCCCCCTCCAGACACATCCACGTAGCCTCTACTGTCCCAGCCATTTGTTCTGATAACCAGGCAGCACTCTGCCTCCTCCCTCCTGCTCCTGGAGGAAGGGAGAGGCAGCCAAGGTAAGGCACGATCCTCCCCTTGTCCTGCTTGCCCAGTCCCAAGGTCCAGCTGGCAGGAGGAGTGTCTCCGGCATCTGGCTCCTCAGAGGAAGGCACCTGTTGCGTCTGGTGGCCATGCTGGCTCCCTGCTGCCGGCGAAGAGCTGAGCTGCCTCCCAGCTAATTCTGAGGAGCCGGACCGACGTTCAGGTGATGCGCGGCACCTGCCACTTCCACCGACCCCCAGCTGGCAGGCACACGCCAACCCGACTCTCCGCTGGCTGTCGGGAGCCGGGTTGTTCTTCGGGGCCTCGCCAGTCCTCCGCCGACCCGACTCCCAGCTGACTGTCAGGGGCCGGGAAGTTCTCAGGACCCACAGATGGGTGTCGGTCGGCTGCTGGCTGCGTGCTCTCCATCTCCCGGCCCATGGCAAGCCCAGGGGCTTGACACCAGGTCTAGCATTCTTTCAAAACAAAATGAAGGCCATATATATAACATGCATCCATAGAATCCAAAGGGCACTTTGAGGACCATTGGTTAAGGTCCATGCTTCCACAGTAGCTTGTTTCAGTTTTTCATGGAAGGCAACTCCCAGGGACCAGAAAGGAGAGGACATGTCTTCAGCAGCCTAAAATGTTCAATGAGAGCTGGGCAGATCCTGTCTTTGACCACATCAGCAACTACATCATTGATAAAGCATGCAAGAATATAATCATGGCCAAAACTGAGTCAAGAGGATATGGAAAATTGTACATTAATACAGATACAACTAAAGACCTCTTTAGAGAGCCATGGTCACAAGGTGGTTAGAATGCAGTATTGCAGGCTAATTCTGCTAACTGTCAGCAGTTTGATTCTTAATCAAGGTTGACTCAGCCTTCCATCTTTCCGAAGTCAGTCAAATGAGGACCCAGATTGTTGGGGATAATATGCTGACTCTGTAAACCACTTAGAGAGGGTGGTAAAGCACCGTGAAGTGGTATATAAGTCTAAGCGCTATTGTTATTGCTATCTTTTAACTGCCTATGTTGTGGGCTGGAATAAAGGCAACATCAAATTGATTCATGATATAAAAAGTGTTATTGAAGTATGTTCATGTCTCAGTTAGGAGTTCATAAGAATGAATTCCTAGATGTTTTCCCTTAAAGTTTTATTTATGAAATCTGATCCATCCCTTTCAGTCTTTCTCTATCTACTGTAGTTTAATATAATTGTGTATTTCTTTTTATAACATTGTTTCATTCCTTTTGCTGTTTTGTAAATTGCTTAAATGAGGTTGTTCTTTTAGCTTATGAACAGTGCATCACAAATTTGTGATGCCTTTTCCTGACAGGAGCAATGCTTTCGTTTTACCTAGATTAACTGTACCTACTGCTACAGGAATCCTCACATGGCCACCATCTGCCCACAAATGTTTGGAAACTATTTTCCCTTTCATTAGCTTCCAAAAGTTTGGGATATTACTTTATTATCCAAACACAATATTCAGGTTTCTATTTCTGTTGTTGTTCTGAAATGATTTAGCAGTAGTAAGATTAAGCTGATTTCTATTACCCCATTAGGGTAAGTCCTGGTTGGCCAGTGAGTTATGCAAAATGAATGGCAATCAACTTCATTACACAGCGTGTCTGATAAACAGATCCTGAAAATAAATCTATCGAACGTGGCAATCCATAAGAACTTTTGATAGTCCATCTGCCAGATATCAATTACATATGGCACAAGGCTGTCTTAGGGAATGGGGAAAACCTAGCTCTTTTCCTCTTTGTATTATTTTCATTTTGTCATCATGAAGAGTTTGTGGATTTGGACAGGAAATAACAATAAATCTTTCACTTTCCTGTTAGTGAGAAAACGAACACTTCATTAAACAGCTAATAACATTCTGTTGATAATATCCTTGCTTGAATTCGTACAAGTGTTCCTCATCAAAGCCACTGCTTTGCCTCCTAAAAATATTGAAGTTTTTTTATTTTCTTAGAAGAATCTATTTTTTATTGTTCACCTTCTTACTATATTCAATTATTTATCTGTTCATCTGTGCACCAGAGAAAATGGAAAATTTGTCAGTTCCACTTTTATCTTCACACATTCTGGTGTGGTTAACAGAAGCAATCTGCATCCCGCACACATATTTTATTTGAATAAAATAAATCATAGAATTGTATGGAATCAGTTAGATAGTATCCCTGGCAGATTGTTGTCTAGACTCTGCTTAAACACAGTGATTGCTTTTATATTCAAACTGCTCTTACAATTAGAAATATTTTAAATAATCAAGGAAAACCTTTCTTTCCATTCCTTAAATTCCATACCCTGCACACATAGATGCCAGAGGACCTGCTTTTGATGTGACATTCTTCCAGATATTTGAAGAATGGTATCAAATCTTCCCTCATCTTCTCAACAATAAAGATTCCCAATAAAGAATAATTTATAACTTCTGCGATTTACTATGTCAGCCTTCTCTGAAACAGTTTGACCGAAATCTTCATAAGTACTCTCCTTATTTTAAATTATTAGCAATTCTGCCCAATGCTGTGCTATCTGCAAACTGATTACAGACAGTTCCTGGTTTACAACCATAATGGAGCCCAGAATTTATGACTATCATAAATCATAGCAGTCGTAAGTTTATTTTTTCTGACTCTAGAAATTTAAATAGAATAAATTAAATAGAATAAATCTTTGATAAAGTGACTAAATTAGTAGACCAGCGAAATGCTGTGGACGTAATATACTTAGATTTCAGTAAGGCATTTGATAAAGTAGACCATAACCTACTCCTTGGTAAGTCTTTGGTGGTTTCAGTCTCTTTATATATCCTATATGTAACATTTTGTGTTTTCACTAAGCTTTTAGTGCAGCAGCATTGATTTCTTCTGCTGTCTTCTATTTTTTCCCCTCCACATACTGGAATTGTTTGTAATTGTGCTTTCAATATCTCCTTTTTAAGAACTTCCATCCATCTTCAGCTCCTTTTTAATTAGCTGCTGCTGCTATGGAACCTCAGAATTGTTGCTCTGAGTTTATTTAAAAACATTTTCCTGCAGTTCAAAAATTCATTCTACTCATTTCCCTTTAGAATTGTAGCAATACACAATCACTTTCCTTCAAAGATAGTTTTACTTCCTCTGTTAAGTTATCCCTATTGTTCCATATCAAATCAAGAATAGATAGCTGCTTCTCTGATGGTTTCCTCCATTCTCAGAAGGAGAAAGCTGTCAGCAGAATAAATCAGGAATTTCCCTGAAGGAACATATTTGGTAAAGTTTGTCTCCCAATAGAAGTCAAAAGTCATGGTTCTCTTCAATCCCTACCATTTTATGTCTTGATGAAAGATCTACAATTTACATTAGTACTTCTATTTATTTTAGCCTTGATGCTCTCTACATTATCACCCCATTCGTTTATTTACTTGAGCAGGTGGGAGTACAGTGCCTTCAACATGTAGTGCAACATAAGCATAGTTTTCATAGGATGGAACTCATGCCATCAGATCCATAGAATGGCTTGATTGATACCACATTTAAATTGGGGAGTGGGACAGAAGGGGAAACAGGCTGGCTATGCAGTTGCAGATTACATGTAAAAAAGATTCCCTTATCAATTAAGAACTATAATATGTTGGAAGACTCTTGTTTGGTTGACATCTGTTGAAATAGCCTGAGAATTGTTGGTATGTGATTTCAGTGTATGAAATGTATGCAAAGTATGAAATTCTATATCAGTTAATCCATTTTATACATCTGATGAATTGAGTAGAGAAAGGTGTTGCCAGATTCTTTCTGATTGTTATAACAAATGGTATACTACCACTACTTACTTCAGTCATGGATGTCAGCCTTCCCAGGCAGGAAACAGACCAGATGAGCTAATTCTATATTATTGTAAGACTATATTAACTGACTCTTATAAGTCTAAAAGTAGAAATCTCCCACTATCTCTTTTTTACAGCCTGATAAGTTAAGGGGGATACTTTCCTTTCTCTGCCTGTTATGCAACTGGGGCTTTCCCAGCTGATCATTCCTGATCATTCCCCAGGCAGCATCTCTTCCCTCCATCTCCCAAGGTCATTCCCACATGCCATGATACCAATCAATCCCATCAAATCTCTGATATGTTTAATAAATTATTTAATATGCCTATTCAGCTCCTGTACTATGAGTCAAATGTATCTTGTTAATCTTCATACGTTCAGGTATTAATGATCCCTAATGCAGCAACATTCCCATTTCTTTTATAAATCACAACTCTTTATCAGTGTTGTTGTTGTTTTTTTTGTCTGTTTACTCCCATACAACTCAGTTTAAAACCTCTTAATCCAGTTCATCAGGCTTTGGCCAAATGTTGTTTTTTTTTAACCATCCTTATAAAATGCTACTCACCCTGTTCTGGTAGTAACACAATGCAAAACTTAGGATGATCTGAAACTAAATCTTTCCTCTCATCTTCATTTGTGTAGCTAATTATTTTTTTTCCTGTTCCATTGTCATCTGTAGGGAGAAGAATATATGAGAAGACACCTGATCCTCCAGGCTCTTAAGTTCCTTATATAGATTTTCAGAGTCCGTAGCAATCACATTCATTGCAGTATAGTTTGTGGCCACGTTGCTTAGCCAGAAGAGAATACTTCTGGTAAATTTGCTAAATTGTGGAAGTTTTTTTTCCCCCTAGTCCTTGATCTATGCCACTGGCAAATAACACATTTGACAAGTTGATCGGCCTAGTTGGCACACATTTGTTTTGATTTCTCATAGTAGACAGCAACAAATTATCACAAATTTTCTCTATGCCATCTTGAAAGGCACAACCACATCTCTTCTGTCCTTTGGAGATCACCATCCTGTCCTTTGATCCAAATGTTTTTTTGTTTTTTGTTTTACTTCCCCTAAAAGCTCTGACACTTTTTATTCCGAAAGATCCTAAAAGCTGCTTCTGACTTCTGTTGGTGCAGAGTATCCTGTACATATCTCTTGCTTCTGGTTGTCACATTTATAAATCACTATAATTTGTTTTGGGGAGAGTTGTTTTCTCTAATAGCATCTTTTGTTGCCTTGTTTGTTTGATCTGATAAATCTTTATACTCTCTCCCCAGCTGAAGATGGACGACTTGCTTTTTCAATCCGTTGATTTTTATTTTTTTTGTCAAGCTCCACAACAAGTTGGCACTTGCTGTAAATATATAGTAGGTTGTACCAAGCCATCTGCTACAAGTACTGGAAGTTTCAACTGTAGAATTCTGCACATACATCTTCAGTCTGGTTTCTTAACACACTGTCATTAGAAAGCATTTATTTGTTCTCTTCATGTGTTAGCTAAGTGCATAGTTGCTGACTTAAAAAGAAAATTGCTTGGGAACATAAATTCTCTTGCTGCTCCCACTTCTTTCCCTCAGCAATGCTTGTCTCTCCCTCTTCACTTGCTCAGTAAGTTTGCTGCCACTTTCATCCTAAAGTCTCCGCTTTTTCAGCAGGAAGCCAGTTGCTCAACCCATGAACAATCAGCATCTCTCTGGAGGTACATCTTGCAATCAGCAACTATTAAGGAGGTGATCTTTTCACCTGTCACAACTGAACACATAATTGTGAGAGAAAAATCAAGAACTGGGGGTTCTCAGGGCAGAGATGTCATGTATGCCAACAATCAACATGCCTGTTCAACTTCAGGCTCTGAAACAGAGAGCAGAGCCTTTCTGAGAACTTGGGAAAGATGAGAAGAAACAGCAATGGGTTTTTAAACTGTAAAAGGGCACTGCACCTTCATGCTGAGAGATGGTAATCAACTGATGTAGCTTCAGTCTTGTTTTTAGGAAAGATCCTGATCTACCTATCCTGTATCAAGCTTCTGAGAAATTTCTGCTGAGCAATCAAAGTTAAACTGGGTAAAATGGAGGACTGGAGATTTACAGTCAAATTTCTGTCTGGAGAACCTGACAACAAACTTGAGAAACCTACCATTCCTCCTGTATTTCTTATCTGTTTCTTCTGTTGAGATTCTCAGTCAAATTCATGTTAGTTGTCTGGGTTTATTCACATAGTAAATATACTCCTTGCATTCTTTATATATGCAATAACTCAATATACGGGTAGTTCTTGATTTGCAACTACAACTGAGCCCAACATATCTGTTGCTAAGCGAGACATTTGTTAAGGGAGTTTTGCCTCATTTTACGACCTTCCTTGCCACAATTTATTTATTTATTTATTTGGGTTTGTATGCCGCTCCTCTCCGGGGACTCGGAGCAGCTAACAACATATATATAACAGAAAATACAATATAAAAAACCCAAACAAGATATCTAAAAACCAATTAAAAAAAACACATTCAATGCAACAATCAATCCACAATCATCCCCAGGCTTGCCGGCAAAGATGAGTTTTTAGGTTTTTCCGGAAGGCCGGGAGAGTGGGAGAAACGCGGACTTCAGGAGGCAGTTGGTTCCAGAGGGTGGGCGCCACAACAGAGAAAGCCCTCCCCCTAGGGCCCACCAGACGACATTGTTTCGCTGATGGGACCTGGAGGAGGCCGACCCTGTGCGCTCTCACCGGTCGTAGAGAAGTATGTGGCAGAAGGCGGTCCCGTAATTGTTAAGTGAAGGCGGTCCCGTAATTGTTAAGTGAATCACTGCAGTTGTTAAGTAAGGAACCTGGCTGTTAAGTGAATCTGACTTTCCCATTGACTTCTCCTGTCAGAAGGTCACAAAAGGCGTGACCTCAGGGCACTGCAACTGCCATAAATATGAGTCAGTTGCCAAGTGTCTGAATTTTGATCACGTGACCATGGGGATGCTGCAGCGGTCATGAGTGTGAAGAATGATCGCATGTCACTTTTTCCAGTGCCATTGTAACTTTGAACAATCACTAAATGAACTGCTGTTTAAGTTGAGGACTATTTATTTAGAGTTATCTCCAGTGGTGATTTTTGCTTTGGTGGAAACCCCTTTCATTCATGCTAGTTCAGATTACCACTTTTCACTTTCCTCCTCACCTTCCCGAAAAGCAAATATACAGTATATATATCAGATGTTTACAGTAGATAATAGGGACTGGCTTTCATTAATAGAAACACTTTAGCTTTTTGAGCTCTCTGTTTCTGCAGTTCTTAAGGCCTGTTTTTACCTTACTACTTAAGCAAAAACTTTAAAAAAGGAACTGCTCTTATCACAGACATTCTGCTTTTTCAAATGTTGTACAGAAAAGAGAAATTCAGCTAGGGCCACTTTTCATATGCCAGAAGCCACACCATAGCTTTGGCTAATCCCAACGTAACTAGTGACATGCCCAGAAAACTTGAAGGACAGAAGCACTTGGATGGGGTAATTGGTCCAGTTTCTGGGATGCTAGGCGTTCTGTAGGGCAAATATCTGTACGGCTGACAGATGTATTTTCTTCTGATCTCTATCACCAATAAGTAGACTTGGGACCATCTCTGTCACTCTGTAGTGCACTTTTCACTTTGTAAACCCTCATTAGATCTTCATCTTTAGAAAGGGGCCCCATTAAAGCATATTCAAAAGCAGAAGTGCAATATTTTGGCACGTGGTTTGCATTTTGCAGAATAAGGAAGTTCTGAATGGTTAAATTGCTTTTAACAAAAGTAATTACTGCAGTGAGAGCTCTTACATTGAATCAATGTATTTGACATTTATCAGAGATGGGTAATTTGTACTCACCATAATGCGTATCCTTTACATAAATCATCTTAAATGCTGAGGAAACTCAGAAAAATTAATCTTTGCTTTTATTTAAGAGATCAGGCAAAACAGGGAGAAACTAAGGACTGTGCTGTACTGATAGAGTAATTCTTCCTGTGTTCACCAAAAGAGAAAGACACAGTGGGCGAATTTCCAGGATCATGAGATTTGCATAAATAAATAAATCAAAAATTCTGGAGGGCTGAGAGACTAATAGAGGCAGGTGTTTGCTGCCTTGTCTGAAATATGGATCACCCTGCTGCTTCTTCCTGCTTTTGCAATGGTGATGAAACATATCCATTCACAAGGGGACTGTTCTGCTTTCTAAAAGTACCTATGAAAGATCAGAGTTGTACTTTCCCACTCTATAGTAAACTGGTATGTAATTTTGTGTCCAGGATTGCAACATTTACTTGGTTTGAGAAATTATATATTTGCCCTGAATACAGAATAGTAGCATTTCTTTTTTTTTGGTTGGTGTGTCATTAAAATGTACAGTATACTCTGCTTTTCTGCTTACATAAGATTCAAGGCAATTTATACCTAAAACCAAAGTACAAATTATGAAGTATGACATTAACATTGATGAAGTTAAGATAAATTAAAGGTTCTTTGAAAAAGATACATTTTGACCATTTTCCCCAGTCCTGGAGCCTGGGAACCAGACACGTATTTTGGAGAGTATCTTCCGTATCCTGGGAGCTGTGCAGAAGAAGGCATCTTCAAACAGCAACAGGAGATCTTCAGATATGCCTCACTTGCTGATTTCAGTAATTGCCTAATTACTCAACACTTTCAACTGAACCCACTGGATAGCCAGCAAGTAGTGCAAGCCTTTCCAAGCAGATATCATGTGATTACCACACCTTCTACTGATTAGCACCCTGGTTGCCATGCTTTGCAACAATTACAGTTTCTGGATACTTTTGAGGGTAAATTCACATGAAGAGCATTGCAATTCTGCAGTTAAGTCCAGCTGTGGCCAAGACATGCTTAAATTGTTGACAAATCTAACCAAGTCACGAAGGTTCACAGCTGGTGCTCTATCCATAATTGTGCAAACAAAGGCCTCACTACAGTGACTGAGAATCAAGCACTCCCAAATTGTGGATTTATTATTTCTCTGAGTGCAATCACATCTCAAGAAGGCTAATCTCAACACTTGTGTTGAGTTTTCTTTTTACCATCAACATCTCCCTTGCTTTCTGTCCTTTAGTCCATTATCAAGATTAGGCAACACTCAAGAGAACTGAGTGCTTTGGGGTTAAATGGTAGGGATCAATAGAACTGCATATTATCTACACACTGATGGCACCCCACTTTAAGCTTCCAAATTGTCCCCCTCGCTGTTTTCATATAGGGGACAAAATGGAACTCTGTTGGACATAACAAGTCAATGACTCTGATTCCTTGGCATGTCCCTCTGGACACATTTGACAAGAAGGCATAGAGTCACTGCAAAAGAGTGACTGAATGCTCAGTTATTCCAGATGGCTACTATGGCAGTTGCTACTGAAACCACCAAGAGGTCTGGGAGAATTAAGATATTCTATTTCCCTTATGATACACTTTATCAATCAAGACATCCAAAAACAATTTCAGGACTTTATCCTGGATGAAACCATGATTGAAATGAGTCTAGAGCTAATTTCATTCAAATGCATTTGGAGCTGCAAGGTCACTGCTTTCTTGGCATTCTTATCAAAGAATATAATATTTGAGACCAGCCTGGAATTATAGAGAACTTTTTAATTGAAGGAGGGCTATTTCTAAAAAAGTCATACTATGTTTCCCTGAAAATAACATCCGGTCTTATTTTTTTTTCCTCCAAAAGAGGCACCAGGTCTTATTTTCAGGGGGTGCCTTTTCCATGGTCTCATCTCACAGTGGTGATACTGATAGCCCTGCCCAGCCACCCCACTTCTTCTGCGGCTGAAGGAAGTGCCTCTGCAGATGAGAATGGAGCTCCGGCCTGCATTTTGCAATCAGAGGCCTTCCAGAAAGGCCTCTGACAGTGAAATGCAGGCTGGGGAGCGCTGCAGAAGAAGTGGGCCAGCAATGGAGGCCTGGCTGCAATAATAAGTGGGTGCAGGGCACGTGGGGCAGCTCCACCCCCCAACCCCACCCTAGCTTGATTTTTAGTCATGCGCCTCACCCCAAAACTAGGGATATTAGGTCCACCCCAAAAATCAAGGTAGGGCTTATTTTCGGGGTAGGTCTTACTTTCAGGGAAACATAGTATAATGCTCTCTTTTAGGCACATTATAGTGTAGGAGGCAGTTATGTCTTAATCATGGAACAAATTCCAAGTTAACTGATTTAATGAACCAGAAATCTATTTTTTCCTTCCTTCCTTCCTTCCTTCCTTCCTTCCTTCCTTCCTTCCTTCCTTCCTTCCTTCCTTCCTTCCTTCCTTCCTTCCTTCCTTCCTTCTTTCTTTCTTTCTTTCTTTCTTTCTTTCTTTCTTTCTTTCTTTCTTTCTTTCTTTCTTTCTTATCTCACCACAAGAAGATTCTGGGCAGCTTACAACATTAAAAACAACATTCTTTGCAAATTTATCAACGTCCAACATTTTATAAAGTATAAAGACCCATATGTAAGGATAAGAGTTTGGTTCAACTTTAAAGTCACAGCTGGAACAAAACAATGAATTTATGAAAATTGCTCACAATTATTCCCAAGTGATATCTATTGTGTAGTGGGCTTCAATAGGCAAGGTTTTATAAAACCCAACTGAAGGCCTAGGACTGGGGCGACGGCGAGTGTGGCCACAGAGAGGGCTCTGAGTGCCGCCTCTGGCACCCGTGCCATAGGTTCGCCACCATTGTTCTAGAATCCCTGGATTATTTTATATATTTCCCCTTCACTGGTCATCCTAGGAGGGAGAGGAAATATGCCAACTATAGTACAGGATTTTGTTTCTTATGTGTCCAAGAAAAGAGTGCTTTAATTTTTTAAGGAAATGTGTCTTTACCTGAAATAAAATCACACTGAAGAATTTTTACAGCCATATAGCCTACAGAAAAAGGGGGCTAGGGCTTCCTGCTTCCTGCTTCCTGCATCATTTCTCTCTCAGTAACTCAGCAGTCACATTGCTTTGAAACAAATTATCATAAAACGCTTTCCTGGAATAACCTGTCTATCTGTCCTCCATATTTAGATGATTCATATAAGGATTCACTAGTACATGGTCACAAGAACCCAGAATTTCTTGAATTCTGATTCTCGGAAATTGCACTCAACAAATAACAGCAATTGTGTTTAAAGATAGGGTTTTAGACTTACAGTATTTCAAAGAGATCACAGTAGATCACTTATGGCATGTCACCTTCCAAAGAACAATCCATCACAAGCAAGAGGTCCGGTTCAGGTCCGGTTACAGCACAGAAACTGCTTTGGTCGCGCTGACCGATGATCTCTGGCGGGCCCGGAATAGAGGCTACTCCACTATCCTGGTGCTTCTTGAACTCTCAGCGGCATTCGATACCATCGACCATGGTATCCTTCTGCGCTGGTTGGAGGGGCTTGGAGTGCGGGGCACCGTTTTACGGTGGTTCACCTCCTACCTCTCTGGCCGGTCGCAGTCGGTGTTCGCAGGAGGTCAGAGATCGGCTCCAAGGCCTCTTCCATGTGGAGTTCCTCAGGGGTCCGTTCTCTCACTTCTGCTTTTTAACATCTACATGAAGCCGTTGGGTGAGATCATCCGTCGACACGGGGTGAGTTATCATCAATATGCTGATGATACTCAGCTCTATATATCTACCCCGCGTCATTACAGCGAAGCAGTGGAAGTGACGAACCGGTGCCTGGAGGCTGTTGAGGTCTGGATGGGTGCTAACAGCTCAGACTCAATCCCAACAAGACGGAGTGGCTATGGGTTCTGCCTCCCAAGGACAATTCCAACAGTCCATCCATTACCCTGGGGGGAGAAGTTTTGTCCCCCTTGGAGAGGGTTCGCAACTTGGGTGTCCTCCTTGATCCACAGCTAAGTCTAGAACATCATTTTTCGGCTGTGGCGAGGGGGGCATTCGCCCAGGTTCGCCTGGTGCAGCAGTTGCAGCC
Source organism: Bothrops alternatus (assembly GCA_034064705.1). Taxonomy (NCBI): domain Eukaryota; kingdom Metazoa; phylum Chordata; class Lepidosauria; order Squamata; family Viperidae; genus Bothrops; species Bothrops alternatus. Next base: position 1,608,522 of record JARGCV010000048.1, on the reverse strand, counting down.
CTATTTGGACCGGGAGTCACTCCTCACAGTCACCCATGCACTTGTCACCTCGAGATTCGACTACTGTAATGCTCTCTACATGGGGCAACCTTTGAAGAATGTCTGGAGACTGCAAGTAGTCCAGAATGCAGCCGCGCGAGCTGTCTTGGGTCTCCCAAGACATGCTCATATCACTCCAGCTCTCCGTGAGCTGCACTGGCTACCAATTGGTCTCCGAACACAATTCAAAGTGTTGGTTATGACCTATAAAGCCCTGTATGACAATGGACCAGGATACTTGTGGGACCGTCTTCTGCCTCATGAATCCCAGCGACCGGTTAGGGTGCATAGGGTTGGCCTCCTACGAGTCCCGTCTGTTAGGCAATGTCATCTGGCGGGGCCTAGGTCAAGGGCCTTCTCCGTTGCTGCCCCAGCCCTCTGGAACCAGCTTCCCACAGAGGTTGTACTGCTTCCTCCCTCTTAGCTTTCCGGAAATTGTTAAAGACACACTTATGCTGACAGGCTTGGGGCATATGAGCTGTGCTCCGCCCCTGGGCCTAGGAATGTCCTTCCATCAGCGAATGTGAGTTGACTGAGCTTGTATGTTGTATGAATGTGATTAATTTTATTGTTAGAATTTTATTGCACTCTTTGTAAGCTGCCCTGGGTCCTAGGAGAAGGGCGGCACATAAGTTCGAGAAATAAATAAATAAATAAATAAATAAATAAATAAATAAATAAATAAATAAATAAATAAATAAATAAATAAATAAATAAATAAATAAGATGCCCAATGCTCTCAAAAACAGCATTGACCTCTGCCAGTGAATGATATGTGCATATCTCAGAAGAATTTAATTTGTATTTATTGGTGACCGGAAACCCCTTCTGGACTTTTTGGGGAAAAAATTAAAAAAATGAATTTATAATTTTTGTTTTTTGATGATTGGATTGGATAGCATATAGAAAGACGAAAGTCAGGATATAACTTTAGAGAGAGAAGGTAAAATATAATTGTAGCTATAACTTCTGTGAAGGTCAGAAGCCACTTCTTTATATATTTCTTTATATTCTTTTTTCTTGTACTTTTCTTCTACATCTACTCTTTCCTCACTTTTAGCTCTTTTTCTTTCTCTTTCTTTTTTTAGTTGTACTTTAGTTTTTAATAGTCTAGTTATTGTTAAAACTTTCAATAAAAATTTATATGTATAGTATATATTTGTATGTGTATGTATAGTTATATGTATGTATTTAATTTGTGTCTTGTCGTTATGATACATTATTATTGCTATATTCTACTCAAAAAGGTATATATTAAACATAAATAAGATTTTACATATTCCAGTCAGCCAGTCCAGCATACTGAGCATCAGGAAATTAGTGTAAGACTTGATTTTCAGACTTTCTAACAGATCACACGAAGAGTAGATTCAATCTCATCTTAACCCAGGGAGTTATTACATTTAAGGTGTGGGGGGACCTTGCTTTCTTTGCATTTGTATGATATGGTCTTACCTAGAGAGGCAAGAGGTGCATGGTGAAAATTACCTCAGCCTATTCCTTGCCGCATTTTGATTTGAGTAGGATACATTTACAGTAAAAGCTGAAAAGGAAGTTCTTTTAGAAACCCTGCAGGGTTAGGACACAAAATAATGTCCTTTTAGTTTGTAAAAGACAGATCTGATTAAATGTTAGGAAAACCTCATCAGAGTAAGAACAACTAAATGAAAGAAGAACCAATTACTGACAAAAATGTTGAATTCCCTTTCACTGAATGTGTCCAAGCAAAGATTGGACAAGCCTTAGGGCAGCGGTTCTCAACCTTTTTCAGGCCGAGACCCCACCTGCGCCGCCCATGCGCGGCGCGACCCCGACCCGCACCGCCCATGCACGGCACGACGGGCCGAACCGCGCATGCACGGCGCGACGGGCCGAACCGTGCATGTGTGGTGCGCGCGTGACGACCCAAATTGCGCATGCGTGGCGTGCGCGCGACGGCCAAGGGGAAACGGGGGAAAAAAATGGCGGACTGCGGTGTCCGGCGACCCCCGCGAAACGGTCGTTCGACCCCAAATGGGGTCGCAACCCACAGGTTGAGAACTGCTGCCTGAGGGGGTGCTATAATTTGGATTCCTGCATTCAGGATTTATCCAAATGTCCCCTCTAATAATCAACTCTATGATTCTGCAGAAACATTGGTTGGTTTTCCTTTGAACACCCTTTTCATGTGTAAATTACAACTGCAAAGATTTTATTCAATGGAAGGGTTGCTGACTTACTCTTATACAGTGACATTTGGGGTTTAAATTAGTATTGTCTTCATGCAACTTTCTTCTACTCAGCTTTATTCTTTGGCTACTCTCTGTAGCCTCAGAGTATTGTTTTAATGTATTTAATAAATCTCAACTTTGTGTAAAATGCATTGATAGCACAACTGAAGAAACATAAAAATGACATTTTAGACAAAGATTGTATTGTTACCATAGGGTCATACATAACTGTGATGCTGTCAAACGTCTACAAAAGAGTAGGATGTCTAAACATGACTTACAAGGGTGTCATCCATCTTCCAATTTTAGCATCTGCTTTCATATGAAGTAGTGATGCTTCTGAGAAGTTCCAGAATTTTGAGAGAAGAGGTTCAAAGTAAAACATGTTTCTAGAGAGATTTGAAACTAAACATCACTTTTTGTTAGGAATGAAGCCTATTTTTGATCATATTTTTCATGAAATTTTATTATATTCCACTCTAGGGTATTTCACATGAAAACAAAATAATGTGGGAGATGGCTTGGATTTTCTCCAAATTAAAAATGCAGCGCAGCTGTTTTGAGCAATTATTTTTTACAATAGATTTTAAAACAATCCTAAATGGATTGTCAGTACTGCAGGCTTTTTGCCAATTTCATTTAAATATCTGCAGGAGTTTTTAAAGTAACCAGAAATCTGTCCAAAGGAAGCCAGAAATGTTTAAGAAAACATGTCTCAGAAGCATGATTATAAATATTGCACACATTGTGGGAATACAATTTCAGAAGCAAAGAAGTGTGAATATAATTGACAGATGAATCATATGTAAATGAATAGCATTCTGGCACTTTTTAGGAGCATTGTACAAATTTAATAGTATAGTTGTATAGTGTAATTATATAAATTTAAGAATGATTCCAGATGGGGGAAAATGCATTAATATTTTTTAAAAAGAAAACCCTGATTTATTCACACATGGTATTTCCCACCCATGTTGCTCAGACTCAGTTATTGTAAATATGTCAGGTTCATATGGAAATGCTATGTGGTTTTCTGTTATATATGTTGAGAGTTTCAGCCCACCCAAGAGAAATCATTTGTTTCTCTATTATCACTGACCACACAGTTCTGTGAAACAGGCAGCAATACAGAAAGCTAAAATATTCCATTGAAAGTTGATGTGTGTAATAAATACTTGAATCAGACATTCAAGTAGTTTCAAGCTGGATTATATATGATTTACATGATTCAAAATAATACTCCCTTGATCCAGCACTGTCTGAATTTATAAACAATGTGTCATGTTGAGTCATTGTTTAAGAGGTATTTCTTTACCTAAAGCACAGGTTGGCAACCCACGGCTCTGGAGCCGCATGCGGCTCTTCGAGTCACCTCCTGCGGCTCCGGAGCCTCCTCCGCCATTTTCAGAGAGAGAGAGAGAGACAGAGACAGAGAGGCACTTGTGCTTCCCTTCTTTCTCTCTCTCATACAGATTTGCCCCCTCGCAGAGCTCCTGATTTGCCCTGCAGCCGGGTGCCCTGCCCCCAGGGATTAGGGTGGCCAAGAAGAGCCTTTCCGGGGTTGGCCCGGTCCGAGGTGCATGTGGCCGGAGAGCTGCGTGGGGAAGCCCTGGGATCCATGCTGGGAGCAGCCCAGCAGAGCCTCTGTTGAATGGGCCAGCCCTCCCGCAAGCCGCAGCCCTGGTTGGCCAAGAAGCAGCAGAGCCGGAGATGGAGGGTGAGTGGAGGGGAGAGAGGAGGCTTACCTGCAACAGGTGGAGGGGCCTGGCGGGGCCGGGCAGTAGGTCTGGCAGGGGCAGCGGCCAGCAGGGGCATCAGTTCCTGCCCCTCCCTGGGCCGCTGAGCCAGCCTCGCGTCTCCCTGGGCTGGGCGGCAGACGGTGGGGGCATTGGTTTCTGGCTGTCCCCAGACTGCTGAGCTGGCCTCATGTCTGTCCAGGATGGGCAGCAGGTGGCGGGGGCATTGGTTTCTGGCCGTCCCCGGGCCGCTGAGCCCACCTCACATCTCACCGGGCCAGGCGGCAAGTGGCGGGGGCATTGGTTTGTAGCTGTCCCCGGGTCGCTGAGCCGACCTCGTGTTTCTATGGGCCGGGCGGCAGGCGGCGGGGGCATTGGTTTCTGGCCGTCCCCAGGCCGCTGAGCCGGCCTTGTGTTTTTGCGGGCGAGGTGGCAGGCGGCGGGGTCATTGGTTTGTAGCCATCCCCGGGCCGCTGAGCCGGCCTCGTGTTTTAGCGGGCCGGGCGGCAGGCGGCAGGGGCATTGGTTTTCCCCAAAATCAATGGACTTGGAGGTGTTGCGGCTGGCTTTTTGAGTCACCACGGACCTCCATTGACTTCCATGGGGACTTATGGCAATGAAGGGGCTGATTGAAATCGCTTCAAGAATCGAGCTGCACTCTATCACCATGGACACGTGGGAGAAAATCTGGGTGAGGAACGTAGAATTCACGAAATTGCAACAACTAAGGGAAAACTTCTACAAGATGTTCTATAGATGGCACCTAGACCCGAAAAAAATATCACTCATTTACCCAGGCTCCCAGCCCAAATGCTGGAGGTGTGGGGACGGGGAGGCTACCTACTTTCACATATGGTGGACATGCAGAAAAATCAAAGCATTCTGGAGGAAGATATGGTGGACACTTCAAACCATTTTTAAAAAGCGTATAGAATTTCTACCTCAGGTTTTTTTGTTAGGGATTACAAAGGACATCACTACCTCAGAGACAAACTTATTTCTGAACTTGATTACAGCAGCGAGATTGTTGGTGGGACAATATTGGAAGAACCCAGAAATACCGCCTACGGAAGAATGGACTGTGAAAGTAACAAACCTGGCGGAGATGGCGAAAATATCAGCATACTTGAAGGGTCGTTCCAATGAACAATTTCTGACGGACTGGAAACAGTGGATAGACTATATCCAAGAGAGACACCAATCAAACAGAATGCAGCTGGCGTTTAGCTGAGGCTCGATGGGAGGAGGGAAGAAGGGTTAACAAATCAAATGTTTACATAAACTAACACCCAATGTTGAATGTATATGTTCTATAACTAATGCCTCTTAAAATAATCTTAGGACTAATGTTGTTTGCTTTAATACTGTTAAAGCGGACTGAATCTCTACCTCAGGATATGAAACTTTTACCTCAGGATCTCTGGTTAGGGACTATAAAAGATTGCACTAGTAATGGGATGAAGTCAATTCAGAAGCGCAAACGAACAATGTGCAATAGACTAGATACAGCAGATAGACCATATATAAGAGAAACACCAACCAAACAAAAGGTACTCGGAGTATACTTGAAGAGGGAAGGGAGGAGGGAAGAACGTTTACTAAAACAGATGTTTACAAAGATTAATACCTAATGTTGTATGCTAAGTTCTAGGATGATTGTTTAGCAATAGGATCCTTGGTTTAATGTTGATCACATTAATATGGAACCAGATAAGAGAAACACCAATCAAACAAAGTGTAACAGGAGTATAGTTGAGGCTAGACGCGAAGGGTGGAAAAAGGCTTACTAATTCAGACGTTTTCAATGACTAATACTTAGTATTGTATATCAGGTGCCATGATGATTGCTGCACAATATGTTTTTATGTTCAATGTTGATTGTTTTAATAAAAGAATTTTTATTAAAAAAAAAAAGAATCGAGCTGCAGGATGGCTTTGTGTGGCAGAGACGCAGAGAGATGCAGCAAGGGCAGGAGATGAGGAAGAGTCAGCTATGTCTGTGCACAACCTACTACTTGATAAGATAGAAAAATGTGGGTTAGACAGCATCACCACCAGATGGATTCGTAGCTGCCTGAACCACCACATTCAACGTGTAGTCCTCAATGGAACTGCATCTACATGGAGGGAAGTGTGCAGTGGGGCACCCCAAGGTTCTGTTTTGGGCCCAGTACTTTTCAACATCTTCATCAATGATTTGGATAAGGGGATAGATGGGGAACTCATCAAATTTGCAAATGACACCAAACTGGCAGGAACAGCCAACACTCCAGAAGACAGGCTTAGGATACAGACTTGACAGACTTGAACATTGGGCACTATCTAACAAAATGAAATTCAGTGGTGAACACTGGAAGTTTTTAAGAAGAGATTGGACAACTATTTGTCTGAAATGGTATAGGGTTTCCTGCAGTGAGTTGGACTAGAAGACCTCCAAGGTCCATTCCAACTCTGTTATCCTCCCATGCCCTGCCCTGCCCTGCCCTGCCCTGCCCTGCCCTGCCCTGCCCTGCCCTGCCCTGCCCTGCCCTGCCCTGCCCTGCCCTGCCCTGTTCTAAAATGGCTATGAAACATTGAAAATGAAGATCACAAGACCACAGCAGCAGTACAGCAGCACAATATTAGCCAGTAGCACTGGAGAAATCACAATTTCCCCAAATTTCATTCCTTTGGGTGTCATAGGCCCTGGATTTTGGATTCATTCTGTACGTTAGCCCATTTGAGGTAACTTGGTTCAAAAATTGTTGCCCTGTGATGCAGCATTTCACCCACTTAAAAGCCATGACGTTGACATTGGATAAATATACAGCATCACGCTTGCTGTTTGGAATAGCATTGCCTCTGTATTCCTTATGACCCTGGTTCTGTGGTATTTTAGGGAGACCTTTGGAACTTGGTTTTTCCTGCAGATACTAGGCCAGAGTGATTGACCCCAGGGAATATTATGCAAGTTAATTTTTATCTTCCCCTGGCACAGTTCTTTTATTGCATTCGTTTTGATTAGTCATAATCAAGGACAGTTTTAACTATCCTTGTAAGCTGCCCTAGTTGTTTGGCAATTGGGCAGCCCTAATAGTTGAATGAATGAGTGAATGAAATTTATAACAAAAGGCTATATTTGCCATTTTTATAGGCAAGGTCTTCTTAAGGCAACATCATAAACAATTGCTGACTGTAATGGAGTTTTGTGGGGAAAAACTGGAATAAAAAACAAATGTAAGATCATATTTAAAATTTCCAGCCCCTAAATATTGAAGTCCAGTTGCAACAGCTAAAATGTATCAGAAGTCCCAATAATTGTTTCTTGTAAAAAGTTTAAAAATGAAGACAACAACAAGGGGAGCCAGCAGAAAACTGCTGGAAATAAGGTTCTATATCAGTGACACGTTACAAGAAGCTAACAAAATAATTTATGCTTCTGGTGAAATTGTGAACAATCTTGCATATGTTTATTAACACCAATAAAAAGAGAACCAAAAATGTTCTCTTCTTTTTTGTTTTAACAGAAGTAGCGCACATACGGTTTTTATTTTATTTCTTTTATTTATCACTCTAATTTATAGTTATGAAATCCATCAAATAGTTAAGATGGTTCACAGACATTTCTTTTGTCATTGTAAGAGAGGGGCTGGCAGAACGTAGAGGCAGAGTTAAAAGAGGGATCAGCCTGGAACCCCTACACAGCCACAAATGATCTAAGTCCAATCTCCCGTGAATTCCAATGAACCTTATCTAACTATGCTCACTATTATTTGAGAACATCGTAGACATGATTAGCAATAAATCAATTTAATTGGATCTTCATATGTGGACCTGATCTTTCACAACTGGCAGTCATTGGGGAAGGCATATAGCTGAAAGGTGGCGTAGCAATTAAATGGACTAGGAACAACATTTGAGGTTCATGAATGAAAAACCTCCCTCTGAGCTGCGACTACAGTAGTTTTTGACTTATAACCATAATTGAGCCCGAAAATACAGTCCCATGTTTTTGTGGTCATTAAGCAGGTCACCATAACACCCAATTTTGCAACCTTTTTTTGCACATTTTGGTTGTCTTTCTGCACATGATAATCTATGTAGTTGCTGTGATGAGTCAAAGGAGATGGAACTCCATCAGCATCCTAGGACTTGTCCCCCAGCCAAAAGGCCTATAAGTGCAATTCTCTATGTTTACCTAATGGCCAGTAGCCAAGCAGCTGAGTTTAACAAGCAACAAGCCACCTTTCTAGGCTGGGGTGGAATGAGAATAGCAGGAACATTATTTTGCATCAATAAGTTGCTCATTTTTGTGACTACAGGTAGTCCTTGACTTAACGATCATTCATTTAATGATTGCTTGTTATAATGGCACTGAAAAAAAGTGACTTACAATTAGTCCTCTCCCTTATGACTGTCACGGTGTCCCTGTAGTCACATGATTAAAATTTGGACACTTGGCAACCAGCACAAATTTACAGCAGAGTCACATGATTTCCATTTGCAACCTTCCCATCCACCTCTGACAAGCAAAATCAATGGGGGAAGCCAGATTGGTTTAACATCTGTGTGATTTGCTTAATGACCATGGCAAAAAGTTTGTAAAATCAGGTATAACTCACTTAAAGACTGCAATTGCCTAGTTATGGTAGTTCCAGTCCCAATTGTAATCTGTATTTTTCTAAATAAAAGTCTTTTTTCCCCCTACACTATGTGATAAGTCACTGATTGTTTTAAATTTACACTCAGGGAATTGCAGCATCATTTCTAGCAAAGCTTCCAGTAGGAAAAAAAAATACATTTGGGAAGATTTTGCTGTGTATTACTGTACAACTTTGGTGCTGGGTAGCTTTCCATTTTAATTACCCAGAATTTCCCAATAGAATCTCTGTAAACTTTTATAGAATTGGTGTTTGTACTCTATAACTTACACAATCAAAAAGGGAATGGAACTTCTGTTGTGTACAATGGTAAAGGTAAAAATGCAAAAATAAAGCATACATTTGATATTTTAAAGGTCTCCATGCCTGCCAGATCCTTGTGAAAAACCAGTAAGGGGGGGGGGAGTTCAAGTTAAATCTTCACATCAACACCATGATTTTTCCATTGTTTCCTCTTTCAAACTAACCTTCTGTAAATACGACTACTAAAATACATTTATCTGAGAAATTTGTGCACAAAATTACATATTTGAAGAACTGATTATGAATTAAGGTTGTATGGATCAATGGAAAAGTATTTTGTTGTTACTCTACCATATAGGTGGGGATGATTTTGCTTCATCTAATTTCTCTTTTTTAAAAAAAAAATCTAACATATCCATAATTGTAATTCAACAAGCTTTATATAGGTTTTCTATCATTCATTTTTTCCATGTTGCACTAAAGTTGGTACAAATCAGGAAAAAGTTAAAACATTTGGTTAAATAACAAAAGGACTAACTAACTAAAATAACTAACCCTTAAGCAAATTAAGTAATTTGTGTGTGTGGGGGGGGAGAAATGGAGGACAAAGAAACTCATTTTTGAAAGCCAAAGAATTAATTCAAAGCTTCTAAGTGTGGGTGTGATAGGATAGAAGGAATGAAGGATGGATATTTAGAACCAACAGATCTGGGAGACACACACACACACACACACACACACACACACACACGCGCGCGCACACACACACACACACACACACACAGAGAGAGAGAGAGAGAGAGAGAGAGAGAGAGAGAGAGAGAGAGAGAGAGAGAGAGAGAGAGAGAGAGAGAGAGAGAGAGAGAGAGATCCTCTTGGGATTGCACTCCTTGCAACTTGAGAGTTGCAAAAAATTCAGGCGTATTGGTTGTTGGGAACTTTTCACCTTTATTGTACTGAACATATTAGGAAGATTAAAAAAAGGTTTATAAAATAAGGCCACAGAGGTGCCTTTGAAATGCGTTGTTTGTCTCCAGCCACAGTGAGTCATTTTAAAGCACCATCTTTGCTGGCAGAATTAAAATGCACATAAGGAGCTTTAATGAAATACAGTGGCCAGCCTATCCACGAAGACGATAATTAAGGCCTTAGAGCAAGAAATCGTCATTTTATTAAAGAAAAATATTTTAATTTTGCTTCATCTAAATACAAAACTTTTGGAAAGAAATCAGATAAGCATAGGGCTTGTCAAATGGGTAGTCATGAATGTACATAAAAGTTGGAAGGACAGAAGCCTGAGGAAACGGACTCAAGAAAGATGAATAGACTCTGCACTGGATAGAATTATCAAGAGCTGATCAGGTCTTAGTAGACTGAGAATAATTTTTGATAAATTAGAAGTAATGTAATGGTGGTTCACATGCTCATACTCAACGCACCTTCCTCCTCTTATTTTCCCCACAACAGCAACCCTGTGAAGTGGGTTGGGCTGAAAGAGTCACCCAGCTTTCATGGCTAAGGTGGGATATGAACTCACATTTCTTGCTTTCTAGCCTTACCACTAAACCAAACTGTTTCTCAAATATGAATATCATTCTGCTTAGGGAGCATAAGATCTGACCACAATTAATGGCCAATTAATACAAAAACTTCCATTTACTTTTTACACAGGCTAATTGAATAAACCCAATCTGGGCTTCTGTCTTGTTTACAAAATTTATTTTAAAAGCTATTGACTTCTTTTTATTTTCGTAAAAATCCCAAAGATAATCTGATCTTGAATTTGTTGTAAGATTTGCAGTCCTATTGCCTTATTCTTCCTTAAAAACACTCCTTTTCATCATAAATATTTTTTCTTTCTTTTTGAATGAACATTTGGGAATAGAGAAAGAACGGATGACTTACAACATTTGAGGAATATTGGTGAAAAACTTAAAGGCTGTCCATGTTGTCTCAAAGTATAACTTAATTGCTAAATTAGGAGAGATGTTTGATAATAGGAAAATATTAAAGTGATTAATCAATAGTACTCAAAATATTAGCAGGCTACGTACTATACAAGGATATGTATGTTTGCATGTGTGTATATGCATGTGTGCATGTATCATGTATGTTTGTACTGAATATAAAAAAGTCTGTGTAAGAGTAAATATGGTGAGGTATAGTAAACTGGTATTCATGTAAACTGATTAAAATTCAGAAAGGCTTTCAATATATTTATTTGTTTGTTTAATTTATATTCCTCAAAGGAGATTCCCTCCTTCAGAAACTCAGAGCAGCATGTGGTACATGTCTCCTGTTCTTTCTATCTACAGGACAAGCACCATCGGTAAGATAGATGCAACTGATGTATATTTGCTGTCTTAAAAAAACCGAGCGGGTTTCCATAGTGGAAGACTCTTGAGCTTCTTTGGTCTTAATTAATCTCTTCTATTAATCCATAGTCTCTTTTCTTATGACCATTTCAGGTAACATGATTATTGCTAGCAGAAATGTTCATGAATCAGTAATTCTTCTTCTTCTTCTTCTTCTTCTTCTTCTTCTTCTTCTTCTTCTTCTTCTTCTTCTTCTTCTTCTTCTTCTTCTTCTTCTTCTTCTTCTTCTTCTTCTTCTTCTTCTTCTTCTTCTTCTTCTTCTTCTTCTTCTTCTTCTTCTCCTTCTCCTTCTCCTTCTCCTTCTTCTTCTCCTTCTCCTTCCCCTTGCCCTTCCCCTTCCCCTTCTCCTCCTCCTTCTTTCTCTTTCTCTTTCTCTTCCTCCTCCTCCTCCTTCTTCTTCTTCTCCTCCCACTCCTCCTCCTCTTCCCCCCTCCTCCTCCTCCTTCTTCTTCTTTTCATATCCTAGAACTGATTTCCTTCTCACTTGATTTTGAGATAACATATGAGCATTAAATAACTCTCCTAGAATCTTGTTCTTACAATATTTCCCCTTAAACATACTAATAGCAATTAGTCAGTTGGATAGACAGACTGCTATCTGTACAGTACGGCTCAGAGATGTAAAATAAGGACTACATCTACATCTACAAATATTATCCTTTATTCTCCTTTAACGGACTATATAATTGGAAACTGAACTGCAATAGAAATAGGCAATGGCGGCATACAAATTAAGTACAGTGTATGAAAAATAGACAAGCAGACATAATTCATTACAAAGAGTTAGAATCCCTTTATTATCTATATAGGTTTCCTGTCATGTACAAGCTGTTCACCTTTCTGATTATAAATGTTATTTATATATTTACAAAACTAGCAATAATAAATGTCTTAATGTCTTTCATATATAAGGATGGAAGTATAAATAACACAGGAGAGTTTTATTATTCAGTCTGGTATTCCAGTAAACCTATTATGATATTATAGTGGATGCTTATAGTTGTGTAATCTGCTACTGCATTATGCAAGTTGATTTTAACTCTTGTATAGGCTGATATTAATTTTAACAAGAACTAAGCATTGCTGTACATTTTTAAGAATGATTCAGAAGTTCTTGAGACTTCACACAAGCACAACAGCTCTCTGTTTTTCATTAAGGTGGCCTAACATTTTCAGTCTTCTGTATGAACTTGAAAACAAGATAGTGTTGCTTTAAAACTCATATTAACATTAATGATGTCTTTTTAAAGAAATAGCTTCTTTTTTCCAAGCTTGCACAGAAATCTAAATAAAAGATGTTTCTTCTTCCAAACTAGTTTCAAGGGGCCCTAATTATTATTTCCCATGTTGGCTGATAGATTGAAATGAAGGATATACATTTTGGTTAATTAAATGAGTAGTAGGAAAACTAAAGCTCTATGATACGAGGGCAATTCAGAAATAAACCTCCGTTTGATTTTCAATGACAGACACTCGCAGATACAGAACTTTTATCATACACATTAGAAAACTACAACATTACATTACTTTTTGACATAATCGCCATTCAAATTGAGGCACTTGTCATAATGTCTTACAAGGTTTGAAATTCCTTAGTAGTAGTCGCTCGGTGCCAAATCTGGGCTGTGGGGGTGGGTGATCAAAAACATCCCAATGGAACTGCTTCAAAAGTTCTTGGGTGCTTCTAGCGGTGTGCGAGCGAGGTCCCTTCCAACTTTATTATTATTATTATTATTGTAAACCAACACCACACCAGAAGTCAGCATGCTCCGACGCTTGTTATGGATGGGGCTCGTCTGAGCTTTCGTAACATTTCACAGTAGACTTCTGAATTGATGATCGAACCAAGCTCCATGAACTTCTCTAAGAATATTCCTTTGGCATCTTCACATTTGGTAGGATTTTCTATGGCACTACTTCCGGTGTTTGTGGTATAATAAAATTCTGTATCTGCGAGTGTCTGTCATTGATAACCAAATGGAGGTTTATTTCTGAATTTCCCTTGTATAACACAATGTCTAAAGGTCTCTGGCATCTTCACATAAGGCTGGAAAATTTCCTGCCTAAAACTCCATATATAAGCTACCGGTTCATTTTGGCAGCATTGGTTCAATAAATAGTAGCTTCCTATGTTTCTATAAACTGTAGTAATCTTGGCTTAGGTCTTCAAAATTTTAGTTGCCTTTATAGTGGTTTACATGAAGGCAAAAATAGGAAACAAGTGCTTTAAATCATGTTCATGTAGATGTTATTTTGGGTGCTCTAAAGCACCATTTAATTTAGAATTGTAACTTCCAGTGAGGGATAGGGATCAGATTTAAGGTCCTGCACTTCAAACATATAATTTGAAATTCTTATGAACTGCAGTCAAGGGTACCAGCACATGTGCAAAGAAAAGCACTGTAGCAACAATTATGGAACCATACAAGTAGCAGATAGGAAGGACAATTCAGTGACACAGATTTTGAGAAGTCAGGAAGTGAGTCAATGATCATAATCCCTGGTTTATGAATCCTGTGATTGGGAAGAAGTCTCTTCCTGCAAGTTTCAGTTATTGAACCTCAAGGAACGTATGGATTAGGAATGCACTGGACCAGTTATGGTCAAACGTGTAAGAATCATCCTGTCATTTCATCTTTCCCTTAAAGGTAATGTTCACTTCCCTGACCTAAACATTTTGAATGTAATACCTCAAAACAATTTATTTAGAGCAAGCCAGAGATGTCACACATATTTTAGCAATAATTCTCCTGCCTTGTTAGAGAAAGGTCAGCCATAAACCATAGTGGCCTACCACACTCAAGGAAGGGCATTTTGGAGTTCATTATATTGATGATATGATGGAGCATCATTATGAAGATGTACAGCGAAATCAATAGATTTGTCTGTTGCTTAAGGAACTCTAGTCCATTAGTCTCTATGGCCAGCTGCAACCTTGTACTTATGACAGATGACTGTAAATAGATATGACTGTGGACACAAACTAAAATAATCTAGGCTTAAAATGCTCTTGTTTAGCATCATGACCGTTGTATGCTTACTAGTCACTTATTTCAGCTAATAGAGGCTATATTGATACATAAACATATAGCAGCAATACAGATAGAATGTGGTCTATATATAAACACAGATATATAGGAACCGAATGCTATTTTTGCTATGACTACCGGTATATGTCTTAATGGCTTAATCTAAAAAAAATTCAGCTGGCTCTGATATAATCTCTGTGTCTTTCTTTCAAAACCTTGAAAGTTTCTCTGATTGTACACTGCATTCTTATACAGGCTGCCCTCGACTTATAACTACAGCTGAGCCCAAAATTTCCATTGCTAAGCAAGCCAATTGTTAAATAAGTTGTGCCTTATTTTATAACTTTTTTGCCCTGGTTCTTAAGCAAATCACTACAGTTGTTAAGTGAATCATGCAGTCATTAAGCAGGTCTGGGTTCCCCATTGACTTTGCTTGCAGAGCTCCCTTGGAAGGTTGCAAATGACAATGCCAGGATCCCAGGATGCTGCAATCCTTGTAATTACATGCCAGTTGTCAAGCACCCGAAGTCTGGTCACATGACCATGGGGATGCTGCAACAGTTGTAAGCATGTGAACTGGTCATAAGTCACATTTTTAAAGTGCCATTGTAACTCTGAATGATCATTAAATGAAAGTTAGTAAGACAAGGATTACCTGTATTTTGACTCATTCAGACTCTTGATTATTATTATTTTTTATAATAGATGCACTCAAGCTGCGCTTCTGAAGCAATTCAATATAATCGGTGTAATTAGCAGGTTAACAGAAGCTGAGCAAAATACCCAAATTATGAATTTTAATTCCAAAGGCCTGGAGGCATTATTTCAAAAGCATCATGGCTTGGCTTCTGTTTCTGGTTTCTTCTTGGGTGGACAGAGATTCAGAATCTTTTTCTCCCCTTTTGATGTTACAATTCAGAGGTGCGTAACCTGAAGCCCCATCACTCTGTGTCCTCATGAAAGTCTTGGGTTTGACCTCCAGAGATCATCAATGTTGGATTTTTTTTTAATATTACAGAGGAGGAAAAGTATTAGAATGCATGACTAAAGAGGAATCACATCAGCTTGAATTAATTTGAAGAAAGTTACATGAAATGAAATTTGGATTTGGTTCTGGGCCTTTCCAAGCATTTCTCTTGTCTTGTACTCTTTCTGTCATTTGTGGGATTTGTGTTAATTAGTATAGCGATTTGAGTGGTGACATTTAGCTTCAGCTGAAATGAAAATATTTGAAGATCTGTAATTGCATAAAAATATATACACATGGAATTGTCATTGTAAAGAAATGGATTCTTGCAAATGGATATGCCAGAAATCAAGACAACTGGAAATGTATCAAAGCACTGTGGGAAGTCACCTCCCCCCAGAGAAGGAAATATTAAAAGGGCAGGAAAAAATATATCTCCTTCAAGGATCTTAAAGAGACAGAAAAGCATGCCCAGGTCTCCCTCCCCCAAGCAGAAGCCAGCCCTATACAAATGCAGATGTAAACCATCAGAAAGGCCCCAGCTAGATCGAGAAGACAAAGACACCTAAAATCTGCATATCCCACCCAAACCCTGGGAGTCATTAGCCCCATCACCAGAGAAGCAGGATATGGTAATAGGATTAAACCACAGATACCAAGGCCTAGAAAAAAACACTCAGACTCAGTTCAAAGTTCATGCCACAGGAACAGGAAACTAATCCAAACAAAAGACTTTCAGAGGGTATGAAAACCTACTCCACATGTTCTTAGCCCTTGATTTCTCTCTCTTCTCTGCCAGAGCCATCTTCCTGTCTGGCTCTCCTCTCCAATAAACTACAACCTTCTTCCCAAAGCAGTTGCCATGTTTATTCCCAGCTTGGATGAACCAGGATGAAGACTTTTCTTCCAACAGCACGTATAGGTAGTATTCCCTATTTTCTGTTCTGTGTTCATTCCTCATATTCTCAGCGTTTCAGAATAGAGCAGCAAATTGATGAAGTGAGGGGAATATATTTCTTCTACAATATTTCTCCAGGTGGAAACAACCCCTACAATTTAAAATATTTACAGGGCACCTAAGACAGGCTGGAAGGCTATGCACAACACTATATAACAATAAAACAGCGGTTCTCAACCAATGGGTCGCGACCCCATTTGGGGTCGAACGACCATTTCACGGGGGTCGCCAAACAACACAGTCCACCATTTTTCCCCCTTTTCCTTAGCTGTGCTACTCCCTCTTATTCTATTGGCTCTCTTGAATAGAGTCTAATTCTATTGGCTTTCAAAAGCCAATAGGAATTATCCAGGCTGTCTCTGCCCTACTGAGTCCGCCAAAAGTCCCAGTCTGCAAACGGTGCTGCAAGTTGTCTGCAGCGAAGGCGAGCTGTCTGGAAGTTTCCACCCCTCCCTGCTGAGCAACTACTAAAAATGTAAGTAAAAGAGGGCCAGGGGTGGGAGGTGGGAGGCCGGTGGGCACAGGGAGGGTTGCTGACGCGTGTGGGGCCCAGCAGGTGCCTTACCTCCCTTGGGCTTGGCCAGCTGGTGGCCCAGCCGGTGATCACCCTGCGCCGTCACTGCTCCTTGCCAGCTACGCCTCGGCCAGCGCAGGGGGCAGCATCACGCATGTGCGGTGCTCCCGGGCAGGGAAATAATCCTCGACTTACGACCAGTTGGGTAGTCCTTGATTTATGACCGGTTGGGTAGTCCTCGACTTACGACCGGTTGGGTAGTCCTCGACTTATGACTGGTTGGGTAGTCCTCGACTTATGACCAGTTGGGGGTCGCGGCATTAAAAAGGTTGAGAACCACTGCAATAAAAGAACAGGCAGAAAGGTTCTAGCAAGTTCTGGTTCATTATCTTCCAGTTGCAGGTTTGGCATTTTGAAATAGAAACGTTTGCAACAAGTGATGTCAGGTAGATGACTGTTTTTTTGAGCACTTAGAAAATTAGAATAAAATATCTTTCTATTGCACAATCTTTTACACATATGGAGGTTTTCTTAAGCATTTTGGAAGATACATACAGTTAGTCATTCTCTACCTGTAATTCAATAAAACAGGAAGAATTGTTATCATTTCTTTACCAACTAGACTTGTGTGATATTTTTACACATTGAACTGAGCTATATTGTGTTTAGGCTTAGTGGATTGTCTGAACTTGCAACATTCCTTTTCTTGCTGCCCCAGATTGTTCTGAGTAATAACAAAAGGCTCTCTCTCTCTCTCTCTCTTGTCTGCTGTAGAAAATTTAGTTTAAACAATGTATATATGTGGAAATGCTATTAGAAATAGCATATCACATAAGAAATATTTACAACATACTGTATTATAGTACATATATATAAAGTATAATATAAAATATAACAAAGCATATTAAAGTGATTCACCTGCATTATGGCCTTTCAGATATGATATTTCCATTTTAAAGCCCCCCCTTTTTTAATTCAACCAGTTTTACAGTTCCTGGCATAGGTTTTTATATTGCTTTTATGTTATTTTAACGTTTAGATCATTTTTCTTTTTTAAAAAATACATTGTTCAGTGAGCTTTTTTTATTTGGTGGTCTACCAGCAAATTCAATTATGTACACCAAGAAAATCATTGTGAAATCCAAAATTTACACAGAAAGTGTGCTGTGTGAATAACAACAAATCCCTAAAATGACAAATGGCAACAACTGACAATTTATCACCTTTATTTATGCAAGACAGACTGATTTCAATTTAATGCAAGCATTTCAAAGCAGGGGAAGGACAACTATTTGCTAGTTAGAACAGATCATCAATATAAAAGCACAATATGTTTTTTTTAATCCTTTTCTTGACTAATATTACACTCTATGTGAATGTTGTCAACAAATAAGAAGCTGGTATTACACAAGTATCTAAAAGGAGTTGTGAAACTTAGAATATTTGAGGAATGCAAATGGTGCTTGGAGTCCTGGGAAATGTTAACAGATTTTTTCCTAAATTATATTGGAAATCTTTTCAAACACACATGACTAACCCAGAGATTAGTGTTATCAGATCTGAGACATTGAGACATCAGCCAAGAGATTTATTGTTGTTATTTCCTAGTGGCCATTCAGATTATTTTAACTCAAAGCTGACAGCCCTACAACAGGGCTGAAGATGCTGGAAAACATTGAAAATATTAGAGCCCAAGTCTTAAAATACTGTACATTGGATTCAGCCTCATGAATCCCAGCAACCGGTCAGGGCGCATAGGGCTGGCCTCCTACGGGTCCCGTCCATCAAACAATGTTATCTGACGGGCCCTAGGACAAGGGCCTTCTCCGTTGCTACCCCAGCCCTCTGGAACCAGCTTCCTTCGGAGGTACGTACTGCCTCCTCCCTCCTAGCTTTCCGTAAACTTTTAAAGACCTATTTATGCCAACAGGCTTGGGGGGTATGAACTTTGTTCTGCCCCCGGGCCGAGGAATCTCCTTCCATTGTTGAGTGTTTACTTGATTGTGTTTGCTTGTTGTATGTGTGTCAATTTTTTAATTGGATGTAATTATTGTTATTGTTTTTTATCTATGTTCATATTCTTGTTGTGAGCCGCCCCGAGTCTTGGGAGAGGGGCGGCATACAAATTTAATTAAATAAATAAATAAATAAACAAACAAACAAACAAACATATTTCTGTTCAAATTCACTTTAAGTATTTCCTATAAGGGATACTTGCCAATAAGCAAGTATCACAACAGTGGTGTATCAAATACAATATTCCAAACATTAAATTGGCATTTGTTCTGCACTATGTTTTCTGCATTGATAGCAAAGAACCAACTTCCTTCTTTTTATGATTTGTTACCAGTTCCACTAAGTAGTAATAAGATTCAGAAAAGCCAAATATCTATAAGTAACATTGGAGAAGAGACTACACTATTCTGATCAGTGCAGCAGAATCGGAATTTTGGACATAAGTTAGGGGAAGCTTGAACATCCACTTTAGACTGAATTGGACTAAAGGTCAATTTTGTTCAATGTTTGATTTCCAATAATGGCTAATTAGTTGAATGGAGGAAATTAAAAAGCGAAATAGAAAGCCCTCAGATTCACTCACTCACAAGGAAATTAAGATCCTTTGAATCCAGTAGCAGGAAGGCAGGCCTGCCCTACATCACATCCACTTCTACCGGTAGCTATGCTTGTAAAAAAACTCAGAGGGCACACACCAATGTGCACACTGATTTTTTCACAAGCATCTCCAGTATCATTCTCAGGGCTATGTTCCAACAGCTGGGTTCATCAAACGCAAGACTATTTGTTTGCCACATGAGATTCCAGGATTGTTTTATTCATTCTCACTGTATTCCATCAGGAGAATCCAAACAAAAATAGTTCAAAATGGAGAGGGAAGATAATCCTTATTTGGTGCAACTCAACACAACTTTCAAAATAAAGGATGAAATATTACTTCTCACATTTACCCTGCTTCCAATTTAGAATTGAAATAAAAGGCGTGGAGTAACAGTCTACCTCATTTTGAATCAACTGTCCCTGAAAGAGGTCAGTGACAAGAAAGTACAGAGAATACGGATAAGTTTTGTTCAATTTTCAATCTCAGCTGCTGGCCAAACTAAGCAACTATCTAGAGCAGGGGTGTCAAACTCGCAACGTAACATGTTGTGACATATTGGGACTTTTCCCCCCCATTGCTGGCAATGGGGTGGGTGTGGTTTCGCCATGACGCATCCAGCCTGTGGGCCGGCAGTTTGACACCCCTGATCTAGAGATTCCTTAACTGAGTTTTGTATGCCGGCTGGGAAATTCTGGGAGTTGAAGTCCACATACTTTAATTTTTTTCATTTCCCATTAAAATTATGAGATAATTTCCTGCTTGTAGTAGTAATTATATTATATAGCCTGACCAAACTTTAGAAAGGAACATTTATTTCTAACCCTTGATTAGTACTTGAAGAAAAAATTACTTCTCAGAATATAAAACCTGATAATCAGTGTTCTAGCTGAAGTTTATTTTTTCCAGTCCTTGAGGGAATTGTGAACTGCAAACAATAAAATAAACATGGAGTTGTTAAAAAGCTTGTTTCCATATTAAGATCTATCGCCTTTAGCTATTCCATCTGCTGCTCTGCAATTTATGAGTTGTAAATTTTCATTAGTCTGTCCGTTGTATTTCAGATGAAGAGTTCTAAAACTTCCATGAATCTAACTAGGTATTGTGGCTTGCTCTTTATTCTAGTGTGTGAGAATCTTCTAAAAAATAAATCAAATTTCCATCTGACAGGTACTGAATCATTCAAAATTATTCTAAGATGCTAATTCAATAAAATCATGCTGTAACAAAGTCAGCTAAGATTTTGAACCCTAATTATTGTTAGCAATTGTATTCATCTAATTTTAATATGAATGATAAAATAATCTCTATCATATAATAATGAAACAGGTGGCAGTTAGTTAAATCCCAAATATCTAATGACCTTTCCCTATTGCTTTGTAGTTCCCATGGATTTGTTTGATACTATTACATATATTTCACACACCATGGAACTTGTGCAATGTTCCTTTGAAACTATTTTATTTTTCCAAATTACCAATTTCCAAATTTTTGAATCTTTCATTATATGTAACATCTAAAAATCAGAAGTGTATGTTGTTGTAGGCTTGCAATACATGTCTTTATATTGGAAGTACCCTAGAGCTATTTTCATGTAGAATGATTCATTTTATTTTGACGTGTGAAATGCCTTGATTTAAATTACTCATACTTTTAATGAATTGTTTGCTGCTCTGCAAGAGGAATCTGGAACACCTTTGATTTCTTGGCATCCTGAGGATCATGAGAGAAGGCATTGAGTTCAATGGGAGGTCCAAACAAAATGTTTTTATCCTTCTGAAATACTCTGGTGAGCCCTTTTTGAAGTTCAAGAAGAAACAAAGCATTGTCAATGAAAATGTAGGAATAAATCTTGAGGCATAATTTTCTCTTTGACACTTGTGACTGAAGATTTATAGGAGCATTAAATCTGAAAGGCAGTTCTCCAGCATGGTGGATGTAGAATCCACTGATTGGGTTATTTCAGCCTTCTGCTCAGAGAGACTAAGTCAGAGCTTTAGACACGCCTCCCCTTGGGTGTGTCTTCCCAGTTTTGACTTAGTCTCGGCTCAGTAGCAGGCAGGTTTTTTTGGCTCCCTTGGATCATTTTAATTTGAGTTTTTAATTCGTTTTTTTCCTTTTACAAATTATTCCTAAATTATCTAAACTTTTTTGGTGATTGAATTTGGCTACTTTGTCAAGGACTCTGTCCTTCCCAGAGCCTCGAGCTCTTGGCTCCAGCAGGGCTCTTTCTCTCCCCCCGGGGCCTTCTGGTTTTCCCCAAGCAGGACCCTCGGGTAGTTTTCTACCCGCTTTAGGGCACCTTTACAAGGCGAATGGACATTCTGAGTTCCAGACACACGGAGCTCCGACGCAGGGGACATCGCGGATTTCACTGCCTTCAAATTGCAAGTCCTGGGCGTGGGGGAGCGTGGGGGCGTAGCGGCGAGCATTGCCTAACACCATCTCGTTTTTGTCCCCTTGCCGGATTTAGTAGTTTCCCTCGTTGTGATCAGGGGAATCGCGGCCGCCATTTTGACCGTGTGGTCACCAGGCGGCCGCTGTTTCGTTTTCAGCTGCTGGCCGCCATTTTGAATCTGGGCCTACTAGGCCATTCCTAGAAGCTGCGCGCCTTGACCTGGGGTGCCAGGTCCGTGCGGGGAACAGTTTTTTTGGACTGTTTTTCTCTGTGCTCGGAGGTCCGTTGGCGGCCGCCATTTTGCATATAGTTCAGGCTGTGTTGGCCCGGCCGGGCCTCAAGGCTTTCTCCTAGGCCGTGTGGCAGGCCACAAGGAGCAGTGGGCGGCTTTAGGGGGAGGTCCTTGGGCCGTCTGTCCCTCCATCTGTTCTAATTGTCATTATCAGGCCGATTTAGGCCTCACTAGGGGAATTAATACTTCTCCCTGGAGGGGGGGACAGTTTGTACCAGGCCCTGTTTATTGGAGTGAGAGGCTTGTTTGACCGTCTGTTATTGTTAGCCGTGGCCTTTAGCCACTGGGCCTATTCGGACAGGCTTACATCCTGTCTGGCTGTTCTGTCCTTGTTATCTGTAGTTCAGTGTGAGGAGCGGCTGCGTTCCATCTCTGGCTACTGATCTGCGTCCTTGGTTCCCATCTTTTTCTCACTAGTTATCCTATTGCAGGCTCTGTCTAGTGGCAATGGCAGACAGTTCCTCGCCGCCGGCTTCACAGGTCTCTGGTGCGCCCCCTGTGCAGTCAAAGCGCAGATCCACAGAATTGGAAGCAAGGGGTAAGAAAAAAGCCAAAACAAAACATCTGACTTCCAAAGAGACTTCTAAGTCAGCTGAGCACCAGGCACCAGGCACTGGAGAGGGAATTCTCCAAAGCACAGCGGCTCCTATCCAGTGGGGCTGAACCGGTTCCCCCCGCCCCACTGGATACTGACACCTTGGAGCTACCTTTGGCACCCATGCAAAAAGCCACCTGGATCAGTTCTCCTCTGGGGGCAACTGAACAGGCAGGTCCCTCTCACTCCTCTCCTTCCATTCAGCAAGGTTCCCAAGTCGTTCATGCTCCAGCGGTGGTTGGGGTTGCCCTTGGGGGCCAGGGGGCTGCGTGCTTCCAGAGCCAATTCCAGGCGTTCATGCACCATGCCTTTGTTCAATTCATGTCCTCCTCTAGGAGCCTGCAGGTTTCCTCTCAGGCCCTACCTCCCCCCACTAGCCCTACTTCTCTGCAGGGTTGTACCACGGCACCTGGTTCAGATGTCTCTGAATCTTCCTCTCAGGTGGGAGGAGGGGAGTCCATGGATTAGCTGACACCCCAATGTCAGAGGATGAGGAGGCGGCGTCCAATCA
Organism: Bothrops alternatus; assembly: GCA_034064705.1. Classification (NCBI taxonomy): domain Eukaryota; kingdom Metazoa; phylum Chordata; class Lepidosauria; order Squamata; family Viperidae; genus Bothrops; species Bothrops alternatus. The sequence continues at coordinate 1,585,401 of JARGCV010000048.1, read as the reverse complement.
GGCTTCTGCCTCCTGTCTGTTTGACCCTGCTGTCTTCACGTCTCTCCTGTTGAAAGCCTGTGCCACTACCAATTTGACCTCAGTTCAGGAGGAAAAACCTACTACTTTGGCAGATAAGGAGTCTAACCCTTTATTTGCGGTGAAGGTCGTAGACCATAAACAAATCTTTTGTCCCTTCGTGTTCCGGGATGCGGTTGAGGCCCAGTGGTCTTCCCTGTCCACTACTCCCAAGGAGAGCAGTATGGAGAAGAAGTTGTACAACATCTCTCCATCCTTTGCTTCCCTGTTAGCCGTTCCAACTGTTGATTCTTCTTTAATTTCCCTATTTTCTAATTCCGCCGTCTCAGATGATTTGGCAGAGGTCATGACAGCGGAGGACAAGAAATTTGAGTTCGCCTACAGAAGAGCTGCAACCTCAGCTTCTTTCTTCGCCAAAGCGTCCATCATGTGGCTCCGTGAGCTTCAAACATTGGTTCCTCCCGATCAGGTCAGAGTGCACCAGACACTTGTCAAGCTGGTGGCGGCCTCGCAATATATGGCAGACACATCCCTTCACTCGGCTAAGTGCTCGGCCCGTTCTATCGGTGCCACAGTGGCCCCCTGCAGGCTTCTGTGGTTAAAACAGTGGAGAGCGGATTTAAAAGCCAAATGGCGTCTCTCCACGTCCAAGTACACTGGCACGGATTTGTTTGGCTCTATCCTTGAACCACATGTGATCGAGGGTAAGGACAAGCGCAAGGTCATTGTGCATCCCTCTAAGAAATCCAACAGGTGGCTGCAGCAGGATTCCTGCAGACAGTCCTTCCGCCCTTCAGGTTCTTGGGAATGGTGGCAGCCCTTTCGGGCAGGGCAGTCCTGGGATTGGCCCAGAGGTTCGTGTTCCTTCCCCCAGAGGCAGGACTGTCAGGACCGCCCGAATACCGAAGCCAGGGGTCAGTCTCAGGCAAAACGTCCCTTCAGAGGTTCCGGGGGTCGCCCCTTCCGGCGCTCTAAGTGACGCCATCAGGGATTTTCCGATAGGAGGGTGCCTGGAATGGTTTTATCAGGTCTGGGAGCAGACCACCACCGACTCGTGGGTCAGGGACACCGTCAGACGTGGCCTGGCTCTCGAGTTTTATGCGATCCCTTACGATCATTTCCTTCAGTGCCCAGTGTCTCGAAATCCCTCGAAGGCACGTCTAGTATCCACCGCCATCAAGCATCTCCTAGATATCAGGGCCATAGAACCCGTACCAAGGGGTCAGGCTGGAACAGGTTTTTACTCCATCCTGTTCATGGTCCCCAAGGCATCAGGAGGATGGAGGGCGATACTAGACTTAAAGGGTCTGAACCGTTTCTTAGTGTACAGATGGTTCAAGATGCAGACCCTAAAGTCAATACTGGCTGGTATCAGGAAGGGGGATTTTCTCTCTTCCATAGACCTCACAGAGGCTTACCTCCACATTCCAATCTCCCAGGAGCATCGCAGGTTCCTGCGATTCTGCTACGCACACCGGCATTATCAGTATCGGGCCCTCCCGTTCGGCCTTTCTTCGGCCCCACGGATCTTCACGAAGGTCTTAGCGGTCTTGGCGGCCCACCTTTGGATGATGCCGGTGCGCGTACAGTGCTACCTGGATGACATTCTTGTACAGTCCAGGTCCCGTCGGTCAGCAAAAGCGGATCTGCTGACCACCATCCAGATTCTTCAGAACCACGGTTTCTCAGTGAATTTTGGGAAAAGCCACACCTCTCCCACAAAACATATACTCCATCTACAGCAGTGGTTCTCAACCTTTTTCAGGTTGAGACCCCACTTGCGCCGCCCATGCGCAGCGCGACCCCGACGCACACGCGTGCGACAGGCCGATCTGTGCATGCGCGGCATGCGCACGACAAAAAAAAAACAAAAAACCCAAAATGGCGGACCGCGATGGGCCAATCCGCGCATGCGCGGCGCGTGCGTGACAAAAACAAAACAAAACAAAGAAAAACAAAATGGCGGACCGTGGTGTCCAGCGACCTTGCGAAACAGTCGTTCGACCCCAAATGGGGTTGTGACCCATAGGTTGAGAACCGCTGATCTACGGGCACTGATAGATTCCGAACATTGCTGGGTCTATCTATCCCAGGAGCGACGGTTGAGCATTCGGAAATTAGTTTCCCAGATCCGGGGTGCGAGGAGGGTTCCTCTGGTCCAGTTGTCCCAGCTCCTGGGAAAGATGGTGTCTTGCATGGGTATAGTTCCGTGGGCACGGCTACACTCGAGGGGTCTCCAGTGGTTCTTGCTTCCCTTTCAGAAGCAGAACCTCAGCGCCTCCTCCCGGAGGGTCCAGGTCCCGTTTCACGTCCTTTCATCCGTCCAGTGGTGGTCCTCCTCGGCCATGTCCAAAGGGACCGTATTCAAGGAACCCCTCAGGATCGTCCTGACCACGGACGCCAGTCTATTCGGTTGGGGGGCTCATCTCCAGACCCATTTGGCCCAGGGGCGTTGGTCCAGGGCGGACCTCAGGCAGAACATAAATTGGCTGGAGCTCAGGGCGATTCATCTGGCCCTCCGTCATTTCTCTTCCCTAGTGTCAGGCAAGCATGTCCTAGTGCTGACGGACAACGTGGCGGCCAAGGCTCATGTCAACAAACAGGGGGGAACACATTCATGAGCACATCTCGTGGGAGGCAAACCAACAGGCAGACTCCCTGAGCAGGGTGACTGTGGACCACTCTGAATGGCGTCTGGACACGGGTCTGTTCAAGTTGATAGCGAATAGGTTCAGCAGGCCTTGCCTGGATCTCTTTGCCTCCCCGTCCAATGCCCAACTCCCCAGATTCTTCACCAGGTTTCCGACCAGGGGGGCTGAGGGGACGGACGCCCTCTGGTGCAGGTGGCCCGAGGGGCTGCTATATGCTTTCCCTCCCCTTCTGCTGATACAGGCCACCATCTGCAAGCTGTTACTGGAGCGAGCGGAAGTAATATTGGTTGCTCCATATTGTCCTCGGCGCTCGTGGTTTGCAGATCTAGTGGATCTGTCCCGGTCTCCACCGTGGAGGCTCCCTCCGAGCCAAGTGGCTCTCACTCAAGGGGAGCTCTGCCATCCAGACCCTCAGTGGCTGCAATTAGCCGCTTGGCACTTGAACGGTAGTGTCTAGCTAGGCAGGCTTATTCCTCAGAGGTGATCTCTATGATCCAGGCCTCTAGACGTCCCTCAACAAATCAGATTTACGATGCAACTTGGAAAAATTTCTGTCAGTGGTGCACTTCACGTAATTTGGATCCTCTTTCAGTGATTGTCCCTAACATCTTAGATTATCTGCTAGAGGGCATTTCCAAGGGTTTGTCCACTAACACCATCCGCAGACAGGTTGCGGCCTTGTCTACGGTTCTTACCTGTGATAATTTGGGTCCTCTTTCTCACCACCCAGCGATCTCCGCTTTCCTTAAAGGGGCGGCAAACTCTGGTCCTCCCACGGTACTTAGATACCCATCTTGGGATCTGCCTACGGTATTGCAGGCCTTGACCACGGCTCCTTTCGAGCCCCTCCAATCTTGTTCTCTGCATTTTCTCTCCTTGAAGGTGGCCTTCTTGGTTGCTATTACTTCAGCCAGGAGGATCTCAGAGTTGGCCGCCGTCTCAGTCAGGGAAGATCTCTGTATCTTCCATCAGGACAGAGTGGTCCTTAGATTAGACCCCTTGTTTATCCCCAAAGTTAACACTGGCTTCCATAGATCTTTGGATCTCATTTTACCTAGTTTCTGCTCTACTCCTTCTCATAGGTTAGAACGCCAATGGCATAAGCTGGATGTGCGCAGGGCTCTGCGCATTTATATAAAGCGGGTCTTTTCGCAAGTCGGAGGCCTTGTTTGTCTCTTTTCAACCATCTGCCATTCCACCATCGGCAGGTGGATCAGGGCTTGCATTGCTAGGGCTTATGCCTTCCAGTCGCTTCCTGTCCCAGCCCGTGTCACGGCTCACTCCACACGTAGTGCAGCAACCTCGGCGGCCTGGTCTACCCAGGCCTCTGTAGAGGAAATTTGTAGGGCAGCATCCTGGTCGTCCCCGTCTTCATTCATTACACATTACAAAATTGATAGGTTTGCCGCGGCGGACGCCACATTTGGCAGACAGATTCTTCAACAGGTCGTTTCCTCTAGGGAGATACCAGCCTAGACTTTTCCCACCCTAAGGGACATGGGGGGCTTTGGTATGTCCCAATCAGTGGATTCTACATCCACCATGCTGGAGAAGGGGCGTTGTTTTACCTGAACGCCTTTTCTCAGCATGGTGGTGTAGAATCCACTCCCTCCCTTGGTCAGGTGTCTAGGCCTGTGTGTTGTCATTTTTTTGGTATTTTTTGGAGTCATTGTGTCAGAGCTTTCCAGGATCCTTCGCCTCGTCAAAACTGGGAAGACACACCCAAGGGGAGGCGTGTCTAAAGCTCTGACTTAGTCTCTCTGAGCAGGAAGGCTGAAATAACCCAATCAGTGGATTCTACACCACCATGCTGAGAAAAGGCGTTCAGGTAAGACAATGCCCCATCTATGTTACAGTGCATTAAAAGTGCACTTAGGAACAAAATTAAACTAAATTAAACTTCTAAAAATCTATACTTTCAAATTCTACTCTTTCTTTGCAAGATCCGAATGCAATTCAAAGTGTTGGTTATGACCTATAAAGCCCTACATGGCATCGGACCAGGTTACTTGCGGGACCGTCTGCTGCCCCATGAAACCCAGTGACCGGTTAGGGCCCACAGAGTCGGCCTTCTCCAGGTCCCGTCAGCCAGACAGTGTCGCCTGGCGGGGCCTAGGGGAAGAGCCTTCTCTGTTGCGGCCCCGGCCCTCTGGAATCAACTCCCCCCGGAGATCCGTACTGCCCCCACCCTCTCCGCCTTTCGCAAATTATTAAAGACCCATCTTTGCCGACAGGCCTGGGGCAGTTAACACCTTGTCCCAGCCAGTGTATGTATGTTTGCATGTCTGTTTTGGGTGATTGGTTTTTAATTAACGGGTTTTTTACAATGTATTTTCATTTTAGATTTTTTCATGTTGTATCCATGTTGTGAGCCGCCCTGAGTTCTTGGAATAGGGCGGCATAGAAATCTAAATAAATAAATAAATAAATAAATAAATAAATAAATAAATCTTAATGCAAAAGCAGATTTTATATACACATTTATGTTGCGGGTTGATTAGATTTATTCACCCCAGCACAAACAGCTATATTGTTTACTGCTTTAAATATCTGATCATGTGTAAGTGGATGACTCAGAGCAAAATTTTTAAAGTGTGGAAACAGGGACTTTTGCTGTGAGCTGTGATTGACATCCCCATTCACCCCATCCACCAAATTCTTTGTTCAGATTCCAGGAAGGATTACCTGGTGTCCTACTTTCCATCTGTATTCTGCTACTGTTTTGCATAAAACAGGCTTAAGGCTGGTATAACTAAAGGCTTCTCTGTCCCTGCTTATGAGACTCACAGTTTCATTTCTAGTAGCTCAAGAAAGTTCTGTGCCCTTTGATAAAGATGTATAATTAATGTAAATTGGTCCTGTTGTTTATTTGCTGATGTTTAATAAATAAGAACTACATTTTTGTTAGCCATACTGAGTGCAGGCATGTTTGCTCTGATCTTGATATAGGGATTGACTAGGAGCATGTGGGTACAAATTAAAATGAAAAACGTCCACAATAATTTCCCAATAGAAATTTCATCCAAAAAACAAAATATGTGTTGCAATATCATGATACAAGCTCCATTTCCAGAGAGGATGTTTCAGCACAAGATGGGGAGGGGGGAGTTTGCAACATGCTGGGACAATGTATGTTCATCATTTGCTACCCCTTGTCCCCCCACTCCCACCCCCACAGCAGCTTTGTGTACTCCTCTCCCAGCTTCCTACAAATGACTGCTGAGGCTCTTGTTTGATAACTATAGCTATAAAAGAAACTTCAGAAATGGGTAAAGCAATTCTCCCAAAGCAGGACAACCTGAGATCCAGCGTATCAAATGGACATATTCTTTTAGGGATCTGAACTGCAAAGTCTCCAACCATTGGGACCACCGTCACCTTGAAAAAAATATAATGTAACACAGTTTGTAATGTTTAGTTAGGCTTAGTTAAAAGGGCCAGGGTGGTGCAGTGGTTGGAATGCAGTATTGCAGGCTATTTCTGCTCACTGCCCGCAGTTCAATTCTCACTAGCTCAAGATTGACTCAGCCTTCCATCCTTCCAAGGTTGGTAAAATGAGGACCCAGATTGTTGGGGGCAATATGCTGACTCTGTAAACTGCTTAGAGAGGGCTACAAAACACTATGAGGTGGTATATAAGTGTTATCAGCTGGAAAAAGAACAGATACTTACAGGACCGCCTTCTGCCACATACTTCTCTACAACCGGTGAGAGCGCACAGGGTTGGCCTCCTCCGGGTCCCGTCAGCGAAACAATGTCATCTGGCGGGCCCTAGGGGGAGGGCCTTCTCTGTTGTGGCGCCCGCCCTCTGGAACCAACTGCCTCCTGAAGTCCGCGTTTCTCCGACTCTCCCGGCCTTCCGGAAAAATCTAAAAACTCATCTTTGCCGGCAGGCCTGGGGATGACTGTGGTTGATTGTTGAATTGAATGTGTGTTTTTTTTTATTGATTTTTTTTTAGATATATTTGTTTGGGTTTTTTATGGTACTTCACTGTTATATATATGTTGTTAGCCGCTCCGAGTCCCTTGGAGAGGAGCGGCATACAAACCCAAATAAATAAATAAATACTATGGCTCACTAGTATGGTCTAGAAACAAGATGTAAATGGCCATGAAGTAAATCTGTAGGCAACCTTCAAATTATGAACAAAAAAAACCTACAAAAGAATAGGATCGCCTAAAATGGATCATAACAAGATTCAGGGGAAAAAATTGCTGTCCGTGTGAAATATATAACTACTATATCACTTACAAATGTTTGGTCTCCAAACAATTCTCACACTTTTTTTATCAGACGATGATCCTAACAAACTGAGATTTCGATCAGATAACAGGAAGTAATACAAGGTCTTAATTCATTTACAGCATGAGGCTGGAAAGAACAAAGTCCATATTCTCCCATAGGCCTATGCAGGCATACTTTTTTTAAACATACAGTTATATGGAAAAAAAATGCCATTGAATGTTATGGTGAGAATTATATATAAAGGAAGCCTGAGTGTACAGATAACATTAAAATTTGGTGCCTGTTTCATTTATTTCATATATGAAGCCATGTATGCAATGATGATGTACAAGGTGGAAGTGTAACTTCAGCATCCAATCAACTACATTAAAAATATATTTTGGACCAATTGTATGTACTACATTTTAAAAAAAACAGGATTAATTTGGGTCAGTCCTCCTTGAATAAATCTTACATATTTTTCCTTACCTTATCACATATCAATCAACACTTAGATTCCAAAAGTATGCCACGCCCCACTCAGAAAATAAATCTGAAGACCTCCGTTCTTTAATGCCTATCAGTTGGTAAAAAGTTATATAACCATTTCTAAGACTCTAGGTCAGTGGTTCTCAACCTTTTTCAGGTTGAGACCCCACTTGCGCCGCCCATGTGCGGCGCGCACGCAATGAAAAAAAAACAAAAAAACCAAAATGGTGGACCGCGACGGGCCGATCCGCGCATGCACGGCGCACGTGCAACGGCCCGAACTGCGCATGCATGGCGCGCGCGTGACGAAAAACAAAACAAAATGGCAGACTGCAATGGGCCGATCCGCGCATGTGCAGCGCGCACGCAACGAAAAAACAAAAAAAACAAAACGGCGGACCGCGGTGTCCGGCGACCCCCGCGAAACGGTCGTTCAACCCCAAATGGGGTCGCGACCCATAGGTTGAGAACTGCTGCTCTAGGTCCCCTGAGCTACAGTCAGGGACGGAATCCCGAAACAAAGATTTGGGGCAACAATGAATCTTTCCAATTTTGTCCTGCTTAAACTATTCCCTGAGAGCAGCATAAAATCTTCCAGAAAGTCACAAATAACCACTGAAGAGTATCCAGGTATCTGTATATTATTCTTGCCTTAGCTGAAATCAATGTTCATGACTCCCCCATCAGAAACATACTAGGTAAGGGTGGAATTTATGAGGAAACAGCAAGCTGAAAGCCATGGCTCAGTAAATGTAATATTAATGCATATCTCAAATTTACTTCAATATACCCGTATGACAATCTGGGTTTCTAGAAACATGACTTACGGATAGGCGAGTCAAAAGTCAACATGGAGGGGGGCATATGCATGTCTTTATGTCTAGCAAAAACCAAGCACAGCATTGCACAAAGAACCTCATGACAAGCTGTCAAGTCTGAGGCTACTAGTGGCAAAGTTTGAGGGTGGTGGTGTTACTGCTTATAGACCTGGATAACTTTCCATCAAGGAAGTGTGAATTCTGTTTTGTATCAGAGAATTCTACAGGAAAATATTCATCCTTCTGTTTGTCAGATGAAGCTGCACCCTGTGCCTGAATGTGTCATACAGTAAAATAACAATTCATAAATAATAAAACATGCAAACAAGTCTGCAACAAAAGGGATGAAGAAAAACAAATCCCGTGTTTTAGAATAGCCATCTCAAAGTCCAGGCTTAAACTCCTTAGAAAGGTGGCATGGCTTGAAATGGTAGCAAACTCTCAAATGTTACTTAGTTGAAGTAGCGTGCAAGGGAGGATGAGCAAAATTCCCAGGCAGTGATTTGAGAGATTGATCACCAGTTGCAAGAAACATTTGGCTGTTTTTATTGCAGCCAAAGGTGATGCAACCCATTACTGATGTAAAAGAGGTGATTACTTTTTCTCAGCTGCTGTGTTGCATATTAGGTGACTTTGTTTATGAACAAATGAAATAAGCACCAAACGTTGGCACTCTTTCCTCACTCAGGGCTCATCCAATTGGCTGGTTTGAGGTACAAAATTTGCTCTCTCCCAACAGCTGGTTTCTATTGTTCCTCTGTAATGAGACTGACAAGTGGAACTGTCCTTACAATTTTAATGTGGGACCAATAATAGGCAACTCTTGGGGGCTGCATTTCTTCTTCCACCAGCATTACAACTTCTAACTACTTACTAGGAAAAACAGCTTTAAATCAACTCTTAATACTGTAATAGATTGGGGTTGGTTGACAGGAGCCTGTGAATCAGAAACCTGACACTATTCATTTAGCACTCGCTATAGCCATGTTGACAATTTAATAATAATACTGAAATTAAAACAAGTTTTCAAGTTGCCCAAGTGACAGTCTGTTATCATAGTTGTCTGCCACTTGGTCTAGTCCTAAACACCTGTCTGACATTATTTTGGGAGAACAATAAACACATGTTCTCCTAAAATATTATTTATAGATGAGGGACACAAACAATGGGGTGACATAAGAGGGAATACTTGGAGAGTGTTAGTTGAGCACTATCCCTCTTCATGAAGCATATTTTGACTAGATTGGTATAAAATCACAATGAAGAGTTCAGTCTACTGCTCTTCTGACTACATACAATGGCACAGCAGTGGAGATCATGGTGATCTTGCTGTCAGTCTTCATAGCAATCTTGCATTGTTCCTCCTTCTGGTTTTGAAAGATATTTCTCAAAAGAGAAGTCTAGTACTTCTCTTGTTGTTCCTTTTTTTCTTGTTGTTCTTTACGTTTAGTAGTTGCCCGCGTTTGCCGTTGATCTTTAGGTATCTCTACTTCCAGGGGCTGAAAAATATCAATACTCCACGCAGGCAGCTCCAATACATCTTTATCAACTCCTGTTGCACCAAGAGGCTGTGAGTCTGGAAACTGTATAAATTCTTTTGGCTCCTTGTCTCCTTCTTTTGGTGGTTCTGTGCTTTTTGGTGTTGGAGATGGGGGTTTACCAGCCTGCATCACATTCTCAAAAAAATCTTTTGCTTTGCCAATAGAATTCAAGGGTATCTGTTACCCTGATAAGATAATGATACCGGTAGTCCAGCTGGGGCCTCCCACCTGTATTGTAAACCACGGCTTTTAAGTTCAGCCACCAAAAATGCATAATCTTTTCTTGCTCTTAACATCTTTGGAGGAATCTCCTTCAAGATCACAACCTCTTGACCAGCAACAGTTAATTTCTTGTTATAAGATATTGTAAGAACATGATTTCTGAATCTCCTTGTAACAAAGTAAATCAAAATATCTCTGGGTACTTCTCACAAGAGCACTGAACACATGTTTTGAAAGATGTCTAGCTTTGATTTATAGATAGAAACAGAATCAGAAAGCACATGAATATTTCTGTGTACATAGGGTACTTTTAAAACTATTTCATTAAATTAGAACTCCATTTGCTTTTTCACATACAGGAATGCAATTCCAGCCGTTCTGAACTGGCATTTGAAGTCATATAGGAACAAAGCTTAGTGCAAGCTCTTTATACAGCTGGGCCCAGCTGATTTCACATTAAGGCTCATAATCTGACATGTGAAAGCCTAAGGAGATTCTGAGCATGGGGGAGGGAGCAGTAGGTTGCACATAGACTTTCAACATTTCATTTTATGTATGCATTGATCCGTACATTTTAGCTTTAAGCATTCATCTTAACATTCATAACAATGCTAGATATTATGAAATGTATAACCTCACTGTCTTCTATTTCAAGCATCTGAGCATTTGATCAAGGGGCTTATTACTGCATTGCTTGAAAATTAAAAATAAAGGAACATGCAGTACTATGTTTGGAACAAAAGGCTAAAATAACACTGCAATGGGATTCCCTCTTGGACTCTTTAACTGAGTTTAGATCTTGTGTACATCACTGTATTTCAAACCGAATTGTTTCCTCTTTCCTGAAAGAAGAACTCATTGCCCTGTATTTTCAGACTTGCATTGGATAATTACAAGTTATGCAATTTATGCAGCACTATGTTGCAATTCCAGGTTAAAATTTGCATTTCAGATGTACCACAGATGATTCATTATTATTGCGTCAAATAAAATTTGACAGCAGGGACAAGATGAACAGTGGGGGCGGGTGGAGAGAGTAGAGTCATCAAGAGACAGAACATGCCGGAGCTAGAACTGAACTCCTCTAGATGCTGCTCAGCCAAAGAACTGTGCTGGAGGATTCACTGGTCTCACATCTGTCTGCTTACACTGTGTAGTAGTAATCACCATTCAGTGAAAAGTTGAGAAGTTGCTGTCAGTTAAAGGCAGAGATCGCTCCCTCTTCTGACCTCAAAAGGGATACCCATTTTCATAGATGTTTGGAACTGGTCCATTTCCAATTTGAGTGAGGGGTTTTTTTCTCCCCATCACACAGTGCCTTTTCTTCTCCTAAGCTATAGCTAGGCTTTCTCCCAGTTCTTATGTCTGTAGCTTAGTTGTTTCTTCCTGCTAATTCTTGCTAATATGTAACTTCTCGATAAAGGGAAATGGCATTTAGGACAGCCAAGCCCTTTTCTGAGACAGTCACTGATTTGTAATGTCCAATCCACATTTTGTACAGCTTGATTCAGCTTGTACTGAATTTATTTCCTCGTTTCTTTATTCAAATATTTGGGTTTTTGTTTTTTTTACTTGTACTACTATGTTAGCTTAAAATGAAGGGTTTTATATCAATAATATAAAGGGAAATGCCACCAAAGTAACTTGCTTTGGTACTCCAAACTTAAAAGATAACTACTTATAATGGCCCAAGCAAGCTGGTTGATCAATTTGTTTACTAATATACATATTTAAGTTGTAAAATGGAGTGCGGTATACTACTTGTGTAATTAATGACATATTACGTAATAGCTTTGGAATAACAAGGAATAAGCACACAGCTGCTACTTAACTGGAGTATGTAATTAAAAAGATTATTATAATCTTTTTTCAGTTTTCCAGGAAAATAGTAATGTCAAATTCTGGACTGCTGAGTAACCAAGACTTTGAATGCACAACTGAACAGAAGAGAGAAAACTGGACTTGCTGGTTCTCTGCTCACTCTCAGTCTCTCTTTTTGCCTCCGTCTGTCTGTCTGTCTGTCTGTCTATCCAGTGGTGGGATTCAAATATATGAATAACCGGTTCTCTGTGTGGAAGTCCATTCTGGGCCTGGGCAACAAAAAATTAGCTGAATCCCAACAATCTATCTATCTATCTATCTATCTATCTATCTATCTATCTATCTATCTATCTATCTATCTATCTATCTATCTATCTATCTATCTATCTATCCATCCATCCATCCATCCATCCATCCATCCATCCATCCATCTTTGATCTATATCTAACTTCTTATGTATGACACTTATCTTGTAAAACCCAACTCTGGACAGTCACCACCATCCTTTTATTGGTTTCAAGTCCCTTCAGTATTAGACTCTACAGCAGTGTTTCCCAACTTTGCCAATTTTTAAGACGTGTAGACTTCAGCCCCCTAATTCCTACTTGAAATTCACACATCTCCAAATTGCCAACATTGGGAAAGAGTGCTCCACAACACACAGAGCTGTGGTCTGTCTGAAAAACAAACAAAAAAGAACTTCTCATCTTCATTCAGGATTAAAACTCAGATGCACAATCACAGATCCAACTCAGTGAAACTTATTGAGGATTGACTGACTCATATACAAACAAACATGTTCAGATCTTTCTTCAAACCTTCCCATTCAAGACAGAAAACTCAAACTCTTAGCCAGTAGATCTTGTAACACAAAAGAGTATAGAAGGAACAGCCTGCCTATTTATGCCCAGCCTCATCACTACTATCAAATTAAGCCCTAGCAAACATCTGAACAGATTTCTCAAAACACAGAATATTGAACAAATTTTTATATGAACATTAAACCAACAAATTGTTTATTGTTAGTCATTAGGACCATAATGTGTCTCACCTTGATATTTTTTTCTATTTTTTTTAAAATGTGAAATTTAAGACGTGAAATACCAGAGCACAAAATCTTGCATCCCAGTCTGTTATTTTGGTATACTTAGTTTAACACAAGAGTTTGGCACACTAACTCTTAGGACAACATGCTGTTTCTAAAGGCCATTGTGTTCCATCATTTCTGGAAACGGACTCATGCCACTTCTGCTGCTGAAAAATAGTTATGTGCCTTCTGATCCTTTTGAGACAGGGATTAAAAACTATAAATTAAGTCTTAACACAGCTTTTTTTAAAAAATGAATCCTACCAAACCTTCATGCTCCAAGAAAATATTTCTAAGCCCCATCTACTGGGTGATATGGATAAAAGCTATCATATCATCATTATCATCATCAATTTAAATTCCAAATCCACTTAAGCAGACTCGTAATTTCTTGATCAATGGATGTAAACTGGGTATGTTTCTCTTCAACCTTGTAGAGAAGGACAACTGGCACTTGGAACTTAATGCTCTTTCTTTGATGGGTGATTGACCCAGTTGCACCTTCTCTGGTGGATGGATGGAACCAGGCTGTTCTTTTTGCTCTTCCTTTCCTATAGAAAAACAGAAGGGGCATCTTCTCGCTGGCCAAATGTTGTTTTCCTGGAACTGTGCAATCCTCTGGGAAGCTCAACTTACATTTGCTCTTTAGAAAAGCACAATGGCAGTCTTTGACTTGATCAAAAAAGGTCTGATCTTTCAAAGACTCTATTTGATTTACAGGTAATCACATTATGGACAAAATACAGGGCAAAGGAAAATAAATTGTGCCTTGTTGTCTTATATTTCTTTTAGCATCGAGTTCAGTAGATATATGGAATACTTGACACAGATATACACTAGTGAGCTTATCATTACACAGAGGAGTAATTGATCTTCATAAGATCCAGCCTCTGAGATCTATGTAAGGAATCTTCACACTCAACAGAAAAAGATAGGTGGTTGGGGCAGGCTGGAAGTAGCCTGTTGAGATATGCATATTCTATGTTCCTAGACATTGACATTAAATGCTTTCTCTCCCTGTAATCTATTTGCCATGCAACAGTCTTAAAACACTAAAGGAAATTAGCAAATTAGTTGAGAAGGTGATAGATGATATAGACATGGTTCATTTTTTCCTGATCTTTATATTTTCCAAGAATATTGAAGAAAAGGGAAACATGATGCTAAATAGTTGTGCACAATAGACAACTATCCCAAATTCTATTGTAATGAGTTTTTTAAAGTTAACATTTTATTGAGGGTTTTTTAAAGTTCTTTTGGCGAATCTGGGAGAGATTTAAATATTACAGAGCTGTTAACTACAAACAATTTTAATAAACAATGAAACAGTGAGACCATTCCTCTATAACATTTGGAGAACTTTTATGTACATAACCAGGAATACAGAATGTAAATGTTGGAAGTATTAGTTGAAAAGAATCTAATCCAACCCCCTGCCTGGTACAGGAACCCACTAGCACAGTATCCTAGTAATATTATTATTATTAATTGGATTTTTTAGATACTTGAACATATCTCCCTACAATCTTCTCTTCCTCAGACTAAACATACCCAGCATCTCTAACAGTTCCTTATACATTTATTTCTTCCAGGTTCTTCATTATTTTGATTACTATCCTTTGGATGTGTTCCAGTTGACAGAATTCTTCTTAAATATTATTTATTCTTAAATAAAGAGCTCCTCCTCCCATTTTTATTTTTAGTATTTTTATCAGTGAAACACAGCAAAGGATAGAAAAACCCTCCAATATATTATGATGATCAAAATAAAATAAGCATGATAAAAAAGAAAAAAAGGGGTAATTAACAAAATGAAAAGATAAAAGAGTCATATAATATTTATTGTATCAATATAAATTTAATAATGATTTAAAATTTATCATTAGATATACACCACATGGAAACATATTGTATGTTGTGTTCTAATAGTTAAATAATCTTTTCATTATTAGAACACAAAGACTTTTCAAAGATAATTAACATACCATGAATCCATTTTTTTTCAGATCACATTCTTTCTGTTTAGACAAAATTAATCTTCTTTGCCATGCCTTGTGCTCTGTAGAGCCAAGGCTATTCATGAGATAACAAATTCCATGTTTTGGAATATAGTTCAACATCATGCTAAGTTAAATATCCATCTAACGAAAGAAGAGTTCCAACTTCTGTTGTTGCAGTATCCTGATCACTGAATTGTCTTAGTCTCCTCTTCCCAGAGTTCCCACAGCTTTTACCTCTTCAACCAGTTCTTTCCTGTTAGTTACAATCAGATCTAAGAGATTCAATAGATAGATAGATAACCTTTATTGTCATTTTTTACTGTGGGCACAATGGCACACATTAAAAATGAAATTTAGTTGCTTGCTCTCAAAGTGTACACATACATAACACACATTTAAACATACTATATACAACATGTATAGATCTACACTTTACATATAACTAACATATAAATATTAATCACTGTCCATCTTGAATACATAACAGGAGGAGGAAGCTTTAGAGTTCACAAGATTAATACTGTATGGAACAAAGCTGTGACTGAATCTGGATGTTCTGCTTTGGCTACTGCGAAGCCTCCTCCCAAAAGGTGACAAGGAAAACAGGTTGTGAAGAGGATGTGTGGTGTCCCAGACAATCTTGCGGACCTGCTCAAGCAACTCTTCTGTGCTATGTCCTGGATGGAAGGGAGGGAACTGCCAATGATCTTTTCAGCCATCCTCACCACTCTTGCACTGCTTTCCTGTCTGAAGCAGTGATGCTTCCAAACCAGACTGTGATGCTGAATAACTGGATGCTCTCGATTGTCCCTCTGTAGAAAGTGGTAAGGACAGGGGAAGGAAGATGTGCTTTTCTCATGCGACACAGAACATGCAGAAGCTGCTGTGCCCACTTCACCAGTGTCTCACTGTTCAGCGACTAAGCCAGCCTACTTGTTAACTGCACACCCAGGAGTTTGATGCTGGTAACCATCTCCACAGGTGAACCATTGATGCACAGAGGAGCATGGCTGTGCCTGCTTTTTCTGAAATCGACAATGATCTCTTTGGTTTTTCCAGTGTTTAAAACTAGGCTGTTCTCCTTACACCAGCTCATCAAACCCTCAACCTCCTTGTGGTAAGCACCCTCATTGTCATCTTGAATAAGGCCCACTACTGTGGTAACATCCGTAAACTTCACAGTATGGTTGGTGGCAAACCTAGCACAACAGTCATGGGTCAACAGGGTGAACAGCAGCGAACTTAGGATGCAGCCCTGAGGAGAACCTGTGCTCAAGAAAATGGTATTAGAGGTATTTGTTCCAGCTCACACATACTGGGGCCTGGTAGTAAGAAAATCAAGAATCCAGTTGCACAAAGGAGTGTTTAAGCCTAAAGGGCCTAAAGGGCTTAAGCCTTGGTGGTTCTTCAGTCTTCTAGAAAATTAAATCAGTCGGCAAGATTACTAAGGAATTTTTGTATGTCCCCCCCCCCAATCTTTGCCGAATGGTTTTCACTTCTCCTTCTTTAAAATGTCATCACTTTTCAGGAGGACATTATCCAGATCTTCTACTTGGCATGACAGTCTAGCATTCCCCTAATTCTCAATTGATTTTTCTTTGTTTATAATATTTCTTTCCAACATCCTAGTAGTTAAAAAAAAATAAAAACAGAAGTTTCTTTGCCAGCTGTGCATTTCAGCATGTCCAGATGGATATAGTCAGTCTGATTATACTTATGAGTAGATGATTGATTGATGTCAAGGATGTAAAAAAAATCCCTTGACCATTATATAGACACCTAGTGAGCTTTCATGACCAAAGGTTAAATAAAACTTGAGTCTCCCCAAGCCTACTCCAATATGTTAATGACTTTACTACTCTGATTCTCCAGATAGTCCATTCCTTTGATGGAACAAAATTCAAGACGGTAAAAACCAATTAACAAAATATATTCTCAAACATAATTTCACCATTGTGGGTTATTATATATACTTGGAGACACCCACCCACTGACTTCAATGTATATTAAAAAAATGGGGAGAAATTGTGTTAACATAGGATACTGTCAAAAGGAATAAAAGTAATAATAGTTTGTGAAACTTGTATGCTACCCATTTCTCAGGGCTTAAACTGGTGATTCAAGTACAGTAGATGAATATCATGGTCCTAGTTATTTTTAGGATAAAACAAAACAATGTTCTTCCACTGCACTGATAAGACAAAAAAGTTGTAATAATTCAGGGGTGTCAAACTGCCGATGCATCATGCCGAAAGCGCGCCCACCCCATTGCCGGTCATGTGATGTTGTGAGTTTGACATCCCTGTAATAAGTCATTGTTGCCTTCTAATTTTTATCATTAAAGTGTTGCCTGGCATGCCTTAGTGGGGTCTTTTCTGTAACAGCACTGATAGTTGCAGGCAAAAAAAAAAAAAAAGGGTGGATGGCTGATCAGAGACAATTGTCAGAAACCATCTTCATCCCATAGCTCCACAGAGACAAAGAAAGGATTATACTGGCAATCTCTGTTGCTTTTTGGTTTTGAGATTTGCTTCCACAGGCAATGGAAAGGGGTTGTCTAATTAACAGGATTTAAGAGGAGCTAGAATGTATCTCAGCATGTGACTGAAAAAGCTTGGTTAATACTTGGATGAAAAATCATTAATCTTAGACTGAGATTTTAAAAACAAACAAACAGACAAACCATCCTGTGTGAAAGCCAGGGCAAAGCACTTCTGTACAATTGTCAAAAAGGCTACATAGATATTCATGGGGTCACCAAGTTTAAGCTTGACTCAACGGCATACATACCGGTAGGAACTGTTCTGGCTTTGTTGCACTTCCTTTTCAGCATCCTGTGAAGAAACATCCATCAGAGCTACTCAGAGCTACCCTAGGGTGGGTTTGTCTGCCCATCGACCACCAACTTCATTTGTACATCTCTCCAGTTGCCTTAATGTGAAATAATGAAACCTGTGGGAAAATACCAGAGCAGAAATCTTTCCAGAGAAAATGACGGTAAACCATTCCCTGATTGTGCAATTGGCTAAATCTTGAAAAGACAAGAAGGGAAACGGCTTAGCTGCTTGGCAGCCATTTCTCTTACTTCAAGGGATAGGAGAATAATTGAAATGGACAAATTTCAGGGAAACTGGCAAAGAAAAAAACTAAATTTAACATTCTTTGGGTTTTGGACAACATGACCATGAGGAAAAGTGGGGCATCTTAACAAAAGGGTACATTTCAGAATGTTATTAAAATTAACAATGTAAGCCAATTTCCTCTCTTTCTACAAATAAAAGAGCACTGAACTATATCCTCCTCCTTTCCCCTGCCTTCTTGGATACATGAGGATAAGATGGTATAGTTTAAAAAAGGGAAGACAGAATTGCCAGATGTGAAAGAAGCTCAAGAAACGAATAGAGTGGGGAAATGCAAGCCATAAAAATGTCTAATTATTATTATTATTATTATTATTATTATTATTATTATTATTATTATTATTATTATTATTATTAAATTTCTATGCCGCCCTATTCCGGAGAACTCAGGGCGGCTCACAACATGATAGAAATTACAATAAAATACATAAATATAAAAACCCTTAAGTTAAAAAAGAAACCAATCATTCCACAAACATACACACAAACATACACTGGCTAGGGGCAAGGTGTTAGCTGCCCCAGGCCTGCCGGCAAAAGTATGTTTTAAGCAATTTACGAAAGCTTGTCCTTCCCTTCCAAAAAAAAAAAAATACCTCTGATTCTTCCCATAACAGACCACCTGACCTTGCTTCTAAGAGATAAAGGATATAACATTTATAGATTTTAAACAGGAAACTTTGCCAGGATAGTATTAGCTTAAGGGAGAAAGTATTATTTCAAACTAATTATGGCCGAGCACCATCTCACTCATGGGCTGGGGATGAAATAAAGACAGCATTCATGGATTTGTTTCTTTGTGGAATTTGTCTAACCATCTGAGACTGAAAATCTAGGCAATTTGCAAGGAAAATTGATGTTGTAGGAATAAATGATTGTGCTGTAGTAAATGCAAGGGGTGGGACTTAGTTTTGCTAAATATGATAAATAGCGTCTTTATTTTACCAGAACTGAAAACTTTGATTAATTACTTTAACTATGGGATCTATCATGAGATTTAGCCTTTTCTCCCTGGTGAACTTTTCCAAAAGTTAGCCTTTGCTGGGCCAACAGAAAGAGCTTCTGGCATTCGATTCATTATCCTGCATCTTTATATTTTTTTGTATATTGTGCTGGTAGCTGGTGTTTTGCAGTGCAGAAAGGACTGCAAAAATAATTAGGAATAATGAAACATAATTTTAGGAACCGTGGTAATTACAGAGGCGCAAAAATAACTTTGCAAATGTGGGCTCGTAAAGGGGTACCTCTATACCACCAGTAGGAGTATCGAATTTATTTTACTGGAAGGAACCCACCCCCAATTTCAAAGTATTTTTAAAATCCTAAAAAATGCCATATTTGCCCCTCCAGGAACATCACTGCCACTCCCTCTATGCCCCTTCTGCCACATACTTCCCTACGACCGGTGAGAGCACACAGGGTTGGCCTCCTCCGGGTCCCGTCAGCGAAACAATGTCGTCTGGCGGGCCCTAGGGGGAGGGCTTTCTCTGTTGTGGCACCCGCCCTCTGGAACCAACTGCCTCCTGAAGTCCGCGTTTCTCCCACTCTCCCGGCCTTCCGAAAAAATCTTAACACTTATCTTTGCCGGCAGGCCTGGGGATGATTGTGGTTGACTGTTGAATTTGAGTGGGTGTTTTATTGTATTTTTAGATATTTCTTGTTTGGGATTTTTATTGTAATTTGTTGTTTATATATATGTTGTTAGCCGCTCCGAGTCTCCGGAGAGGAGCGGCATACAAGCCCAAACAAATAAATGTAAGAGATTCCCACCCTTTTCTAAAGATTTTTTTAATTAAAACTTTTAAACAAGAAGATTAAAAACTAACACAAACTGTACACATGTTGTTCATAGTATGTTTAGGTGTGTGTCATGTATGTGTTTCACTTTGAGAGCAGGCAACTAAATTTCATTTTTGATGTGTGCCCACAGTAAAAAAAATGACAATAAAGGTTATCTTATCTTATATAAAGTAAAAAAGAAAAAACAAAAACAAAAATCAGGAAAAGAGAAGACAATAAAACAACAATAGAAGAAAAGGAAAAAAGATATAAAGAAGTGGCTTCTAAAATTCTTCACAGCATTTATTAAGTACTAATATATTTTACTCTCTCTGTCTAAAGGTACATCATCTTACTCTTCTTTGTTTAATCTTTGTCTCATCATCAAAATTCTATTTTTACACAAAAAGTCCATAGGAAGCTTCCAGACATCAATAAATGTAGATAACGTTTTTTTTCTCTAATAAAAAAAGTCAATTTATCTATTTCAACAAAATCTGTTAACTTCACCAACCATTCCTCCATAATGGGTAGTGCCAAATGTTTCCATTAATTCCCACCCTCTTCTTAAAATAACCCTGACATTTTGTGCCATTTGATGATCTTTCAAGATCGCAGTCCCCTTTTAAATATATATTTTAAATGTATTTAATTTGGAATATATACTTCACCTGTAGATATCACATTCAAGTTTGTCTAATCCAGAACAGTATGTAAAATTGCATCAACAGTAATTCATACTACTTAGCCGAAATAATGTACCACTGTACCAAACCCAGCATCAATGTATCTTAAATCTTTGCCATGATGCTAGTTTAAAGAGAGACCATCCACAATGCAGAATCTTATTATTTTAAAGTGGAATAAATAACACAGGTCATTAGGTTGAATTGTGTTCTCACTGTTTACACATAGTTACTCAGCAGGTTGGCCATAACTGTCTTCCACACCACATCACCCTCCCCGCCCCTGGCAATAATATCTATGGGGCCATTTAAATTTCAGTACTTGTTCAGCAGCATCTGTGCATTCCATATGCTACATCAGAGAATGCAATTTTCGGAATGCTACATAAAATCCTGCATTTTTTGCTACTTTGGATGCATATGAAATAGTTTGAAGGTTTCCTGGTTTTTTCCTTGCTTGTTTTTGGTTGCTCCTGGTTTGCTGAACTTTGCAACATGTTTATTCTGATGGGACATTACCCCTTCTCAGTCTCAGTTGGGTAGGCATATCCTTCCTCATCCATTAAGGCTACCTTGTATATTATAGCAAACTGAGATGTACTACAGGTCCATTCGTGTGTTGTACTCCAATACTGATGATGTGAATGCACACGTGTGCTTTTCCTTTCATCCATGCAAGGAATTTTTTCGATACCTCCAAATGCAAATGAACTTTACTGATTTCAACCACCACCGTCCCATTCGTATTAGCGAGTCTACTCAAAATGCCAAAGGAGACTCATTAGTTAGCTGTTCTTTTGCTCATTAAACCAGTGGATCTTCCAATCACATAAACTCCTGCTTTCCCTGTTCAGTGCAGATTCATAGGGAGCTATTGGCAATACAGAATTCTTCCCATCTTCGGTTCCAGCAAAAATGTTGACCACAGTAATCCTATGGATCTGATACAGGTCACTTAGTGAAGAGACAAGTAAAAAGGAGCTGGACCCTTGTCACAGGTTCAAAGCTTTATAGGATAGGGCAGTGGTTCTCAACCTTTTCTTTACCATAGACTCCCTTTAAATATCTTTTGTGGCCACAGATCATGGCCACGGACCACCAAGACTTAACTCAAGATTTAAATCATAACATTTCTTCAAGCCCCACCCCACCCCCGAGAGCTGCAGACCACAAGCTGAGAACTATTGGGATAGGGGTTTCCCATAGCTGCAACATTTGTGTAGTCTTTGACCATAACAATGGAGAATAGAATACTCAAAGTTCTGTATGTTTAGTAAACTACATAAAAAATATCTGAACATGAGCTGAGCAACACCCTATGAGTGATCTATATGCACTCTACTTTAACAGGATTTGAACCTCAAGAAAGCTGGCTATCTGTATTGAGCGAATGTGTTCATCCATCACAACACAAGAACTAAAATGCTGGAAATCAAAAAATGTAGCTTTCAAAAGCAGCACATTTCATTCTTAAAATAAAAGATGAACTCGTTGATCATAATTCTTGATGGGTTATATGAGCTGAGCAAATATTATCCCTCTGGGACATTTTGGCTGCAATTCTTCAATCACATAGTTGGGAGCAGGCCCCATTGAACTCAACAGGATGTACTACTTAGGATGGTTTTGTTATTCTATTATTTTGTTTAATAAAGCATTGACAAAATAACTGGTGATATTTTCTATTCTGCGCTCACATAATTGGATTTCCTGCTGCTTGTGAACTGTGGATATTTTTATAATAGGAAACTGATTTTACTGGACTCAATAATTTTATTACTGAAATTTTATTGCTATTATTCACAGTGTACTAAATTCTGAGACTCAGTATTAAAAATACTGGTTGATCACCTGGAGAACAGCATAAGCAGGATTTGGGCTACATAGACCCATAACCTCTGCTGATCTTTTAAATTTATTGCACAAATAAACTATGAATACTGCAACAGATGAAACCAGCCTTAAAAGCAGCATGAGTAAAGGTGTAATGTTTGCTGACCAAGAAGTTTTTCACAAAGTTTCTTAGGTTTCTAAAATTGCAGCAAATCAATTTTTTCCAAACTGGAGGATCACATTAGTTGCAGCTGTAATCTATTGGAGAATATCCACAATTTATAGATGTGTGAGCAGATTCCTTTTGACTTGCTCTCTCACCCATGTCTGTGCACATACCGGTATATCTCTACAGAACGTTCAGACTGTAAGGGAGAGAGGTTTGAAGTTTTCCTTCCAGCAACATTTTTGTAGGAAAGATCACCTTACCTTGGGAAAATGAGTCATGTAAGTCATGAGTCATGTAATTGCGTTTGCTTAACATGGAATGCCTTATTTGAAAGAGGCAGGAAGATATTCAAGGAGTCTATAAGGACCTCTTAAACCCAATGGGAAGCATCTGAGTATGGAAGAAGATGATCTGTTTTTCTATACTTGCATTAGCAACCAGCCTGTATATTCGAGCTTACTTTTCCTCTAGGTGGTTTAGAGGACTTATTAGAAAGAAGAGCAATGAAAATCTGCTAAGGACATAATGTTTTTTTGCACAAAAGAAAATGAGGAATATATACTCTTCTGATGAATAGTTCCTATGCCCAGCTTTAAAATAATTCTTTAATAGTAAAGCAACTGCTTTCTTGTTCCACACTTGGAAAAATAATTGTAATTTTTTTTGTAATGCCAACATTGTAAGATACAAACGAGAAAGAGGGCCAAGTTTCCATATTGCTAGTTTGTACTTGGGCTATAATTATGCCAGAGTGACATTTTTTGACAATTTGAAATAACTGCTGTTCAAACATCAGAGATTTCTATAGACTACATTTTCCAGTATACTGTTCACTATATGCAAATCAGTGCATGTCTTAATTATTTTAATTTAGGTATGGTTTTTAGAAACAAAAAGTATTTTATAATCTGTACATTCAACATATTGTAAAATAGGGTGATAAATAAGAATAAAATGAAACATTAAAATAAATCAGTGCAATATCTCATACATCTAAAAGGGATAGCCATGAAGCTACAGATTTGTGGGAAACCAAAACACAGTGGTCCTATCCTATTACGTTAGTTTGTCACATTAATGTCCACTTATAGATACAAATTACTCCGGAGTTCTCACTATAGGCACAAATGATCAGGTTCTCCTACTTTGGACACATTATGCCAGGACCTAGCTTTCTTTGGGTAATCTATAATGCTGGGAAAGGAAAAAGGAAGGAGAAGACGACAACCAGCAACGTAAAATAACTCAGTTACAGTGGCAATGGGTATACTATTGGAAGAAATGAAGGATCAGGCTGGAGCTGGTTTTTCCTGGAGAAAACCTACCTATGTGGTTGTTAAAAATTGATATCAACTTGATAACACATGTTCACGTAATCAATCAGTCATTTTCAAAAGCAGGGCTCCCGAAAGTGGTCAATATCAATTCCCAAGGGTTGATGAGACTATCCAAGGAATCAAGCTCCTCCTCCTCCTCCTCCTCCTCCTTCTTTTTTGTTAAAGAAGTATTTATTAAATTATTTTCATATAATAAATGTTTGGGGTCAATGAACAATCCAAAACTGTACGAAATGGCGGATAAACGGAAGAGTTTGGAGACTCCTGTTGAAGAACAATCCATTGCTGTTTATTTGCTGCATCCATTCTTTGAACTAGCTCCTTGCCTTTCAGGCTTTTTTTCTGACAGCATTTATTACATGTTGCAAACATTTCTTACATCACTTCTGCTGGAAGAAAAGTGGGTCAGAAAAAAGTGACTTCCTCAGTATTGCTTAATGCTTGACTAAAAAGCTGTTGGTCAACACCAAGATTATTGTTCTTCTTCCCCATATTCAATGGTGCTGAGCACTTATAATAAGGGAAGAGATGTTCTGTGAAAGCTGTGTAGCCCAGTGATAAACAAGCTAGATCTTTTTTCTAATCATGGACACTCCAGATAGTTTGAACTACAGGTCTCATCACCTCTAGCTATTGCCTGCTCAGCTTTTCCATCTATAGTGGACTTATTTATGGGCCTAAGGAAAAAAAATGGTTCATTTTTCAATAGAATCGTCTGTCCTACAAATGAGAATAAAGTGTTTAATCTGTCTATGTTATTCTTCCTACTATTATTGCAATTGAAATAATAATGGTAATATGGGTCTCTGAAACTCTTAGCCCTATTACAAGCTTCCTTGTTCCAAACTTGAAAGCTTTACTTATTGCCTATTAGCATTTGGACAAGATTATCTCATGGCAAGCTGATCACCTCAGCATTTTAGCTCATGACCTAGCTGGCTGAAGAATTATGGGAGTGAAGTCCACAAGTCTTAAAGTTGTCAAGGTTGCAGACCCCTGACCTAATTGAATAAACTTCCCCTCACAGTTTTGAGCTGATATCAGTTGTAACTTACTGTCCCACAGTTAATGTACAGGCTGACACAAATTTTCAGTAAGAAATAATATAATGATCTAATTGTATATCCTGAGTTATTTTCATGTATTCTAATGATAGATTTATTAAAGCTCCTAGGTAATATCTAGTGAACAGGGGAAGACCTTTTTAATTTTAGTTCTGAGGGACCTTCCTCATGTAGGTTTTAAGTTTCTATGACTTTTATTGCTTTGTGAGAAGTATATGCTTTCCTCCATTTCTTTTCTGTCTCTTAATCCTGAGATCTTCAGGACTAGGGATAAACAAAAAGTTATGAAGGATTGTGGTGATATGACTCATGATCTTTTTGTTTCATTCTCTGGTCTAATTTGGCTTTCTATTGGGTAATGGATAACATGCAGATCTTGATTAATTTTCTTTGAAAGGAAATTAATTCTTTGAAATCAAATGCTGGTTGATTTCAAAAGGCACTACTTCCAACAGGGCAATGATCTTGTTATTATATAGCTGTTTAAAAAATAGGAGTTTATCAGTTAGCACATTCACAAGGTTGGGTGAGGGTGGCTGGGTGGGCAGAAGAGAAAGTGATTAAACATGTATCACGATAACATGACGCAAACTGCAGCCCATATCTACTGGCATTTGTCATTGCAATGTGAGTATGAAGAGTAGAGTCTGTTTGTGACATCACAATGCACATTCTGTTATTTTGGTTTCATTGCTGTTTAGGAACAGATGCCTATGCTATCAGGAAAAAGATGGGGAAAACCAATTCAGCAACCCAAATATGGTTAAATACAAGAACCTCATACCCAGATTTTGAAGAGCAAAGCTGGATGTAGATATCTCTCAAGTTTTTTGGCTAACCTCAAATTCTTGCTATCTAAAGAAGCAAACCAAACAAAATTCCCCTTCATCACTATTCATAGTCAAAGTAAATAGTATCCAGCCCAAGAAATTTATTTTGGAACCCAATGCAAAAATAATAATAATCCCAAGAACACTTTCTCTCTTTCCTGAAAGTAAAAATATAATAATGAAAATAAAGAACAATTTGCTAATTATTTAATGGCCAACAGCTTGCTGCCAATAATAAATAAAACAAACAATGATTTGTTATTCTTTTCATGATGAGATGAAACTCTTTCTAATGACAGAACTTATTCCACGAGATCTCTCATTCTTCAGTTTCATCTGAGGCAGAGCTCTGCTCCAAGTAAGTCAACTATTAGCTGGATATCTGCTTAATGAAATCATTCACACCATGTTCAGGAAGCATGGAGTACTCACTGCTCTCTTTTTCTAGATTTTTTTTTAAAAGAATCAACTTATTCCTTCCTTCCTATTCATACACCACTGTTTTCAATCACTTCTCAATCCCCAGCCTTCAAAACAAGATCATCTGTGACCTTCATTTCTGCCAGCTCAGAAATGCTGAGCACAAGAAGCAAAAATTAAATACAGTGGTCACAAGTATGTTGGTGAAAGTCACAAGGTGACTAAGACTAGCAGAACAATTATTGCAATACCGTGCAGGTGTCTTCCACATTTCAAGATCAAGAAATGAACATCAAGAAATCCTGGCCACAGACTGCAGGGAGAGGGAGGGAGGGAGGGAGAGAGAGAGAGAGAGAGAGAGAGAGAGAGAGAGAGAGAGAGAGAGAGAGAGAGAGAGAGAGAGAGAGAGAGAGAGAGAGAGAGAGAGAGAGAGAGAGAGAGAGAGAGAGAGAGAGATGACAGCTAGATAGATGGGATAGATAGAGATTGTTGTGGGTGTCTCTGGACCAGCTGGGGAGGTGTCGGAGGATGAGGAGGGGGAGCCGGGTCCCTCTGAGTGTTTGCCCCTCCCGGCAGCCGAGCCAGGCCCCTCTGAGTGTTTGTCCCTACCGGCAGCCGAGCCAGGCCCCTCTGGGTGCTTTCCCCTCCCGGCAGCCGAGGCAGACAGGGAGGAGATTGAGATGCAGTCTGCATCGGAGTCTCAAGGTGCAGAATCAGACTTGGAACAGGAGAATGTATGGCTGGATCCGAGAGTTCGAAGGGTTAATAGGAGGAGGGTTCAGTTAAGTAGAAAAAGGAAGTAATGGGGGGAAGTGACGTATCGGACACTATATTAGAAGGGGGAAGGAGACTACGCCCTTGCTACGAGCAACGTTTATCAATGAGAGGTTTGGAAACTTTTGCAATGCTTTGAACGTCTGATGTTTTGGAAACCTAGCGAAGGATAATGAGGAACGGACAATGTGATAAAGACAGAGTGAGTAAATTGGAAAATTTGGCAGGAGTTTGTTGTAATCTAAATGTAAATAATGAGTCTTTGATGTTTCTGCCAGCAAAATGTCAGCAGCGTACTTTGAAATGAATCCTTTTGAAATGTGTTTAATAAATCTCTTAACGACATATTTACGTGGATTTTAATGAGTTGAGAGAGAGGCCGGATAGAACAGAGATAGAGATATTTTATCATCTTAGGTGAAATTCTAAAAAGAGCTCATCAATTTCATAGAATCAAAGTATTATGAGCAATGAAGGGTCTTGAACATCTTCTGCTCCAACCCCCTTGATCCCACCCTGCATTATGTACACAGAGTATATGTACACATTCTAACCACTGTGACGACAAGAGGAAATTAAAAGCCAATAATCCTTTTTTTTCCCTCTTCAAATGTCTGCTAGTGCGGCGACAGCCAGGGAATCAGGATGTGATATTCAACAAAGAGGATTGGCAAATGGTTTTGCAGTATCTTAAAAAAATAAATCAGTTTTACAGATAAATCAGAACACCTATTGAAAAAGTGTGACTGCAAATCTCAGAGTTATAGAGCTATTCCCAGAGCAACACAAATGCCACATTAATTAAACAAAAAACAAAAAACCATTCCCATCTCAAATGATTAATTTTTGTAAAAAAAAACTTCAACATCCCATGCCTCTTTCTGAAATATATTTAGGGGTGTTTTATTTTGAATTCTTCAGCAGCAAAAGTGGTAGTTTAGATCAGGGGTGTCAAACTGCTGGCCCACAGGCCGGTTGCATCATGCTGAGGCCGCGCCCACCCCAACGCCGGCAATGCGGAAAAAAATCACGATACGCCATGACACATCACATGATGTGACGAGTTTGACACCCATGGTTTAGATTATGAAAATCAAATCTGCAAAGTATTACATTCAGGCTTTGTTCCCCTCTCATTATTTACAGGCAAATTCTTACCTTATTACAATAAGTTAGTAAATGTTGTAATCATTGTCTGAATGCCTCATGCCCATATACAAGAATAAAACAAAATTCTAAGTTAAAATGACAAGGAGCTTCAGGTGGATCCTGAGTTAACCTGGTGTACAAAAATTGGAAACAATAAGAATTATGATGTTAAATATAATACAAACATTCATTCCTAGATTCCTTCATCTTGTCACTTTTCTTTCCTTTTCTTGAAATATTTGAAAACATTCAGAATACTCCTTCCCTATTTTCCTTGCTTTGAGGGTTTCCAAAGTCAACTTATTGAATGCAAGTCATCTGAATAGGAAATCAGGAAGCAAAATATGAAATCTGAATGCTCACATACATCTTTTTTCTAATTATCGTAATAATTTAGGAATCCATTCTAAAGTTAAGCAAAACTACTCCTTTTTGACATTCTGTTTTTCAGATCCATGCTGTTCCCGGGGTTAATCTGTCCAATCATGGAGTTCAAGGAATTGGAACTGGGACATCTTGTACGTCAAACATTTAGTTTTTAAATTTCCTGGTACTAGTAGTTGCTCAAGTGTGACTGTAGTTGAGACGAAGGTTGCTAATGTGTGCCATGTTCTTCAGTTGCAATAGCAATAAAAAGAGTCCTGTGGAATGTTAATAACTAACAAATACATTATGTCATCATCAGCTTGTATAGATGGCTACTCATGACCCTGGATACATAAAATATTATTGGGACAAGGAAGATTCAGGAAACAAAGAAGGAAAGGGACAGGAGAAAAAGAGGGGGGAAATGTAAAATATAGAAGATGCAATCAATAAATTATTTATAGATAAAGGCCATTAAAGCCCATGGCACAGGTATTCTAGTACTGCTGACTGATGTAAATACTCTCTGCTGCTTATTTAGATAATAATGGTCAAAGTCATAATTTAGCTCAATTGCTTAGCCTTGACATTGGTCACTTCATTTTCCTCTGCTAAAGAATTTCTGTTTGAAAGTCAAAGATTTCTAACATATCTTGTATGGTTTTTGAAGAAAAAGGAATTGAAATTATAATTTATTGCCAAGAATTAATGCTCAGAAAATTAAAATTGTTATTTAACAACTAAAGCTTACAGACAATCTGGACGAAGCATGTGAATTTTGCTTTAAAATTCATAAAGGGTAAGGTGTCCAGTTTGTTTGACAGGTTCAAACATGGCTAGAGATTTGACCTAGAATGTTATGGGTCTTTATTGAACACCAGGATAGAAGGCATTTCAAAACTGGTTTTGTGATGTATTGATCCAGATGCTGATTCTTTGTATTTGTATTTTATTATTGTATTTTCTTTTGTGTATTTTACCGTGGAATTATATTCTGTATTTTATTTTTATTTCCTGTGATATGATCATAAGAATAATCAATTAATAAACGACTACTGCTGCTGCTTTCTGACAAGGCTGGCACCCACATCTTACACCCTCTTAGTTTTAAGTCATGACTTTTTCTTGATAACCTTTTTGTGGCTTAATGAAACACCTTACTCAGTGTTAGTTTCATGGCTTAATGAAAACCTTGCTCTTGATGTTTTCAGAATTCTTTTCCTAGAAATCTCTAGCTCCCAATGAATCTCCCATATAAAACCATTCTCAAAATGGAAGCTTTTCAATATAAGCAATGACACTGAAAATATGTGGGCCACAATTAGTTCAATTTTCATAATCTGCTAGCATTTTAAGGGCATCTACTTGAGCTAAAAGGGAAATGTAGGCTTTTTGCACTCTACGCTTTAAACTGTGGTTGGATAGGTAATGCAGTCTTTCTGCATGGAAGTTTGCACAAGCCATTAAAGTGCATTTAAAATGAGCTGCAAATTATTTATGGAATATATATTTTTCTCCATTTCTTGACTTGATTAATGCATCTGTATTGCAGAGCACGAAAGCCATGTTCTCTAAAACAGGTATTACAACTGGCCTTTGAAAAATGTCCTTTATGGGTTGTTTGGCAAATGTCAATTAATCTCTATAATGCCCTGGGACTATTTTTCAATTGAACACATCATTTTTCCTTCTCTATGGTGATTCTAATTCATCTGGGTCTTGGTTATCACAAAGATGCTTTTTCAAAAAACAACTGGACTTTCATATATTTTTTTTCTTGAAGACATTTCACTCCTCATCCAAAGGCCAAAGCATATAAGGAAAGGCTGCTGGAATTGGGTATGTCTAGTCTAATGAAGAGAAGGATGAGGGGGGGGACATGATAGCAGTGTTCCAATATCTCAGGGGCTGCCACAAAGAAGAGGGAGTCAAGCTATTTTCCAAGGCGCCTGAAGGCAGGACAAGAAGCAATGAATGGAAACTAATCAAGGAGAGAAGCAACCTAGAACTAAGGAGAAACTTCCTGACAGTTAGAACAATTAACCAGTGGAACAACCTGCCTCCAGAAGTGGTGAATGCTCCAACACTGGAAGTTTTAAAGAAGAGACTGGACAGCCATTTGTCTGAAATGATATAGGGTTTCCTGCCTGAGCAGGGGGTTGGACTAGATGACCTCCAAGGTCCCTTCCAACTTTATTATTATTATTAAGCTTCTTCGGTTCAGAGTCAGAACTGAAGACATTTCTTGGATAAGAAGTGAAATGTCTTCAAGGAAAAAGCAAAGAAAGTCCAGATGTCTTTTGAAAAAGCACCCTTGTGACATTTTCCTATCTCCTTCTCCTTCTCTTTCCACCATTCTATGCCTGGGGAGGAGTACCTATATTGTCTACTTCTACATAGCAAATTCTGAACTCTGAAGAAATTCCTTGGTCTCCCCCAAAATTAAAATATCACTAAATTGTTCTGAGAATCTCGTAACATTATAGAGCTGCAATGCTCAATGTAATTCAATGCTACATTATAGGATTAGGGATCTGGGTAAGGGAAGAATCTTGCAGATTGCATTGGCATCCTTGATGCTTTCTGAGCTTGGTTGTTTTCATGCAGATGTTTCATTATCCAATTAGGTAATATCATCAGTGCTAGAAGGGAGTGGAATTTGGTTTCTCTTTATATATAAGTGTTCAAGCAGTAAACAATGCCACAATCAAGGAACTACCAGCTCAAACAGTAAACAACCAGGCTTTAGAGAGCACCAAGTACTCCAGGTTCCATCCTGACCTACAAATATTCTGTTGAGATTGCATTGGCTTGACACTTACAGGTTGGGACCGGTGGAACCAAAACTGAAAGAATATGGAGACAGTGTGATTCTCCTTGTTGAGATACTCTGTGTTGCTTCAAGTCCATGGTTCTAATAGTCAGAAGAAGCTTCAGAACCTGCATTGCCACAGTCAGATGCTAGAACTGCCAGTTGAGTTGATCAGAATAACATGAAGTGAAGCAAAAGGGCACAGGAGAGTGAACAGTGCTCCATGCAAACCTATGTCAAAGTGAAGTGCCCTTTCAAAGCTTGGCACCACTGTATTAGGAAGTGTCCTTCAAGAGAAGGACTAGACAGAAAAGCACATACAGGCAATACTACTACTATTACGGTCATGTCGGGAGCATCAGGTTGAATGGATTGAATGGTGACATCACTGTTCCATGGGAGATGCCAAGTTGGGGGCTCCTTTCATGTCCCTATTGAGTTGCCCACCAAACTGCTACCTATTTCTAAGATAGAGGCACCTGGATCGGCTGGGGCTGCATTGGCTCTTGAAGGTGAAAAGTTTTTGGAGGGATATAAGGGATATAGGCCACACGATCAGGAAGGTTTTAACATGTTTGAGCAATGTGATGGGACTAAGGTAACATACGACCGACAATCTTTGCAGGGTATGGCCAGGTTTTAGCTGTTTCGGAACTGTTGGTGAGACCGTTAAAAGTCGTTTGCGCTGTTTGAAATTGTTCTGCCAGCAGCAAGATCTGATTGCTGGCCCAGTGACGGATTCTATTGCAAATCAGGACTGCTTCCAAAGGAGGCAGAGGGGGAGGGGTCCCAGGGCTTATGGAGCAAAGGAACTGGATGAGGCTGTCAGCAGGCCCAGAGGAAGGGAGAGAGGCTTTTGGAGGAGTTGGAAGTGGCGGCAGCAGTGTGCTCCATGGGCAAAAAGGAGCGAGACCCCTTTAAGGAAAAGGTGGAAGAGACAGGATCAGAATAAGAAAAAGAAACAAGGTTGTGGTACAGGAATACAAGCTAATTTGAGGGCTAAATCCGCATGGAGTTCCATTTCCATTTGTCCTGTTTGCCATCGTTCGCTCCCTAGAGACTAAAATGGACATTCTGATACTTGATCTGGCCACAGACAAGGAGTGTATATCAGAGGTGGTGACCTTTTGAAAGCTGTATGCAACGAAATTTCATTTTGATGTATGCCAACTGGTGTACATTCAAAGTGATAATAAAGTTATTGTTGTTGTTGTTGTTGTTGTTGTTAATCTACTTGCAGTCACCTACTTTTGAACTGCTAGGTCGGCAGGAACTGGAGCATGTGACAGGAGCTCACCCCACCTCACGGCAGCAACCAGGCCTCAAATGCTACCCTGCCAATCTTTAGTCCAGCATCCTAACCTTGTGAGCCACGGTGCTCCGTAGCTATTTGGTAAACAGAGAAGTCTCACCCTCAGCGCCACAACCGTTTACAAGATCATGGTTATGTCTTAAAATTCTAAATATCCCCACCAGATTAAAAGCATTGGAAATTCCCTCTAAAACACCTGAAGAACTGTGCTAAAGGTTGCCGTACAACTTTTGCAGTCTAAATAAATGACTAGACAAACTGTCACAGACTAAATTGCCAAAGTGATTACTGTAGTTCAGATTATGAAACAATATTATTACTTTGATGTAAATGAAGGTGTTGAAGCAGACACAGAAAACAATAAGTGGATTTTTCCCCCAAATACAGGTAGCCTTTGATTTTCAACAGTTCACTTAGTGACTTATGACCATTTTTTCACAATGATGACTGTTGCAGCATCCCCATGGTCAAAATGACATATTCAGATGTTTGACAACTGACTGACATGTGTCCCGGGGTCATGTGATCCCCTTTTGCAACCTATTGACAAGCAAAGTCAATGGGGAAACCAGGTTCACTTAACAACCATGTTACTAACAACTGCAGTGATTCACTTAACAACCGTGGCAAGAAAGGTCGTAAAATGGGGCAAAACTCACTTTACAAATTTCTCCCTTTGCAACATAAATGTTGCGCTCAATTGTGGTCATAAGTCAAGGACTACCTGTACTCTAAAGATACACTACTATTATCTTGCTACATTCAAGTTAGAGTAGCCAGTAAATTGTTGGGATTATTAATATTCATTCATTTTACTAGGTGTTAATCATCTTGAAGCCTTTATCTAGGAGAGGGATTAAAATATTTTAATTACAGAAATAAACAGTAATTAGAGTGTAAAAAATGGAATCAGAAATACTTTTATTCACTATACGTATTTGTCCAGTTGTTCAAATGTTTGTAGGAAAAAAACAGAATACACATTAAATATCAATACAATCAGTGTCAATCATCCATAACAATACAACACTGATTATCATAAGGAATCTGAACAGGATTTAGGCCAGATCCTTTATGTCAGTTAACTCAGGTCTGAAGCACTTATGATGCTGATGGGGCTTTATTATTATTATTATTTAAGAATTGTGGAATCAGTTCCATGCAATCAGAGGTATTTCTTTAAACTGTTTTCTATATTCTTTCACTCCCAATATTTCCGTGGCCGTCTGCCAGCTTACTGTTAACTTTTCCTGGACAATTATGATTAGGAGCATCTGAAATAAAACCCTTTGCAAGCATTTGTTCAAATGCCCTACATAAGACTTCCCTATCTCTGCTAAAAGCACTTTGGGAAGCCTCTTATGTAACGCCGTTGCCAGACTCTGCAAAAAGCTGTTCATGGAATTTCAATCTGCTGTCTTCTTTAATAAGATTGCTGCGCTTTATGCTCAGTGGGGCAAAAATTTAGGAGGAGAACTGGGCTTCAGAGTCGAAGAGATGAAAAACACCAACCCCGAGACTTTACTATGAATGATACAATTGCATTGACAGCTAGTGTTAGAGCCCTCCTCTATAGATCAGGAAAAGGAGTCACAGCCATTAGACCTACCAGCCGTACCACCTAGAAGATAATGGAAAGGATATTGGCAGAAGCTCATAGCAGGAAGCAGAGTTTCCTACCTGAATCCAAAAGTAGCATTAAAGTGTTCTGTTCCCTTTAACCTTCATTTCCACATTTAATACCTGCAGAGCCAATTTTCTTTGAAACTAAAGTAGAGGAGGGTGGAAAAGCCAAGTAAGAGAGACAAATTTGATGGTTATTAAGTATGGAACTTGTTCTACTACACAAAAGCAGGCAAGGAAAAATTGCCTAACAGGCAAGTGAAGAAAAAACAGCTGATTAGTAAAAATGGAGGAGAAAGGGAAGAGATTCTCCAGCATGGATAAACAGAGAAATGTCATACTTCCCTCTGTGAGAGAGGACAAGGATGTTTTGTCAGTAAGGTAGTGTCAAATATTTGATAGGTCTGAGGAAAGATGAAGAAAAAGGACTTCTCTGGACTAGTAAGAGGGTTGATTTAACAATGGAAGGAAGAGTTCAGAGGCAAATCTGCGTTGTTCAGAATAAGTGCAAAATAAATGCTGCAAAGAACTGAAAATTGGTGAAATCATGCCACAAACAACCCAGGATTAATTATAAATAACAATTACATACTTTAATCCGTTAAAATGTGTCCCTTTCTCCATGTCTTGCAATAAAATTACAAATAGCAAAAGCTTCCACTCTGTGCTTTTTAATCTGCTTTTTTACCAACATATTTAGACTAACTGTGAGTGAACCTACTGAAGTGAAATTTAAATCCTCAGAGAAAGATACCTGTTCTAGGAAAACTAATACAAGAGTTCCCGCAGAAGGAATGGATAGATATTACTTTACAACTACCATCAATCCCATCCACACAGGCAATGGCAGGGGATGCTGGAAATTATAATTCGTTGACATCAGCAGAATGATATAACTCTAGTTTGGTCAATGGGATGTAAAACATGGGAAATGGACAGTGGGAAACATTCAAAGGATTGCTCCGATATAGCAACCAGTTCTGAAGAATGTAAAGAGAAGAAACTCTTGCCTTTTTTTTAAATTCTTTTCAACTTACATAACAAGGTAAGGAAACTATGTAAAGGCTCTTAGGACTCAGTCAGTCAGTGCTAACTCACTGAAAACAACAGAAGAAGACCAAATTTAGTACAGTGGAAGAAAAACAGCAAAAACAAAAAAAAATTAGATAATGGATATGTTTGGGGGCTATGAAGAAAGCATTCTCTCCCCCCCAAAAAATTCCCCTTTTGCGTTT
>JARGCV010000048.1:1527500-1545000 GCA_034064705.1 Bothrops alternatus | reverse complement strand
GTGTGTGTGTGTGTGTGTTTTCTGAGGTTTTCGCAGGTGTTTGTATGTAGGTTTTTGATTCTTTGGGTTTTCTCCCACGTAGAATTTGAAGTGTCTTGGCGACGTTTCGATGAAGTCCCATTCGTCTTCAGGCTGGTGCTTTCGGCTTCATGCTTCTAGGAGCAATGTGTAATTGTAGCTGTTTCTTCCTTTTAACTGCCAGTGGGGGTTTGAACTGATTGGCTGGGAGCTCGGCTGTGTTCTGATTGGGTGGAGGTGTGTTCTGATTGGTTAGGGGCTTGGCTGTGCTCTGATTGGCTGGGGGAGTGTTCTGTTTGGGTGGGGACTTTGTTGTGCTCAGGTTAGTCTGAGTTACAGGGGGATTAGAGATGGTGAGCTGCATAGCTGTTTGGCTTCGCGTTCGTGGTCGTGCCTCATCTTCATGGTGGGTGTCAGTTTGTTTCATGTATGGATTGGAGGGGTTTAAGGTGGCTAATGATGCAGCTGTGGTCTGGCTTCTGGTTTGTGGTCGTGCCTCATCATCGGTGTGGGTTTGGGTTTGCTTTTTGCCTGGATATGTGGTGGTGACATCCTGTGTGGTTTTTGTGAGTGTAGGTCTGGTGTCATTCTTTGTGTTATGGACTTGTTTGTCAATAAGGGCGGGTTTCCAAATGGCTGGTAGGCGGGAGGTATCATCTCATTTGTTCATGCTGTGAAGGCGTTTTTCTATCTCAATGGCTTCTCTGATTATTCTGTTATTAAAGTGTTCAGTTTTGGCAATAGTTCTGGTCTTTTTGAAATCATCATTAGCCACCTTAAACCCCTCCAATCCATACACGAAGCAAACTGACACCCACCATGAAGATGAGGCACGACCACGAACGTGAAGCCAAACAGCTATGCAGCTCACCATCTCTAATCCCCCTGTAACTCAGACTAACCTGAGCACAACAAAGCCCCCACCCAAACAGAATACTCCCCCATCCAATCAGAGCACAGCCAACCCCCCATCCAATCAGAGCACAGCCAAACCCCTAACCAATTGGAACACACCTCCACCCAATCAGAACACAGTCGAGCTCCCAGCCAATCAGTTCAAACCCCCACTGGCTGTTAAAAGGAAGAAACAGCTACAATCACACATTGCTCCTAGAAGCACGAAGCCGAAAGCACCAGCCTGAAGATGACGAATAGGACTTTGTCGAAACGTTGCCAAGACACTTCAAATTCTACGTGGGAGAAAACCCGAAGAACCAAAGACCTACATATATATATATATATATATATATATATATATATATATATATATATATATATATATATATATATATATATATATATATATATATATATATATATATATATATATATATATATATATATATATATATATATATATATATATATTGTTTAAAATTGTTGACAAAGAAATAAGGGAATTTCTGATATTTCTTTATTTCTTTGTCTTATTTCTTTGTCAACAATTTTAAACAACATATATATATTTGTGCTTGCTGGATGGCTCTGGGTTGAGCTGAAACAAGCAAAAGGAAAGAATGATTCCTTCCTTTCATATTTGGGTTTACAGGGTGCAATCTAAAAAAAAAAAAACACTTGACATATATATATATATATAAATAAAACGTTTCAACGAAGTCTCATTCGTCATCTTCAGGCTGGTGCTTTTGGCTTCTGCTTCTAGGAGCAATGTGTGGTCGGAACTGTTTCTTCCTTTTAACTGCCAGTGGGGGTTTGAACTGATTGGCTGGAAGCTTGGCTATGTTCTGATTGGGTGGAGGTGTGTTCTGATTGGTTAGGGGCTTGGCTGTGCTCTGATTGGCTGGGGGGTTGGCTGTGTTCTGATTGGCTGGGGGAGTGTTCTGTTTGGGTGGGGGCTTTGTTGTGGTGGAGAGGTTCAAAGTGGCCAATGATGCAGCTGTGGTCTGGCTCCTGGTCTGTGGTCGATAATGTGTGTGTGTGTGTGTGCTATTAAAATTAGTTAAAAAGTGAAGGGAGGGCTTCAGGGGACTAACCAGCCTCATGGCTGCGTCCTCTCCTGGTGTCCCCATAGGAGGGTGCAGAGCTAGGTCTTAACTCCTTTTCAGAAGGCCAGGAGAGAAGCAATTGGTCAGAGAAGCAATTGGTCAGCAGCCTGGGAATGCTCTCAATTGCTCTTCTAAATTCCTCCTCTCCCCCCCCCACAACCCAGTAACATGAGCCACAGTAGGATCTTTGCAGCCCGTCTTAAGCTTTGTGCACAGAAAGCAAGGGATATGCAAGGGAAAGCACTGATATCCACACCCAACTTTAGTTCATTGCCAAAAGAAAACACTTGATACCTCTTAAGGTCACTGGTGGTAAAGGGGTCAGAAAGAATTCCAGAAGGCATTCTTTGCACATTTCCCCAAATCCTTTTCTACAGTTGTTAGGAAATCTAGCAGATATTCTACCAGCAATGTATCCATTCCATGCCAACTTCCAAAATGAAGTATGCCTCACACTGGCATTGTCAGCCCTTCAAGGTTGACTAGGAAACCAAAGTTATAAATGCTAATGCTACTTTTACTGTAAGGTTATAGTAATAGAATCTTGCAAGTCTGGATGTGTTTCTCCCCCCACCTCCTCTCCTTTTACCTTCAAGAGAACTAGGGAGCATTAAGTCTGAGATGCTTTCCCAAATTACATTGATGCGTTGGACTCAAATGTGTTTTATCTGACTATTGCATTGATTGTGGCTCTTCCTCTGGTTGCTCAAGGTTATTCCTACGACCCATTATAGGCATATTCCAGCCCTGATATTACTATGGTGGATGATACCAAGAATGAGCAGCCTTTTGAGGACCAAGAGCAACAATTTTAGTGGAGAGGGCTGCAAAGTGGATGGGGAAACAGATGTGAGTAAGAATGGGGTTTGGGCCAAATTGGGGATCTTCCCGTTCAAAGCACGAGATCAACAGGCCAATCCTGACTCCCCCCCAAAAAAAACAAAAAAAAAAACAACAAAAAAAAAACAAGACAGTGTTGTACTTAGGTGGGAAATGCAACCAGGATTAACAGTGCATGGGGTACGGTAGTTAAAAATCTTCTTAGAAGGAGGCAATGACAAAACACCCCTGCATTGTTTCAAAAAATAAATAAATAAATGACAGGCCCATGTAGTCACCAGGAATTGAGCTTGCTGAAGAGACATTTGTTTTTTCTTTTGATTCCTCCCCCCACTGTTTTAGAACATATGTTGTCATTATCATTTGTTCCCTTCTTCTAAATGTCAGGAAATCGTGATCTCAGCATCCAACAATCATAGTTTGAAACTCCAAGAGCCTCAGGAAAGCTAATTATATTATTGGTTTACAAGTCTAGTCTTAGAAATATACTTCACACTAGTAGGTTCTGCTTAGTGCTTACAGTTGCAGTCCAAAAAAAAAAAAACTTTCTCTCCTTTTCTGTATATCTCAACCAGCTGGTGTTGGTTGCATAACAGTTTGTTAACCTATGTTAACCTTTAGTTGACATGATATTAATGTGGCTCACAGCTGGTCAGATGATATATTATGGCCTATTTTGTTAAAATCCAATCC
Organism: Bothrops alternatus; assembly: GCA_034064705.1. Classification (NCBI taxonomy): domain Eukaryota; kingdom Metazoa; phylum Chordata; class Lepidosauria; order Squamata; family Viperidae; genus Bothrops; species Bothrops alternatus. The sequence continues at coordinate 1,541,443 of JARGCV010000048.1, read as the reverse complement.
CGAGTGGTGGATTCCTCTTTTGGCTACACTTTTCACCCATATTAATTCCTCTGGTAGGATTCCTATCTCTTGGAGTCTAGCAATTATTATTCCAGTTTTTAAATGAGGAAACAGGAACAACCCTGCCGATTATCGCCCTATAAGCCTGCTTTCCATTATTGGGAAATTGTATGCTAAATATCTTCAATGTAGACTCCTCATTTGGGTTTAGGAGTCTAACATTATTGGTGCAGAGCAGATTGGGTTTAAAGCGGGCTGTGCCACATTGGACCACTGTTTTTTCTTAGCACACCTGGTTGACAAATACGCTATTACACCAAGTGACAAACTCTTTACTGCTTTTATCGATTTAAAGGCAGCGTTTGACTCAGTCCCTAGGGAACTGTTGTGGTCAAAATTGCACAAAAGTTCTATTGACAGACGTCTTTTGTTCCTAATTAGATCTTTATATAATCAGACCTCTAGCCAGGTTAAGTGCGGCTTGCAGGGAGAACTTTCAAATTCTATCCCGATTGAGAGCGGAGTTAGGCAGGGTTGTGTCCTGGCCCCTCTTCTGTTTAATTTATTCTTATCTAACCTGGCCTCTTACATTGCACGCATTGAGTCCCATGCCCCAAAGTTGTTAAATACGAAGATTCCGCTTCTTCTTTATGCTGATGATATGGTCCTTCTATCACAATCAAGGCTCGGTCTAAAAAGATTACTTTCTGCATTTGGGTCCTACTGTGCTGAGAACCAGTTGTCTATTAATTATGACAAATCCAAAGTATTGGTGTTCTCTAGAGCACGGAAATCATACAACTGGGCTATCAATGGTAATGTTGTTAGGCAGGTTTTCCATTTTAAGTATTTAGGTATTCAATTTCAGAATACTGGTGCTTGGACTAAACATTGAACCCAGGTGCTGAATTCGGCCTCCTGTAGCCATCAGCAGATTATAAGATTCTTTTTTACCCAAGGAGGCCAGTTTACTCCTTCTGCTCTGCGTATATATAAAGCCAAAACCCTGGCCCAAACTCTTTATGGAATTCCCATATGGATACGAGGCTTCAAGGATTGTATTGAAAGAACCCAGGCTGTTTTCCTCCCTGTGTTGGATTTGCTTCGATGTACCTGGAATTGGGCATTCGTTCAGTCGAACGCATGGCGTGGATTAACACCTTTAAATGGTGGTTTTGGGTGCTCTTTTCGGCAGTCCCTGGTAGCTACCTCTCCCTGGTGTTTGCTGACTGTCATACTTCTTGTCGGGAGAGGGAGCTGACAAAGAAACTCCACTTGCTAGGTTTTACGGGGGATGCTCTGGGAGATTATGGTCTCAAGGACGCCCAGTTTAGGGTAGTCCAACGGCTTGTGAACATAGATTTGCAATACTTAAGAGCCAGAGCCAACAAAACCTGCTCCCCTTTGATCTTCAGCCATTCTAATAATTATGGATTGAGGATGGCTTCATATTTCTATACTCTAATCATCCCCAAGTATAGAAGAGTCTTTTCCCTAGCCCATTTCAATGTTCTTGCCCTCAGCACTACTCGACGGGCGATTCAAGAGGCTCCTGTTTAGTGAGCGACTATGCCCCTGTGATAGGACTGAAGTTGAAACTGTGGAGCATGTCTTATCATACTGCCCTATGTATAACACAGCCAGAATTAAATTACTGTCTCTCCTTGGAATTGATCCCTCTGGTTCTAATGTTAGTAAATTGGCCTTATATTGTCTAGGGGATGGCTCTTCCTATATTACTTCTCAGGTTTCTAAATTTCTTTTAAGAGCTGAAACTATTAGAGGAGAACATTGTAATTCCCCTTAGCCAAGGCTTCTGGTGTTAATTGTTTGTGATTATATTTTTCTTGTGTTTTCTTTTGTTGCACTTGTATTTTGGTCTGTGACCGCAAAATAAAAAAAATTATTATTATATTATGGCCCTGGAATCAGAGTCTTGGGATTGTTCTTGATCATCCCACTTGGAATATAAATATATTCCTCTATAAATCATGAAACATTGCTACTGAAGGGGCACCAGAAAAACTCAGCCAGATGCCTCTTTTCGCTGTTCAAACAAAACTGTGCACATCTTACCATTGCAGATCTGTCTACCTTGTAGAGGGAAAAAACGTGGCCTTTCTGTGAATCGAAATAAAACTCAAAGCAACCTCAACTAATATGGAAAGAAGTTGTGAGGTGTTAATCAACAAACGCTGGAAGGCCACAATTCTTCTACCATTAAAGGGTGATGGTTGTTATGGCAAGGATCCCCAATCTTTTTGGGCAATGAATACAGTGGACATTTGGGGATCAGGTTATGGCTGTTTACAAGAAAACGTCTGCCAACAGGGCATTTTTTTTAATTCACAATTTTCACTGTTACAATGGTGATGGTCAGTAACAAAAGAACAATTTACTTTTTCACTCCTGGCCTTCACCTTTCTATGAACAAGTGACAATCGTTCCTGTTATCTAATCTGGAGAAGCTTGCAATGTATGAAATAGGGCCAATGACATCTATACACCAAAATTTGCTTCCACTTCCCGTTTTTGGAATAAACTCAGCACTACCAATACTATAAGGCAGGGTGTCAAACTCCTTCTCTTCTGCTGTAACCAGTATATAGACCTCTCATAATCTGTGAGTTATACTGAGTATATATTCTCCCCTTATTAGAGAGATTGCCAGGGAGGGCAGACAATTTTTATGTAGGCTTTCTCCTCCAGGACTCAAACTCTTCTATCATGCATGCAGTGGCAAAATACTGTGTTGTGGCAATGTCCACAAGAAAAAAATTGGTTACAGATCTATAGCCGTCAACTTGTGCCAGTTTTTTGGAGATATCTCTAATAATGTTTGGAACATTATATTTACTCACACACTAATCGGCTATCCACTCACATAAACTAGACAATGACCCTAACATTTTGAGAACATGTATTTTCTTAACAGGGATGTTATTATTTACTATTAATGTTAGCATTATTTTTTTATTATTATTATTTTTAATATATTGTAAAAAGTGATGGCTATTGCTGGTCTACAACTGTAATAAAGTTATTTGTTTGACCTCTCATAAGTTATAACTTGCCCCACTGATAGGAACCTCTCCACACTATCGGCTATAATGTTCAAGATGCATATTCTGTCTGCCTGCCTTCTCCAATATTGGTCAAGCACTATATTTGAAGAATTCAATTCAAAATGAACTGGAATAACTTCATGACTCTTTCATTGCATTTTTGCTGATATGCTGTCTTTAGAATTTTATTAAAGATAATGTCAGGTTTCTGTCAGAAGAGAAATGTTTATTTATATGATGCCAGAGGACATTAAATTAACCATTCTCCCTAAACTGAGAAATACAATGAGGCTGAAGAGGAGTGAAAGCACTTGAAAAAAATGACTTCAGCTTAATTTGTGCTTGTGATGGTGACAGAGAGGTCACATTTTTAAAAAAACAGATTACAGCCAAAGACTTACTTTACTGTGTTATTTAGAGAGAAAAAAACAGTTACATCAGAAAAGAAAACCAGTTATGTCAGAAGACCTCTCCATTTTCCCATGGGGAGCACTTCAGTTTCTACTTGTAAATATAAAAGCTTTTATTTTTAAGCACCCCAATGTTTGCCATCAGATGCAGGTAATTCCTCTGGAACTAATATGCCTAGCTAATCCAACTGGGCTACGTAGAAAAGGACCTATAAAGTCTCTCCTGCTAACTAGAAAGGCAGTGTTCTGTATTTACATATAAAACTAAAATGTCCAAACTATTAATAATGCTTTGCCTCCTTACTTCATCACTTCCTATCCAATGTCTTAATTGCAAAAAAAAAAAAAAAAGTATTAAGGTGCTTTGGCAGTAACAGTTCATTGGTAAAGGTTGTATTCTGCATTAAGTACAATAGTGTTGTATGGGCCCAAGCTACAGAAAGATTTCCTAATTTTATCTTTAAACAAAAAAACAAAAAAACACACCACCATCAAATGGTCCACTGGTTCAATTAAACTAAAAATAATTCTAACTCATTGCATTTCAGGGATTTGATTGGTTTCTGAAATGAACTGGACTAAAATATTGATTCAAGGAAAAGTTTAATATATTGCATTATTGATGATAATTCCAAGCCATTCTGTGGTCTTAATTTTGCTTTTTTAAGACAATGAAGTAATACATAGATAGGAGCATTGTACATACACTCATCTATTTGGAAAGATTCTCTCAGAACTTGTGCAGGCAAGAGTGACAACAGTCAATGATCATCTTTACTAACATATATTTGGATGGCAGTATCAATTCATTCTTCTGCTATGTATTCATTCATGAAAGGAAAGTCTTATTTTTATTGCACAGAAAATCATAGGGGAGGCGTTTCAAAGAACCAAAAAAAAAAGTTTGGAATATTTTGGCAAATATAGTAGTAGGGAAATGCTTCAGCATACTGTAGTTGGCACAAATGGCTATTACATTAAGTCTGATTGGAGGATAAAAGTCACCCTTGGCAGGAAGAATGTGAGATCAGTAACTGAAGAAAATGTTGACATACAAACTAGGGCAGGAGGCTATAAAACTACTATGGTGATACAGTAGGCAGGGTAGGGATAAGAAGAAGGATTTGAAAGTAAGTACTGAATGCACTAAGACAAGGCAGAAAGAGATTGCATAGTGGAGAATAAGGAAAGAGAGATAAAGAATTGGAAAAGAGAAGAATCAGAAAAGGAAGATGATTCTGAAGCTGGGCAAAAGGGAGCTACAGAAGGCTGTACATTACTCTGACAAGGAGAGATAGTAGCAAGAAATTTGAGGCATTAAATTGTTTTACCTGAAGATCCAGGCATATATTGGAGATAGCTTGACTACTCTGAGCATGAAGGGACAAAATCTCCTATAGTAGGAAAAAGAAACTGCCAGTTATTTCATGTCATTGTTTGGTATTGTAATATCTGTTTTCTGTCTGCTTCCTTGATTAATGTGGATTCCTTCAGGCGTGGACTGCCACTAGCCATATCTATGAGCATGCCCAAATTAAATTCTCAATGGTAGATAGAAGTCACAGCTTTTTTTTTAGAGAGCTAAGACTCCTTTGGGACATGTATTGTCAGCTTCCTAACTTATTTATTTATTTATTTTATTTGATTTTACTTCTGTGCCGCCCTATTCCGGAGAACTCAGGGCGGCTCACAACATAAATAGAAATCACAAGTTAAAATACATATATAAAAACCCCTAAGTTAAGAGAAAACCAATCATTCAACAAACATACACACAAACATACACTGGCTAGGGGCAAGATGTTAACTGCCCCAGGCCTGCCGGCAGAGGTGTGTTTTAAGCAGTTTACGAAAGGCGGAGAGGGTAGGGGCGACACGGATCTCCGGGGGAAGTTGGTTCCAGAGGGCCGGGGCCACAACAGAGAAGGCTCCTCCCCTAGGCCCCACCAGGCGACACTGTCTGGCTGACGGGACCTGGAGAAGGCCGACTCTGTGGGCCCTAACCAGCCGCTGGGATTCATGGGGCAGCAGACGGTCCCGTAAGTAACCTGGTCCGATGCCATGTAGGGCTTTATAGGTCATAACCAACACTTTGAATTGATTTCGGAGACCAATTGGCAGCCATTGCAGCTTGCGGAGTGATGCCGAAATGTGGGCATTTCTGGGCAAGCCCAACACTGCTCGCGTGGCCGCATTCTGCATTAGATGAAGTCTCCGATAATGAAGAGGTGAATAAACTACCCTAAAACTCTTCAGTCATGTTCCTATAGGTAATGTATACTATAGTTTACAAAATCATTTCCAACCATAGGTTTATGCTTTAACTTGGATATTCCAACAGAATATATAAACAGAATTAAGTGTTAAAATTGGCACAGAGACATAGAGCTTTGAATAGTTTGGTTTCTGAAAGTTATTCTCTCTCATCTTACAACTTTATCATTTTTAATAGCTTCCAGTTCTCTTTCAAACAACACAAAGCAACTACACATGCACACACATGTGGAGATGGTTTGAAGCAGCTACCGGTATGTAACCCAACTGTTTTAATTATTAAATGCCTTGTATCTGCTCCTGCATGTTTTGAAGCACTTATTTTGAATGGTTTACACAATCTTATAACATAAAAATGGAGCATCAGAGTCTAATTCTTCTAGTGGCTGTAAGTCTATACACACCTTACCACATATTATTGGAAGCTTTGATAGAACATCAGAGCCTGAAGATTCTATAAAAGATAAAAGATTGAATAATCTCATCATTATAGAAAGGGAATTATGAAAACATCTTGATCTTCACGACTGATTTTCCCAAGAGCAATTTAATGTTATTAAAGATCTATATCTTTCCATCTTACTGGCAGAGAAACAATTTGAATAGAACACATCCTGGTGGTTACGCTAAGACCTTTCAGTACATGCTTAAACTGTATTTGACACTCCCAAATATCTTCACCAACACAATATATATTCTGCCAGATTGAATGAGTATTGGGAAATCCATTTGTCAATTTTCTCCTCTCTAAGAAAATAATGAAACCTTCTACAATAATTTAACTAGGCATTTCAGCTTAAAGCTACATATAAAAATTCAATCAGCATTGAATTAAAGCTGAAATTAACTACAAAGTTCTGCAAGATACTGGGATTGGGACTTGTTTACATCGGTATACTATTTTAATTTGCTTCTAAAACATCACAACAGTGTTCATTAATCATGGGTAACCTGGCTTTCTTTCAAGAAGTTCATATCAGCATTTAGAGAATTTTTATTTAAACAACAATCATATCAAGCAGGCTAATAAACAATTGCATATCTTTCTAGGGCCAGTTATTGACTGATATCATAACTAAGTGTAGATTTATATTCAAATAGATAGTTCACCCACTCAGATATGCTGATCATAATTTTGTTATGATGCATATGAGCATCCATGGAATCCAGACATTTGCTTAAAATGTAATTAAATCATTCTTTTCTGTGTCAGTAAAATCTCAATATTCTGCTCAATTAAGCAACAATCATGTTTTATTTATATAGGTTAAGAAAAAAAACTATCAAGTTCTGTCCCAATGTGAAGAAGGAAGGATGGTCATAAAATTGTGCTGGTTTTTAGAATCCCATTTGTAAGACCAGAGGCTAAATACGTGCACTTATAGACGTAACAATCTTACTCTCTTTTCACACATCACTCTCCTCCATCACTCCATTCCCTCTTACCCCCATATTGACTTGGAAGATCACTGGTTTTCTGCTGCCATTCATGAAAAATCAAAGACCGGGTTGCCAATTTAATGTTTGGTATAAATGGTTAAGGTGCTGGCCTTAACTGAGGTTAAGTCCTACCTTAACTGAGTTCTAGTCCTACCTTAGGTAGAAAAGTCAGCTGGCTGACTTTGGGCTAGTTATTTTCTCTCAACCCAACCCAACTCACAGGTTTGTTGTTTGGGGGGAAAAATGAGAAGGAAGGAGTATTAGGTATCTTAGCTGCCTTTCATTACTTGTGAAGTAATAAAGGCAGGATAAAAATCTAATAAATAAATGATCTGGTTAAAAACCAGATTGCTTAGTTTCCTTCCATATTTCAGTAGGAAACTAGCTATCCATTTCAAGTCACTTGTTTGAATATTTGTACTGCCAGTTTAAAAGTTCCTGACTCTTTTTAATGCAATCTGATGGTTATTTGGATTCTTGCAAATATTTGCAAAGTTTTTGAATGACATATTTCAGAGCAAAATTGAGATTCGTATGCTGTTCACTCATTTGTAAATTTATGTAATTGGGTGATGACCTGTAGTCCATATTTTCTGATGATCTATTCTATGATGTTACTGCAGGTCTGTTTTAATTTTTTTTGGGGGGGGAGGGAGAGGTAGAGGAGCTTCCTTTTTATATAAGCTTAATTACTGTCAACCATAGTTTATATTAAAATGTATTAAACATTTGTCTTGAATGGTGTTGTCATGATCCAATAATTAGAACATGACAACACGAATAAAGAAAATGTTCAGATCAATACAAGTGCTTCCATAATAATCAGTGGCTTGAAAAATATTTCAGTCCTTCCCATCAGATCAATAATATAGAGTTAATTGTCTTGAGTTATAGTGCCAAGATCAGATTTTTAACAGACTCCTCACTGGAATGGAATCCTACTAAACTCAGCAGTTTACTCACATTATTTACCATGATATTTTTCAAAGTCAAATTAACTAACTCCTGTTTAGGCTGTCTCTCCCTCTCCCTCCCTCTCTCATACAGTGTGTGTCATAAACAACAGCAAAATAGACCAAAGGATTCAGCCTTCCTGGGATTGAAAAGGATCATGTCACTGCTTGTTAGATGCAGGAGTCATTATAAGCGGAAGTGTTAACGGATCAGTGAGTCATTTATACCGCTTCATACCTCTGGAACATCCCTCTGTGGATTCCATTCCTGTTTAGAGATATTCTTTGATGTATGCATAAAGAGATGGGTTACTGAACTCACTAATTCTTCTAACTCTTTTTTTCTATGAATTTGTCCAAATAAGAGGACAATGCAAGAATACTTTCTCCTCAAAACTGCAGCACAGTTATATCCTTTTGCATCTCAGGAGAGAAGGAAGAGCATCTTTAAAGGAATTAGTTCTCCTTTATTGCTTCATTATGGTTGCTTCATTATATCTGCAACCAAAGGTATTGAAGCCCTGGCCCTTTTATCTGCGTTGTTAAATCAGATAGATAGATAGATAGATAGATAGATAGATAGATAGATAGATAGATAGATAGATAGATAGATAGATAGATAGATAGATAGATAGATAGATACCTCTTTTCCTCATACCTATTTAGATCTACTAACACATTAATGCCAATACTGATTTTTAAAGTTGCAACATAAATGTTGAAGAGAACAGAAAATGGAGAAGAGAGCCAACGCATCTAAATATCATTTTTAATCCAAGGCCCTTTCCCACACCAGTCAATTTTATTTAGTTCAAGAATAAAATAGAACTTTATTCAGCTCAAATAAAAACAGCTTGAAAATAAAGCCAGTAATTATGCCGTGCAATGTAAGCTGCTCTGATAGCAATGTTGCCTCAGTGGCTTTTTATTTCAGTTCCAAACTTGGCCTTCACCCACCCAGATTTCATAATACAGTGTGTCACTGCTGGGCTTTGAACCTCAGCTGTTGCCATCAGTTTGCTTGTTGTGCAGAACGGTGACACTCTCTTCATGCTACTCTTTGCAAAGGGGTGCATTCTCACAGTTGCTCTTTCTCCTGTTCCTGTAAACCGAAAGATCTGCAATGCGAGCTTTTGCAATGTTGTCATGCTTTCCAAATTACCCCAAATGCCCAGAACGAGCAGCCGGTGGATATGAAAAGAAGCAACTGCAATCCAGTTTGTCAAGTTTCTCACTTTGTTCCCCTTGCGAATAAACAGTGACTCGCAAATTGGTTTGCTCATTAAGTGGCACAGCAGCGTAGTGGGAGGTCTTGCAGAAGGGGCCTGTGTGACTGCCACCGCCTGCTCCCCTCTGTGACCCTGCAGAGCCAAAGGCAGAGCTGCCACCCAGCACACTCCCTGATGGGTTAATCCATTGCTGGAAGCTGATCTGCCTCTTGTGCTGAAGCAGCACCACAAGATGACTGGCGGCAAGCCAAGGAAGGGGGGAAGAAGGTCCCTTACTTCACACCTGGGCTTGCTGCCAGCAAACAACTCAAATACCTGTGAGAAATTTGGTACGATAAGCAATAGCAAAGGGTGAGCCATTGAAAATATGAAGGCCGCATTTTCTGCTGAGGCACCCGTTAAGTACTTCGTTCTCATGCGAATGATGAAGACACATGGCGATGTTAAACAAAAGGCATGCAGGCCTCTTTATGTGGCCAGAGACCGGGACAAAGGCAAACAAAGTAACAGAGCGTTTTCGCGCCTTGCGCATGCGCACAAGGGCGGCGTGGCTCTGTCTGGTCCCAGGCAACTTTTGGAATGCCTGGGAACAATGCAAAAGCAGGCTCAGGACACAACAGCACCTATCCAATTGCACTTCTGGCTCAGCCCACTGAAAAATTAGCTCATTCTTACTGGGCTCACTGCAACTGGCTGGCAGCCAGAACAAGGCAACTGCCAAAGAGAAATCATCATCTTCTCCCCAGTTTATGTACTTTGGTTACCAGCAAAGATCTATCAGCTTTGGCCAGGGCCCGATTCTGATCTTATCTGGATAGAAATAGGTTTTTCCTTCCGTCAAATGGGCTCTGGCCACTTACTGCAGGATCAATAAATATGGAGCTTCTGGATGGCAGGACTCCTTTGGCCTGCCCAAAAAGCATTATCAAAAGCATTATGTGAACACTCTTTTTTAAAACAATGTCAACAATTCCTGAAGCAGTAAAATGTTAGGATGCTCTGACATATTCCAGAGATTGCAAGAACTTTATCTGACAATGACAAAATCCTGTGAGAATTGGGATTCTTGAATAAAAGCTCTGTGTTTTAGGCAAGCTGATGCAATTTTAGCAGTTTCATTAGACAGGTTGGTGAAATGATAACTCTGGTCAGGAAAAAAAATTGTGGACTTCTGGCTTCTTGCATCTTTTGAAAATAGCATAAAGTGAAGAGATATAGCCTCCTTTTTTAAAAAAAAAATAATCTGGATGGAAATTGTGGCGACTAAATAAGCAGAACTGCCATTACGCTAAGTGATTTCCTTTCAAGATTTAATGGTTTCACTTAGAAAGCAAGTTCCCCACATTCTTCCTTGCATACTGCCAATTAAGCAGGTGTGGCTACTCTGAATATACTACACACTCAACACACAGAATATAGGGTAATGCACTCAGTGTTTCTTGTTTAAATTTAACAATCCTCAGGACTATTCCAAAGAATTTCAACACCATCCTGCCCTAGGTTAGTTAAATTATTTTGGCCGTTAAGAGAGAACATTTTACAATTTTTGCTTCCTGGTACAAGAAACAAAACATTAAATAACTACAGGTAGTCCTTGACTTACAACCATTTTTTAATGGCCAAAGTTACAACAGCACTGAAAAAAGTGACTTATGACCAGTTCTCACATTTATGACCATTGCAGTTATATGTTCAAAGTTTGGGTAGTTGGCAACCAGCCTGTGTTCATGATGGTTGCAGCATACCAGGATCTTGGGATTAGAACATAAGAACATAAGAAGAGCCATGCTGAATCAGGCCAAAGCCCATCGAGTCCAGCATTCTGTGTCACACAGTGGCCCACCAAATGTACATGGGGATCTTGAGCAGAAAGAGAAGGCAAAACCCTCCCTTTCCCTTGACCCCCAAACAAATGGTACTCAAGGGAATCCTGCCTGCCTCAACCAACATAGAGGCGGCACATGGACATCTGTTTTAATAACCACCAATACACTTTGCATCCATGAATCTATCTAGCCCTGCCTTGAAGCTGTCAAGGCTGACAGCTGTCACGACCCCTTCAGGAAGTGAATTCCATAAATCAACGACCCTCTGGGTGAAGAAATATTTCCCTTTATTTGTCCTCACTTTCTTAGCTATAAGCTTTAGGGAGTGCCCCCTTGTCCTGGTATTGTGTGATAGAGAAAAGAATTTTTCTCTATCCACATTTTCTATCCCATGCATGATTTTATACACTTCGATCAAGTCACCCCTTAAACGCCGTCTTTCAAGGCTGAAGAGACCAAGGCGTTGCAATCTGGTTTCATAAGGGAGGCACTCCATTTCCTTGATCATTCTTGTTGCCCTTTTTTGCACCTTTTCTAGTTCCATTATATCCTTCTTGAGGTGCGGTGACCAGAACTGTACGCAGTACTCCAAGTGTGGTCTCACCATCGATTTGTACAGAGGCAATACAACACTTGCTGACTTATTGTCAACTGCAACCTTCTTAGGGAGCTTCTACAAGCAAGGCCAATGGGGGAAGCCAGATTCGCTTAAGGACCACTCAATTCACTAAACAATTAAGTGATTCACTTAACAATCAGGGCAAAAGAAAAATCATAAAATGGGTCACAACTTGCTTAACAACTATCTTGCTTAGCAATGGAAATGTTGGGTACTACTGTGATGATAAGGACTACCTCTATAGTGTACAATATTGCTCCTTCTATAACAGTCATCAAAAGCAGCTATCTAAGGTGACTGCTTCACTCTGTCCTGTCCTTGAAATAGCATGTGAAGGAGTTTCTTAATTGGAAGACCTACATTTCAACATTAGGGCTGGAAGTGGAAAAGATAACATAAACGTGTAAGTGATACATGATGCTCTATTCTCAATAGATTCCATTAATAGAGTTAGAGTTGGAGATCCTAGCTAAAATAAGACTTAGAACTACAGCTGATGCTTAGTTCATATCAAATTTAGGATGCACACAACTTACTGATTTGGGAATCGAATATGATGTATGAGTCACCTCAGTCTACGTATCAGTCTGAAGATTTAATTCTGGAAATTGCTGAACCACCCCTTGGAATAGCATGAAGGTTTTGCAAAGTCCAGAAGGAAAGTTGACATTTTGGACTTCTTTGAAGGGTTCTGTACCCAAATCAGAGACTTCTATAAACCCTTGGTTATAAGATGTAGCTAAGTCAAAAGCTTGCTGATTTGATTTCAATTTAGGTATTTGTGCCTGCAGCTTCAACATCTAAGGGACTGGTTTGGACAAAATTCAGCAGCACTTTTTTGTGCGGGTGCTGATAAAAACATGATCGCCAACATGATTGCCAAAGTCCGATAATGGATTTGGCACAAGAAGAAGAAGAACTGCATGCAGCCATGCTATTTGTAAACTATGATTTATGGATTAGCATGGTCTGTAAACTGAGCCAAAGGCAGTATATTTAACAATCAATAGCTAAGCAAGCCATGATGTAATGCAATGTGTGATCCTAGCTACTATTGCATTGAACTAAATGAAAGAAAAATCTAATCAAATTGGTTGGGGTCACACATCACATGAAGCCACATGTATCTATTCAGTCCTGGCTCAGTATACCCTGTGAACCAGCCATTATAGATTCTTCAATAATTAATAAACAAGCCATAATTTAGCAGATAAAATGAGGCTAACTATCAATAATGATATATGCCCAGTTTACTCAACAATGTATTACACACAGGTCTTAAAAAGAACAAGTTTTGTTTGAGGAGAGTTTTTGATTGCCTATTTCATAATTAAACAGAATGGATTGAAAAGTATCATTCTACTTATTGAGGGTTTTTAAGACCACATACATATTTTTTTCAATTATCATCTGAAAATAAACTAGTAGACAGTTCAGATCATAAATGACAGAAGCAATTTGGTTTTGGCACAAGTCACCATTTGCAGAGTGTAATTTGCTGAAACACTCATTTTTACATAGTTCAAGGATGTGATTCCATGTAGAACCTATTTCAGTAGCCTTGTTGGAAGGATGCCAAGGAAGACCAATAACCAAGAAAAGTTGCAAGGGCATAGGCTGCTTGATAAGAATTGATAAAATTGCAAGAATATATTTTGAAGAACAGACTTTTAGTTGTATAGGAACAGAGACAGAAATAATTGTTTGATAACATGAAACCATAGAATCTCCTATGTTAGGATTTGATGAGAGATGCCTCTAGTCACGCAGGGGTTCTCAACCTTGGCAACTTTAAGACTTGTGGACTTCAACTCCCAGAATTCCTCAGCCAGCAAAGCTGGCTGAGGAATTCTGGGAGTTGAAGTCCACAAGTCTTAAAGTTGCCACGGTTGAGAACCCCTGCCTAGTGAATACATGAGCAAAAAAGAAATTCAAGTCTATTATCTTTATTATTATTATCATATTACATGGATGTATTTTTCCTTCAGAAATAATTATTAAAACATTTGTGTATAATTAATTGATAGCTATTTACAAACTATAGTTGTTGCATTTTCAGAAAGTAACAGCTTTTAATAATGAATGCATTAGATAGTTTCCTTAAAATATTTTTAAGATAATGCATGC